>QRDG01001248.1:145620-257464 GCA_012064385.1 Puccinellia tenuiflora
CCACCATTATTGCATGTGGTTCAAATGTCTATTTTGTCAAAATATTAGAATATCCTATGAATGCATGATCTTCCCCGAGCCAATCACATGTATCCCTACCTATGAAACCTAGGGTTGAAGTGTTGGCCAAAATAAAGATAGAATCGTTGTATTCATATGCTTAGCTATGCTTAGCCATGCTTAGATAATGCTTTATGTCCGTTGTAAATTCCATAATTGTTGATGTTGATGGAATGATTCGGGCATGGTGGATGAATGTCATGCTAAAATTAAAATGCTAAGATGTTTGGGTGAGTTGCCATCGGGGATGGTGTTTTGCCTCACTCTAGCCCCTAGGTGCGAGTTCTTTACCTCTTGAACCAAGACTAGCGTGCTGCCATTGGTGGGTGTATGGGCGCCTTACTAACCGAATAATTTGTGAGGGGCTTGTCAAGGGTCCTCTAGTTCGAGTTTTCCATTTGCCGTGTGTGTGAGCGGAAAAAGAATTGATGAGGATGGTGGTGTTTAGGATGTGATGGTGGGGCAGGGCGCTGGGAGCGCTGAACCTATCCTTCCGCCACTGATGGTCCTTGAGTAAGTCTCATGCATTGTAAAGGTCTAACCGCGCCTGCTCGCCGGCCTTCCCCGGAAGAGGGCCAACTAGGTGAGCCGGACGGTACCAATGGGTAAAATAGTACACCCCTGCAGGGTTAATCTTTTCGAAAAGCCGTGCCCACGGTTATGGACAACTTGGGAATAGACGATAATATCATAGAGAATCTTAACCTAATTGATATGGCAGTTAAATGTTGCATAACCAACGTGTGACAAAGGTTCACTTCCTCGAGGGTGATTCGAGGGGGTGCCTTGGTGGAGATGAGAGTGGTTGGTTACAAAAGGGTTCGATGAGAACCAATGATGACAAATGTTACTCTCTTACCCCTTTTGAAAAGTATTCTGAGTAGACGAATGCCATGTGTCATTTATGTTTCAGTTTATCCAAATCTAGCTTTATGCAAAATAGCTACATTATACAGCTTTAGAGCCTCCGTCAGTCATTGGGCCTATATCGCCCTACTAAACTTGCGAGTACATCGTACTCAGTCTCTCTTTGCTGCCTCTATGATTTCGTATTTCAGAGGAGGACGACACCGAGCAACTAGGTGGTTTCTTCGTTGACGTCGACTACTAGTCTGGGGTTCCCAGGTGGCAGCTTGGGACCGTGGAACAAGCTGGCTTGAGTGATGTTTATTTGTAGGCCTCTTAGACCATATATTTGTTTCTTGTTGTTAGACAACACTACCCGCTTCCGCTTGATGAATTGTTGGATCTGTGATATTTTTGCTGTGTAATATTTGTATCCTTCTCATTATATGAGTTGCTATATGATTTTGTGTCGTAGAGTCATGCTATGTGCTGGTTTGTTCCACAAGTCTCGATCTTTGTTTTATACATGGATGGTTGTGCCAACTACATAGCCTCTCTGTATAATTCCGGGGTCGGGGCGCTACAAGTGACATCTAGCAGGGGGACGACTTGGCCTTCGTATGTCGGATGAACAGTGTCGGTGATGAACAGTGTCGACAGGATGCCACCAGGACATGTATGCCTGCTGGGTATGTCGGATGAACAGTGTCGTTGATGAACAGTGCCTCCACGCATATATCCCGGACATGTATGTCGTCTGGGTATATCGGATGAACAGTGTCGGTATGTAGGATGAACAATGTCGTTGATGAACAGTGCCGTCATGCATATATCCCAGGCATGTATGCCGGCTGGGGTATTATAATACCCCGCAGTTTAGAGAGTTGAAAGGATAGAAATAGAATTTGTGCATTCGCATGGCATGCATCTAAAAATGCGGGTAAATTTCGCGCTTTTAAAATAAAAGAGATAAAGTGATCGATGTTTCGCTCGACTCGATGAGTTAGGGTTTAGATCATCCTGTCAAGTGCATTAAACTTCGAGATGACCTTTATACCAAATTAAATTGAAATCAAAATAATAAGAAATTAGTTTTTGCTTGACAGACTAATTGGTCAAATTAGTCGATTGTCGAGGTACTAGCAAATCAAACATGACCTTCCCTAATTCTCGACACTTTTAAGTACAATACAATAAAATGACAATATTGACATTCCAATTCAATAGTTGACACAAAAACAACATTCAGAAGATCATCCTATCACATTCATCATCTCAATATATCAATCACTCATTATCATCATACATGAATTCAAGCATCTATAATCAACAATCATTCTTGATCTTTCAATCATCTTATTCTTTCCTATCTTCTTATTCTTCACTCCTGCAACTCAAAACAAACAAGAAAGAAAAACCAAAAGTTGTTCTTAACAACTTCTCTAGTTAAATTTGGGTGAAATTGAAAGGCTTTGTGTTATATAGAAGTAGTTTGATAACAAGATTAGCTACCTTGTTAACAGATCTCTTTGTATGCATAAAAGCAATTTAATTTCCAAATAAAAAAAATAAGTTCTTTATATACATTTTTGGATATTTAAAAACATCCAAAATAAAATCCAATTAAAATTACAAGTCATCATCTTATCCCATTCTTACCTAATACATTTCAATTAATTGAAAATGAATTCACACCTTAAGCAAAATTAAACTCCACCTCATATATTTCAAAATAGGTTCCACAATACATATTATATCAATGTATACAAAGTACAAATCCAACTCATAGTTCATTCTAAGAAGTGTCATTGCAAGTGGTATTTTTCCACCAAAATTAAGTAAATATTCAAAATCACATTACAATAACTTTACAACAGAAATAAATTACAAAAAGATGAAATAAAAATCCTAACTAATTCTTCACTCTATTCTTCTCGAGGATCATCTCTTAAACCTGCAAAAATTAGACAAAAAGGGCAATAAACTAAAAATTGAGTGGTTAGTAATAGAAATGTTGCCAAACACTTGTGTGCTGGCTGTTTATTTTTGAAGATGGCATAAGCATAGCTCAAAATTATCTTGAGTTAGCTAATTAGAAACCAAAATTGGAGATCACAGAAAATAAACTTAGGCAACATCACTTCTGATCATGCTCTGAATCTGAGAAGGCAACCAAATGGGGCAAAGGCTATAACCAGCATGTAATCAAATTTCCAATAAGCATACAAAGGCAGCAAGGCTGGTTGAGCATGATCAATACTTCAAATTCAAATCTAGGCAACTGGCAGCTTTGCAATCTCCAATTGGATGCCAAATTCAATTTAAAAGCCCTCAAAATAAATATGGTATCACATTTACCATTAATTGGTAAATGGAACCAAAAAATCCTGAGCCCACTGTTACAAATCATTTCTCAGCCCAATCAAAACTTAGCCCAACAGCAAAGCAACCCAAATCCATCAAGTTTACCTCAGCCCTAAGGCAACTGAGGGATTCCAAATAATTCATAACCATATTACATAGTGGCAGTCGGCAGGAACTTGATAAGATCAAGTGAGGTGGAAGGATAATCCACTGGAAAATATCCACAGAGGGATGTGAGTTAGTTCATAACTAGAATGAACTCCAGCAGCCGGCTAGAGCCAAGATAAGACTAAGGAGATGAAATATCTTCCAAAAACAGTTAAAATAAGTCATCAAGATAAGAATAGGGCCACAGCCCAGCAGCTTACTCAACACATGCAAGTTATCCTGGTGTCACCACCAGAATCACTCCCAAACTCTATAAATAGAGAGGCCAGCCAAACCAGCAAACACAACCGTATCCAAGTATTACATAGCAGCCAAAATCATCTACAATATCACTATTGTTTCTGTGAGATCAACACATCTTCCATATCAGCCATAGCATCTCCAGAACACCAAGAACACCACTAAATCATACCCAATCTTTAGAGCCATTAGGAAATAGGTCAAGCAGCGAGGAGGAGCAGGCTAGCCACAAGACGCAGGTTATCATCAATTTCCAGAAGACCAAGCTTCTCTCCAACAGCAGGTTACTAGGATCTAGAGCATTTAGATGAGAGGGAAAGAGAGGAGAGGGGCAGCAGACCTGTTCTTATCAGTTTTCTGGAATAGAAGAAAGATCCCTCAGAGCTGCATAGAGTTGCTATGCTAAATCATCACTGAGAAACTAAAAGCCACACACTAGTATCTGTTCTTATCAAAATATTTGCCTCAGCCTTTGCATCATTGGCATGGCTAAGAAATTAAGCACAGCAGATCTGTTCTTATCAGTTTATATCCATCTATCTAGCCATAGAAAGGCTGGATATCCACGCTTTTACACCACAAACACAACCAGATCATGTATGCACATGATTTGGCAGGCAAATTAATATTCCAGCCACTAAATCCAAGTATGAGCAGTATATGAAAAGATATTCAAGTTACCACTGATGCAAAGCATGATCTGATCATGCAATCATTCAAGATATTAAATACATAGGCACACTACATGGCAAGATCATGTATGCATATGATATGTTGCTTACTAGCAGCAGCCAGGAACTAAAACACCCAAGAAAAACAAATACAAGTTTATAATGTATCTGTTCTTATTAGTTTTCACAGCCAGATCTATCCAGAGATATATCTACAAATTACTATAGCACAAGTTTATGCAATAATCATGTACAGGTTGCTGTATAGCAAGTAGTTCACATCCAGGAACCACAAATCACCACAGAAATTCCTAAAATCATTTTAGCTCTATCTATAATTCTCTAAAGCTTCTCTAGAAGGGAAGTGATTTACCAAGCTCATTTACACACTAAATCACCTAAAAATCTTTAGGCAATGCATAGTTAAGCATGAATTTTGCTAAGTGTTGGTGAGGTTA
Source organism: Puccinellia tenuiflora (assembly GCA_012064385.1). Lineage (NCBI taxonomy): Eukaryota > Viridiplantae > Streptophyta > Magnoliopsida > Poales > Poaceae > Puccinellia > Puccinellia tenuiflora. Next base: position 150,428 of record QRDG01001248.1, read on the forward strand.
TCATGTGTAGCATAGCTATTAGGCTAGATCAGAGAGAGTTTTAGAGGGAAGCAAAAGAGCAGAAAGGAGGAAGAGGAGGTAGACGTACCGTGCGCCCAAGGTCGTAACGCCATGACGACGGGGCAGTGCCCGTGTGGTCATGGAGGAGGACCAGGGGAGAAGCGCATCCCCACCAACACCACCAGTGAGCAAAGAGTGAAGAGAGGATCCATGGAGGCGTGGCCGAGCCGAGGCTCGACTAGATCGGAGGGCAGGCAACAAGGAGGCGACGTCGGGGTTGCATCCGTCGAGGAGCCGTCCCGACCGACGTCGAGGTGAAGGGGAGGTTGAGCAGGAGTCGAACTGTGGCTCGAGGAGAAGAAGCAGGAGGCACGGCGGCGCGGTATCGCACCGGCGACCCAAGCCACTTCGGCTAGGGTTAGGGTTCCGCGAGTGAGCTCGATTGGAGGCGCTTGGTGACGAATCAGGCACCGCAGTGGCGGGGAATCGAAGGAGGAGAGGCGGCGGAACAACGTCAGGGTGTGGCGGCACTAGCGCCGGCCAGCAGTGGCTGGAGCAGAGGGTGGAGGCGACGGCGACTCGCACAGTGAAGAGAGCAGAAGGGGATCGAGAGAGAAAGAGAGCTGGTGAGAGAGGAGAGAGTGGACCGAGCCAGACCTTGACCCCAAGGTTAATGGGTTGGGTCCAACCCATTAGGCCCAGGGGCATTTTGGTAATCCACCAAATAAAATTATCCAAAATTAAAATGAATTTTAATTCTCAAACCAAAGGAACAAAAATCAGCTAAAAATAAGTTAAAAATATGTTTTCAACTCAAAATTTTATAAGAATTTCAAATATGATTTTTATTCTATTTATTGAAAGGTTTTCTTGAATGAAAAATTCAAAAATCCTTAAGTGGATATGATTTGAATTAATTTCAAAAATAAGTTTCAAAAAGATTTTATTATGTGATAATCCAAAGATCCTTAAGTGGACATGAATTGAATTATCCTTAAAAATTCAAGGATCCTTAAGTGGAAATGAATTGAATTATTTTCAAAGACAATTATTTTCTAAAGAAAACAATTTGAGTAATAAGCTCCAAGTATATAATTTTGAACTTTATTGCATACTATAAATGACTGTCCTGTAACTCATCCTAGGTAAAACACACAAAAAAAAGAATCCATCTAAAATCATTCACCCTTGTGTTGATAATATTTGAAAGTTAGTCAAGTAAATAAAATTTGAATAAATAATTACTTCTTGATGTTAATGAAATGTTTTCTTAAAGGCATTAAAATTGATAACTTAAAATTGCAAATCTTCTTTTTCTAGCAAAAAGAAAAGTATTTACTTAAATAAAATAAATTCTTTACCTCAATAAAAGTGGTAAACACTGAATTCTAGATATCATAACAATTCAAAGTAATTTAACCAACCCACAAATTATAAGCACTAACTAATCCATAATCCTTAAAATCATTTCAGTTATCAAAGTATCAAGTAAAACAAAGCTTACACTTGTGAGCTTGGGTATTTTGGGGATTTTACGATGCATCTCATATCTATGCATAATAGCATCTTGACAGTGTTTCCAGTAGTCCTTACCAGGATTACATTGCTATTTTCAGATCTCGGGGTTTTACCGCAAACCCTAGAACCCCGAAGGACATGAATTGCCACCTTTATCATAGGCAAGTTCATTCTTGCATACCGTTTGATGTATTTTTATCAAAGTACTTGCAAATCTACTTATACGTTCCTTTCACTTGCATCAAAAAGAAAAAGTATTTTCGAATGATGTGGTATATACTATTGGTTGGCGGTGGAACAATGGTAAGATGAATAGGTACGGTGTTCCATCGTATGGGAAGGTATATATCCTTAGGAACTAATAACCCCTGTTCCAGTGATCCTTTCGCCGTAGTAAAAGCATCAACCAATGGACTTTGTATGGGCGGGGTCAGTCAGAGGCTTCTTTTCTTATCCGCATATCCTCGGCAGGCCTACACCGGGTTGGGTCGTTGCGGCGGCCAACAGCGTGGAAGCGCGTGCTCTTCCTGCCCGACGGGGTAATTGGTGGGGAAGCTTGGGAGGGGTGATGGGTATGCGTGGAACATGATTCCCCTACCGCATCATAAACGGGCGGATGTGTGTTGATTTGGGAGAAGCTCCACATGACTGGATGTCCTGAGTCTTGGCTATAACACTCATGGAGTGTAAAGAGAGCATATATAAGGCCAGGCAACTGTTGGGTAAAGTGATGCAACTCTGCAGAGTCAAACAAACAAATTTGTGATATCACAACCGTGTTCCCGGAATGGAACTACGAGATCGAGGCCGGAATGGAGTCCCATTTGGATTCACAAGACCGGTGGAGGCTGGGACATAGTTTTCAGAATAAAATCTATCCTTTGAAGAAATGTTTACAAAAACTTGCATCTATGCCAAAGACCTGAGGTTTTGGCAGTAGCTAGTGCATGAAACACCTTATCTCTATATATTCTGAACTTGCTGAGTAACGCTGTTACTCACCCCTTCCTATTTGACCCCCTGCTTAGACTTTTGGAGCCATCGGAAGAGATGTCAATTATCCATCACGATGTCGAGGAGGTTTTCCACAAGGAATCAAGTCGACCTGGTGGAGCTTGAAGGAGTTGACCGCTACTTCACCAACGGAAGAATGATGACAACCATGGCAATGGAGGGGCAATGACAGCAGTGTCAATGGCATACACAAAAACCACACCGTCAATGGAGGAGACAACATCTATTAGAAGGAGGAGTACAACCCTGGATAAAGATGTTCCAGATGGAGTAGATTAGGGCTATGACAATAGTAGTAGTGGATGAGGAGTAGAGCTAGAGTTAATCTCCAGCTTAGTGCTACGAATTGGATCTTTTCTGGATTTCATTTGTATGAGACTTGCTTTGATATAAAGGAGGTTCTCAAGATTTTGTATTGAATATTGTTGTAATCCTATAGTGCTACCTTGGACCTGCTATGTTTCTGTTGTACTACTCTGAGGGATGTAATATTCACGGATAAGTCCTTCTGTGAGTGTTATGTCAACGACTTGCGCACTACAACATGCAGTGGTGTGCTGGGTCACCGCAGGTATGGCGGATGAACAGTGTCGGTGATGAACTGTGTCGCCTGGCATATATCCCGGACATATATGCCGGCTGGGGTATGTCGGGATGAACAATGTCGGTGATGAACAGTGTGACGGGATGCCACCAGGACATGTATGCCGGCTGGGGTATGGCGGAATGAACAGTGTCGGTATGTCAGATGAACAGTGTCGGAGGGTGAATAGTGCCGCCAAGTCATATATCCCGGACATGCATGCCGGCTGGGGTATATCGGATGAACAGTGCCGGTATGTCAGATGAACAGTGTCGAGGATGAACAGTGCCGTTTGATGAACAGTGCCGTCAGGCATATATCCCGGGCATGTCTGTCGGCAGTATAGCTGTATGCCGGCCTGGGCTGCGTCCGTGTCGGCCCAGGCTGGCCGTCGATTGCTTCTTTCATGTTTATTCTATATTTTTTTGATTTTCTTCTCTATATTAATTGACTCGTGTCTTCGATTCATCCGTGAAGTCACCAACTCTGGGTACCCGGGGTTATATCCCCGACAATGTTTCTCTAAATATTTATTATAATTTCATATTTGCAACAAAATATCTTTATTTTTTTGGAAGAAGTATTTAATTTTCTTATTAAATACTAGTAATGCTGAAGATTACTCAATTCATTCGTACAAAGATGCGGCTCAAATAGAAAATAGATGAGGGCTCCTTAGTCAAATGTGCATTATGTGGTACGTGTTCCGCTTTATCCCTGCAGCGCAGCGTGGCAACAAAATTGAGCCACGAGTTGTGGTGTTCTTTCCTTTTGTTTTTTCAGCTTCAGTGGCACATGCGTTTTCCTGTGGCGGGTGGTGGTCATATTAATTTGGACGACTGAAAGTTTTTCACAGGTTCCAGATTCTTCTGTATATAAATTAGTGCAATTTTGATCCCTCAAACTGTTACTGAAACCTCCCCGGTACATTTCCGTATGGTTTAAAGGGACCAAATGTGGAATTCAATAAAATTAGTTCGAGACTAGAAATTGCTTTCTTCTGGATACCAAACATCATTATATGGGCCACTATCTATAGAGCAAGACGAAGAAGTTTTGTGTTAATCTAAAGACTTAAAAAAGTTGGTACTTAATAATATTTCCAACACGACAACACCTAAGAGTTAGACAGATTTAAAAGTAATGAATTCATGGATATGCATATGGTATGGTGAACATGTTAAACCATGTACTCCCCCTTGCGAAATTCTTTTGGGTCGAAATTCAAACCCACGTGCCATAGACGGTTTTAGATACGATTTTGGGCATTCTTGGCCTTAAGTAGTGCCGGCTAGGTTAGTTATTAATGAACTCATTTTTAGCCAATAGCATCATAGCTCATGAATACACAATTTCTCTCTTTCATCTCTTCTTATTTCTTTCTCCTTTTCAAATCATTCTTTAGCTTTTGTTTTATGGCCGATTCTTCTTCTTTTTTTAATTCTCTTAGTTGTATGCCGCAATGTCTTTAGCCACGTCAAAATATGGTGTCTGCCACTGTAATAGCCCCAACTTGGTATTGTAAAATTTGAACCAAATTTTCACTTTTCCTTTTCTATCATCTCATCATTGCATCATGGAATCCATACTTAAATGCTTAACATGAAATAATGCTATGGCAACAATTACTAAATCAATGATGGTGAATGTTGATGGATAAACATAAATTCAATTTGAGCTTCCATATTTGTCTAGGAAGTTCCTAGAGTTCAAAATATAAATCTTGCAAAGAAAATCTAATTGCCAAATTAAATAATTTAACAAAGACCCCAAAATGCGTGTGAGCATTTTTTAAAAAAGTTACACATAAAATATTTTCCAAATGGACTGAAATTTTTAGGACAGCTTCCTAGTGTAATATAAATGCTATGTGAATTTTTCCAAAAATTTTAAAAATGTATAAGTGCCTCAATTTAAATCCTTAACAGACTGCTGGACCAAAATGCAATAAACCTTAATTGAGCCGGGGGGTTTCTGCAAAAATGTTGTCTTCTTCCTGTAGCTCCATCCCTGTAGCGACCGAGCTCGAACCCGCGTCGCCGTCGAACCCGCTCGGCTGCCGCCGTGCTCCCCCTGAGGATAAGAAGGCCGTCGAGACCCTCTCTCTCTCTCTCTCTCTCTCTCTCTCTCTCTCCTCCCTCGCTCATTTTTCTTTTCCCCGAAACCCTAACCCTAGCGCCATGAACGTCGTCGGCCCGCCGCCGTCCCCCACGCATCGCCACCGCTAGCGACCTCCCCAAGCAGATCGAAGCGGGGCAACAGCTCCTCCGCCTCGCCCTCTACCTCCTCACCCGCGGAATCGAGCCGGGGAGCCCGGAATCGCTTCGTCGACCTCGTCTTCTTCCTCTCCATCCGCCGCACGTCGATCAAGCTCGCCACCGTCTCCGACCTCCTCTGTCCCCGACGATCATGCCCATGCATCGAGGGTGAGCTAGGCTATCTCCGGGACATCTCCTCTCCTCTCCTCCCTTCCTAGTTTAGCCGTGCCGCCTTAGCTCGCCGTAGCCGCCGCCGGTTGCCGCTGTTCTCGTTGCTTCGACGACCAATAAATAGAGGCGCCGCCCGTTCTCGGCTCTCCGTCGAGCGGCGCATCGAATGCTCCCTATAGCTCGTCCCCACGTGCCGGCATCCGTCGTCGCGTGCTCGACGCCGCCGGTGGTCACCGTCGCGCGCGCGCCGGTCGTGGCCTCGGCTCGGTCAAACCGACCGTGCGGTAGTACCGATGTTAGAGCCGGTAGTACCGACCAGACCATGGACGGTAGTACCGAGTGTAGTTCTGGGATAAGTTCTTTCGGTACTAGATACCTCTTGTGTTATTCCGGAAGTGGCTCGGAAGTTGCTCCGGAAGTACCGACTTGTCCGGTACTACCGGGCAGTTTTCCGAAAGTACCGACTGAACCATGGTCGGTAGTACCGGGCCTTGTTCCGGCCTACTGTATGGATCAACTAATTAAATTTTTCTGTTGTTTAATTAAAATAACTAAAATGGCAGAATATAAACCAATTCAGAAAAATGCAAATAATATGTCAAAATGCTCAGAAAAATAAACTCTACCCGTTGGTACCATTTCTATGACCTTTTGAACAAATTAAATTGCCGTTATTTAATAAATACAAAAGGGGCAGATTTAAATTAATATTTGGGAAAATCATAACTTAATAAATATTGGTTCAAATTTTGCAAATGATATACCAAAATGATCAGCAAATCAAAGGCTATCTAGTTATGTTAATTTCATAGCATGACAACCACTTTTCCTTTGATGTCATTTTCGAAATGGTTAAAAAGATTAAATTTGAATAACCGTTTAATTCACCATTTATTTATCGTTAATCTGAAAATTGCAAACGAGGTAGCAAAATGATCAGCAGAACAATACCTATCTAATAATGTCATTTACATGCATGTAGACCTCCTATTTCAGTACTGTACATTTTGGGTAATAACTTAATTCATTAAGTTAAGTATGGAATTTTAACCCGTTAATTGCGATATTTATTTTCGGGGTTCCATTTAACTTGTGGGTCATGCCCAAGACCATTTCAGTGCATAATCTGACCATCTCATCATGTGTGTGCATTGCACCTTTTGTATTCGTGTTATTTATTTGTTCTCCTGTTATTGTTTGTGTATCGGTAGATTCAGGAGTCAAGGTTCCACCACCATACCTCGACGATTCGTGCTATCAGCCCCATCAGCAAGGCAAGAGATAACCTAACCTTCTGTGCATATCTCATCTTATTATTTTACACAACTATTTTCTCCACCATAATATTGCATTCGATTCCAATGTCAATTTTGGTCTATGGATAGAGAATCCTATTAATTTCATTAGTTTCCTACACCATTACATGTTTTCCCTCCTATTATCCATGGGGTTGATGTGTTGGCCTGAGTTAATTTATATCTGCTGAATATATGCTTAGCCATGCTTAGTCGAATGCTTAGTCGTCCGGTGATTATTTTCATGATTGTGAAGTTGATGGAATGTTCGGACAAGGTGGAAACTTGTGGTACTAAATTAAAATGTTTAAAGGCTTGGATGAGTTGCCATCGGGGGTGGTGGTGTTTTGCCTCATTCTTGTCGCCTAGGCTGAGAGTGCTTTTAGCTGGAACCAAGAACCGAGCATGCTTCCATCGGTGGGACATATGGAATCCTTACTAACCGAATAAATTGTGCGGGCGTATCCAAGGGTCCTCTAGTTTGCGCTTTCCACTTGCGTGTAAGTTGCAGGATGGATGACGGCGCGATGAGGACGGTGGTGTTTAGGATGTGGCGATGGGGGCAGGGTGTTGAAATAGGCACTGAACTTGTCTTGTCGTCACGATGATCCTTGGATAGTCTCATGCAAGGTAAAGGTTTAACCGCGCCCACTCTACCGGCTTTCCCCGGAAGAGAGCTAAACAGGCAAGCCGGACGGTACCGATGGCTAAAAACAGTACACCCCTGCAGGGTTAAATATTTTTGAAAAGCCGTGTCCACGGTTATGGACAAATCTTGGGAAAAGCGGATCAGCTCATAGAAAACCTGAACTTAATTAAAATTTGGCAACATGTGTTAAAAGGTTCATTTCCTCGAGGGTGATTCGAGGGAGTGCCTTGGTGGAGATGTGTGGATGCTGATGGTTTATGAAGGTTCTCGAAGGAACCAAAGAGTTGAAGTAAATATCTTATCCCCTTTCGAAAACCTTCTGATTAGTCGATGCCATGAGTTGAGTATTTTAAAAGGAAAACTAGCTTTATGCAAAATAACTACCATACAGCTTTGAAGCCAATCATAATTGGGCCTATATCGCCCTAGTAATTCTTGCGAGTACGTCGTACTCAGCCTTACTTTGTTGATTATTTCTTGTTTCAGAGGAGGACGTCACCGAACAGGAAGGTGGGTTCTTTGTTGACATCGACGATTAGTCTGGGGTTCCCAGGTGGCAGCTTGGGACGTCACGGAACAGGCTGGCTGGGATATGTTATTGTAGGCCTCTTAGGCCATAATTTGGATCTTGTTGTTTAGACAACTAAATTCGCTTCCGCATGATGTAATGTTGGGTCTGTGACCTCTGATGTGTATTTTGCTATTTTTCTCATTATATGAGTTGAACTATGATCTCTTTGTGTCGTAGAGTCTGTGATGTGCCAGATGTTCCGCAGTCTTGATCTCGTCATTATGCATTGATAGCTATGCCAGTGATTATGGCATGATCGAGGTGTTACGTTGCCGATAATACATTCCGAGCACGCCTGCCAAAGGTTTTGGCCTGGGAGTGGTAACCCAAGTAACCTTCGATTGTGTAGCATGACCTGTGGATTACATAGCATCTCTTTATAATTCCGGGGTCGAGTCGTTACAGCCACTAAACTCATAATGATATCAAGTCACTTGTGGTCTTTCTTCTAATGCACCTCGTCACCCTTCTTCACCATTCTTTACGCTGTTGATGTGTCAGCCTATATTTTCTAGTGGTGGCTATTGTTATCTATTTTGCACTCTTCCTTGGTATTTCCTACTTGCTAGCTCACACACCGATACCGACCCACTGACCATCTTGTAGGTGACACCACTTCGCCTTGTCAGTCGGGCTCATGCTCGTACTCAAACTCAATATAGCAATGATATTATACGTTGACCTTTCGAAGAAAACGAAGGCCAAAGAAAAGGAGAGAAGGATATCGTCTAAGCAGAAACTAAAAACAATTAAAGCAACTTGAGTTAAAAAAACGGTTAAACCTAAACTACGCTTTCCAACTCCTATTCCAACGGTGGTAGTACCACGTTTTCCATTCCAGCCCTCCGCCTTTGCAGTTACGCGGAAACACCCTCCGAATTTGTTACGTTTTCATTAATTTCTTTTTAATATAGCTGGCCTCTGAAAAGAACCAGGAAGTCCCACGACGCGTCCTCCTCTCACTGCTCCCCTCCTCTCTCGCCATGGCCGGCCGCCTCCTCGCCCCTCTCCTCCTCCTCCTGCTCCTCGCGCCGTCGCAGGCGTACGCGTCCCCGGGAACGGCGGCCGCGCACTCTGGTCGGTGCCCGAGGCTGGAGGAGGAGGGGCTGCCGCCGTTCGTCGCGGGGCTCCGGCGAACCTGCCGCGCCTCGACGGAGGGACACCCGGCCGAGGAGGTGCGTGCCTCCGACCCTAGCTCCGGGCTGGTGGCTGCCTGGGATTTTTTGGGCATAAATTGTTTGCTTTTCTTGGTGTGCGCGCGCATTTATTGTGTGGATGAATAGGGAGATGCGTTCGCACAGTTCTTGGTGGATCTCGTTTCTCCCTCTGTCGCGAGCTCCTGTTTCTCTATCGATTTCACTGTGGGTTGCTCACATAATTTAGTACCCACTTCCTGAATCCTGATGCTATTTTGGTGTCAGCGAATTAGCTCGTGATGGGATTGTGTTCTATCCTTTCGATTTGGTTAGGCGCCGATTCTCATTCGGTTTCATTTGGGGCGGGGAGTACACCGTTTTCTTCTGTGCAAGCTGGTTTACAGCAATTAGTCAATTGGGTGGCTAGCTTAGGTTCTTATCCTGCGTCAAATCAGCTTTTGTTCTTCACAAATATTGCGCTCGAAAAGGTTGTTTGGAATTTGTTGGCATCTTTCAGCGGTTAAAGCCTTTGAGGTGCCAATTTCGGGGCAATTCAGCTAGTGCTTTTTGTGTGTGTCTTGAGTGGATTAGTGTCCTCTTTTCTGTGACTTATTGTGCTTATGGGACTAGTGCTAAGCAGCTCGTTCAGTGGTGACTCAAACATTATGTCGTAGTGTGTCTGAACGTAGAAGATATCACTGAGAGTCTGAGATGCTTGCATTCGTATAGCTCTGACTCGTGAAGAGACCGAGGGAGAGGGAGATATTTATTTCTTGCTGTTACTGAACTTGATTAATAATTGAAACTAGATGGCGCTAAAAATTCTCTTTGAGGTTTGGGCTAAGAAGCTTAAATGTCTCAAGGATAAGCCCCCCTCATAGAACCAGGGTGTGTTAAGCATACGGAGGGTAGAAATGGTATGTCAATATAATCGACAGGTTATAGCAGTTCAGTGTAGTCTTCACTCGCTAGTCAATCTGCTTTATTGCGGGATAATTAGAAATTTAGAAGGCCAAAATCATCTTCATATTAAGCTGGGTCCGTTTGGCTGTGTGGTGCTCAGTATGAACCTAACCTTGGAAAACTCTGCAGGTTAATGGGGAGGAACTTGTCAGGGAGTTGAGTGGAAAGGAGTACACTGCCGTCCTCTTCTATGCATCATGGTGCCCTTTCTCTCAGAGAATGAGACCGATCTTCGATGATCTTAGCACAATGTATCCACAAATTAAGCACTTGGCTGTAGAACAGTCAAACGTCATGCCAGCGTAAGACCCTTATGCGTAGTGATGTTCCTGTTATCCTTCTTAACAATTAATACGACGGCCTTAACTGATACTTCCTTGGTTACATGATTTGCAGAGTTTTATCAAGATATGGTGTCCGTAGCCTTCCTTCTATACTAATAGCTCATGAGTCGTATGCGTTTTGGCCTCTTGTTGCTAAAGATCTTGACTCACTGGTCAACTTTTACATGGCTGTTACTGGTAGGTTTCTCAATATTTACCATGCATTTATATCTGAGTTGTAGACTTCATATCTTCAATTGCCCATAATGCATAGTTTGATACGCACTGTTGTAGTATGAAATATTAATCAACTTACTATGGAGGAAAGATAAAAGATGGCCAGAATAGTTACATGGATGAAATATGGCAACAATAATTCTGTGGAGGAAAGATGGCAATGGTGATTCTGCGGATGTTAAATAAGCACACATGCAGTTACCTTCATTTCATCTGAGCTAACCAGTATGATTGTTGGATCAGATATTGCAGTCATTAGTTTGTCACAATTTTGATACTTTACTGTGTGATGGTACTCTTATTCTGTCTTAACAGAGACTTTGTTCGATGCAGGACAAGAACCAGTTGCATATCTTGGTCCACGTAAGTGGAACACAACTGAACGAAGCCCACAGTATGCAATGCTTTGGAATGGCTCAGTCAGTGAATCTGTGAAGAGCGAGCCCTACCTAGCTTTCAGCATCCTCTTTATTTGCCTAAGGATATTCTTGTTCTTCTTTCCGAAATGCTTCGCCTGCATCAAAGGCTTGTGGACCCAATACTTCCGGCACGCCAACCTTGGAGTCCTTGCCAAATTGGCCCAACTGCTCGAATGTGTGCCTCATGCTGTGGATGTAAGGAAGATGTGGAGCAAATGGAGGCTCATGGTTGGAGCCATGAACACCAGGGTCTGGGCATCATCTTTAGCCTCTGTGTCTCTTGGTGGGCAATCTTCTCCCCGAGCTGCTGGGTTGGATTGACAATTTCGATTTTAACGTGAAACGGAAGAGCACGCGGACAGTTTGAATTGCGCTGGATGTAGAAGCTCCTGTAACCCACATGAACATGTAGTGATACATCTTGTCTGTAGCATGTAAATCTTAGGGATACTGTTGAGCCTCTGTAGATCACACTGTAACATTAGTCATGAGTATCCATTGTCATAGTTTTGAGCAACTGGACACACAGCATAAGCCCTTGCACTATTTTTCCACATGTAACCTGCTATCCACATGTAACCTGCTATGGAAGTATGTTCATCTGTCTTGTACTAATAAAAACTTAAAAAGTGATGAGATTTCAAGCTATCTTTCCGTATAGTACCACAGGTATAAAACAAAGTGTAAATTCGACACTGATGGCTTCCGCAAGAACTCTGAATCTAAACATTGAGTAAGATACCGATTTAATTTGCTGTAATCCTTTCATGGACAATATATTCATTTCTCATGTCATCTACACTTCAGGGTGCGAAAAAATGTGTTGTTTGGAACCAGGAACAATAATAACAGGTGAATACAAAATTATACATGGAACCGAGTACAAACTAGCAACAGCTATGCACCATGGTGAATCAAAATGTGCCCAACTCCTGATGTCAGGGATTGTGGTTGAGGTCACTGTCTCATCTATCAGTTCTCGCCGAGGGTGTACCTGACAAACCTCCTTACCTTCATGTTCTCCCCTAGGCCAGCAATTGTCTCCTTCACGAGATCCTTCACCGTCTTGCTGTCATCCTTGATGAAGGGCTGCTCCAGGAGGGCCATCACTCCGAGCCTCTTTGCTATCCGTCCTTCGACAATCTTCTCACGGATATTTTCGGGTTTCGACTGCAGGTCTTCCCTCTGCATCTCAATCTCCTTCTCCTTGCTGACAATACTCTCTGGTATGTCCTCCACTGAGACGTATTCAACCTGCGGGCATGCCACCACTTGCATTGCGAGGTCATTCACCATCTCCTTAAACTTCTCATTGCGAGCCACGAAGTCGGTCTCAGAGTTGATTTCAATCATGCACCCTATGCGGTTGTCGTGGATGTATGAGCCAATCAGGCCTTCAGCGGTTAGGCGAGACGACTTCTTGTCTGCGGATGAGAGCCCCTTTTTCCTGAGGAACTCCTGAGCGCCCTGAAGGTCACCACCAGTCTCAGCAAGCGCTTTCTTGCAGTCCATCATACCAGCACCGGTTTCATCTCGGAGTTGCTTTACCAATGCGGCTGAAATTGCCACAGCTGGTTTCCTGGAAACATAGGTATGTCAAATACAGATTGAATGCTGACTTTAAGAGGGAAATGATGAATGCAGTTAAAGTTAGAAGTGCCTAGGCAGTAAACACATTCTGATGCACACACCCCAAGAAACATAAGCATCACATATAAGCAACATGAGGTTCTAGGAGGAAAATTACTTCTCTGCAGTTTCTGCCGATTCTTCAGGCTTGTCATCCTTCTGCGGAGCAGCTGGTGGTGGCTTCGCGGCTGTCTGGGCTGCAACTTCAGCAGCGAAATCCTGGCTCTTTTTCTCCAGCCCTTCGCCCAGGTTGTACCGAACAAACCTCTTGACCTTCATGTTCTCTCCAATTGTAGCAATAGTTTGCTTCAACCATTCACCAACTGTGACCTTGTCATTCTTGATGAATGGTTGTTCAAGCAATGCAAATTCTCCAAGCCTCTTCTTTACCCGGCCCTCAACAATCTTAGAGCGGATCTGCTCAGGCTTTGACTGCAAATCCTCCCTCTGCATCTCCAACTCCGTCTCCTTCTTCACAACCTCCTCAGGGACGTCATCAATAGAAACGAACGTAACTTGAGGGCAAGCAGCAACTTGCATGGAAAGATCATCGAGCAACTCCTTAAAGATGTCACCTCGCGATACAAAGTCAGTCTCACAGTTCAATTCAATCAGGATACCGATTCTGCTGTCATGTATGTAAGAACCAATTCTTCCCTCCGCAGTGGCTCTTCCAGCCCTCTTGTCAGCAGCAGCCAGCCCTTTCTTCCGGAGGAATTCTTGAGCTTTATCAATGTCACCACTTGACTCAGCAAGAGCCTTTTTGCAGTCCATCATGCCTGCTCCAGTTGCATCACGCAACTGCTTCACAAGAGCAGGAGCAATAGTCGCTGCACAGATGCATAAAAGAACCATCAAAATCTTTCTTCTGTTGCTCTAACAACAGTTCATCAATAAAGCACAATATGTAGTGAACTGTGCTATAGAAAATTTAGGGAAGAGTATGTATGTAAGAAAAGAAAAACATGGAAGTTGTAAGTAATGGAAATGTTAATTAGAAGATTTTTTTCGAGAAAACGCAAAAAGTTTTTGCGTTTCATTTCATTGAAAAGAGAGGAGTTCAGTACATCAACCTCCGAGGAGGGAAAGACAAGAATTATGCATCTGCTAACTTACACTGCATCATCCATAAAGCTTTAGGATCATGTTGTGGTGTCTCGTTTTAGAACAAATTCTGATTGATATTTGGAAATCAAGATTTAGATCAGGAAATCACATTCTAAATGCATTTACTAGCCACAGTTACACGTCAACACGAAGTCTCTTCGGTCATCTTGAAATTATTAGACAAGAAACTTTAAATCTCCATTGCTGTAAAACAAATTTGTAGGAAAAGTATGTGGTTACCACTTGATACAGCACAATAATAACACCAAAACTATGCAAATGTAAACGAGCAAGAAAGCTTCCTAATTCGATGTCTCAAAACTGAAGACAAACCAAGTGTATCATGTTGAGACTTATCCATGATAGTCCAAAACTGTACAGTGGGGGATGAGGTGATATCTGTATTGTACAAGATCCTCTAGAGCCAAGCAATACCGACCAATTGAACCCTTTGAGCTAGCAAGGACAAATCTTAAGTGCATTGATTCTTGGGTCACTTGCCAAAGTACGGAACAATACCACAAGAAAAACTGGAAAAGGAACTGGAAATAAAAGAGTTGCTTGAACAGTTTACATGCAATCTACTCTAAATACTCTTCCTAGTTAGGTAGAGTTGCTTGAAGAACCTTTTGCAGACAGGATATGACTGACCAAATTACTACATGTCAGGGCCTTTGCAGATAAGATCTGGTCGACAAAATTACTGCTGACCTGTGGTTGTGCTTGCTTCTCCAGCTCCAGCAGCAGCAACCTCTGTGGTTTTCTCACTCGAGGCTGCTACTTCCTCAGTTTCCAGAGCAGCTTCTTTATCGACAGACTCGGTACTTGCAGTTGCAGGAACCTCTTCTACTGATGCTTCTGGCTCCTCAGCCACAGGAGTGATTTCCTCAATGGCGCCGGTGACAGCTTCTGCTGAAGAGTTATCCTCCTCTTTGCTTTCAACTTCAGTAGCAGAAACTGCAGGAGGCTCAACGAGCTTGTCATCAACTTTGCTATCATCCTCAGAAGTTGCAACTGAACTCTCAGTCTCAACTTCTGCTTGTACTTCTGGAACTGTAACCTTTTCCCTCTGGTCCAAGAATGCAGAGATTTCCTTGCTACTACGGAAAGCTAACTCGAATGCGTTAGTTCCTTTGGACCATCCCTTCTTCAGGTTTGTGTTTAACGATGCCAACTCGTCTTCATCATCGTCTCCCCCCTTCATTGTCAAGTTGACCTGCCCTCGTGATACATTCAATACTTTCACCGTTACCTCTTGACCAATTTCCAGTCCGGAATGCCCGATAAGGGTGAACAGTGCCGCTGCTTCCTCTTCCCTTGGGAGGAATCCTTCGTCTCCATCAGGCAGTGTCACGAATGACCCTGTTCTTGTCGTACTTTTGATGATGCCAGTCAGAGATTTTCCTCGTGCATACTTCGCCTCATCTACTTTCTTGTAATCCTTTGTTTGCCTTGGTGAGCTTCTGGGTGCAGCTGAAGTTGGACTATTTCCACCGCTTGCGGCATTAGGTGCTTCCTTAACATAATCTCCACCTGACCGCATTGTCAAGGAGATGCGCCTTGTTTCTTTGTTTGCTTCCACTAATCTCACTGACACCTCTTGCCCAACAGTGAACAGGGTAGATATATCTTCAACAAAGCCGTCACTTACTCGGGAGATATGGACAAGGCCTTCAGTGAATGCCCCAATGTCAACAAAGACTCCAAATGGCTTGATAGACCTGACTTTCCCAGTGAAAGATGCACCGGGAACAAGATCCTCCTCCTTCAATGGCGGCATCTCGCTCTTCCGTGTGTTGCGTCCTAACTTGGGAGGGGAAGAAGCTGGGCGCGTGCCAGCCTCAGCCTGCTCAGTAGTCTCAGCAGCGCCAGGTGCGGCCTCGGAGCTTTCACCGGAAGTTTCTCCTGATGGAGACGACGAACCCTCCACTGCGACATCAGTTGCTGCCGACAGGGTCCTTAGCCTGCTGGCAGAGGACCAGCTTGCTTTGTAGATGCTGATCAGGCGGAATGCTGTCTGCGGCTGCAGAAGCCTGTGATGCGACGGCGATGTCACTCTCGAATACCTCTCCGAGCCACGGAACCTCCTTATCTGGATTTCTCGGCTAGGCCTGAAACTGCCGACGTGGAACAGGCTGATACTGCCGACAGAGCAGTGAACCACTGGCGTCATGGTGAATTTAGGGGGGAATGTATCAGAATCTTGATTCCTTCAGAACCCTGCACAAGGGAAGAAGCTAATTCAGTGTCGACGAGTCTGTTGAGCAAAAGAGCAATATGTGATAAATATGCTGCGACACACAAATTAGAGTGCCTGCTATTAGAAAACATCAGTGAGAACTCCAAGCATGCATAGAGCAGTTTCAGGCAGGCCCAAGAAAATGTTGCGAGAAAAAAAAAAAACATATACTGTCCTGGAGTATAAGTATGCATCTTGCCCAGAATTCCAGTGCCTACGTACACAACGAGTACCCAAATTGCGATTCTAAAACCATACAAAATCATCGCTTCTTGAAGTGTTCCGAAACCAGCACGACCGTGGACGGCGCCCCGCGCAGGCATACCCACGAACACGTTCGGCGCAAGCAGTAGCGAACCGGGATGCTGTAGTAGAAAGGCAGGAAGCAAAGGGGAGGGGAGGGAGAAGAGACGGGAGACATAGACGACGGCTCTCTGTCACCGGCGGCGCTGGCCGCATTAGTATCACTAATGACGAGGTAGCCACGTAGCATAGGGTCCAGGCGGTATAGAGGGTATGGCGAGACGACTCGGAAGACGGGCGTTACCTCGTCGTCGGGAACGCCGGCGAGCTCCCGCGGTAGCCGTGGTGAGGAGGGGAGGCGCGGGAGGATGAGGAGGAGCTGCGGATATATAGCCTTATCTCGAAATGGAGAAACAGCAGAGAGGCGCGCGTCTGGTGATAGGATGATGCGACGCTATGGCCAGGTCGGGTCGGGACTCGGGACTCGGGAGGGAGAGGCAGTTTGGGTGTGTGCACCGCAGATGCCACCTTCTAAAAACCTTTGGTTATCTCGTCTAAAAAATTTGGAGAATATTAAGAGCACAATTGCCGTCACCGATCATGGTGTTGAAAACGCAGAGAAAGTAGTCCAATGTCGGCGCAAATGCAGGGGAACAGAAGCGAGCAGTCGCGTCGAGACATCTTATCGGCCCTCTTTCGGTGCGGGATCTCAAGAGACGGGGTTTTTCGGAGGTCCGCTCTTTCAGACGGCCATGCACACTGTTGTCGGGATGGAGAATATTGGAATAAACAATGCAAAAGGAACTACGCTATGGTGATACGAGGAGTGAGTGATGTGCGGTGAAAGAAGCAGGGTACATGTCAAACATGCACACATACATGTTGACAAGGACGGAACCGGGGGAGGGCCCCCCTCATAATTGATTTTTTTTGTAACATCCCCCTTATAAGTGTATGGATTTGAGGCCAAAATTTATCCAAAGGAATGACATAGGATGGAGGATTAATTTCTATAGAAAATTTTCCCATCGAACATGTTTGATTCATAGGATCATATCCTATAGGAACTAATCTCATAGGAATTTTGTAGTGTAAATCCTGTAGGAAAAAAGCATGAGGTCTAACCTCATCAAAATTTTCTTTAGCACAATCAAAGAAAATCACTCTTCCCATAGGATTCAGTTTGGCATGACATTTCAATCATGTAGGTTTCATTTTTCTACATTTTTTCTACCCTGTGAATCAAGGAAGTCCTTAGCTAGATGGCATCCTCCAACTTATTTCATGTGCAATTGGCCCCCTTGTATTTCAATCCTGGTTCCGTCCCTGCGTACACAAACAGTTTTTGCACCATGCAAAAACTTAATATTTCACAAAAACAAGTTCTAACGCGATTCACAAAATGTGACGTGTGTGGCGAGTTGAGGCGGGCGGCAGAGGAGGAGCATTTTTTGTGATTTCCTCCTATTCTCACTCACTTAGGCCTCCTTTGATTCTCAGGGTAGGAATAGTAAGGGAATATGTATTGTGTAGGATTGACTTGCCATGTCCGGTGGAATCCTATAGGAATAGGAACTCCCAAAGGATTTTTTACATGAGGTCCAAGCTCATGTTAGATTTCCTATGAAAATGCACTACAATATTCCTACAGGAATAGTTCCCACAGGATACAATCCTTTGAATCAAACACATCCAAAAGGGAAAAGTTCACAGGATCCAAATCCTTCAAAATTCCTTAGGGAATCCTGTGAATCAAAGGAGGCCTTAGTGGAGATAGAAGAGTTGCTTATCCATATAAGCAGTGGAACTCTCTCCCCAATAGCAATGTGGGACAAAATTTAGTTCCACTCCCACTTCCTGTAAATAGCATGCACCAACCTAAAGCTAAATGAGCCTTTACGATTTGCAAAATTTGTTACTCCCTCCATCTCCATTTATTAGACACAATACCAAAATCAGATTTTATCAAGAGTTGGGCGCAATTAGCATTAATGATCTCCTAAAAATGCTCCCAGCCACTTCCTCTCCCCAATCTACACGCGATTTAGCCAATGATCTATTAATTAAGACAATGCATGCACTTTCAATTGAATCTTATTGGTCTTTCCTAATTAATTGCCTGATTTAGGTGTAATTAACTCGGCCAATCCTCACTTGCCTAGGTCGTAGAGAAACTCCAAAGGAACTCCAAAGGTGCCTAATAAACCGAGATGGAGGGAGTACGTTAAATGGGCCAAGACTGATATAAATCCAACAAATATGTATAAAGATCTAAAAAAAACTCATGGCTGTAAGATTTTCAATATCACTTTGGTCTATGGCTTTTTTTCTTTGCGAAATTCCACCGATCTATTAATAGTCATCAATGGCAGTACAAAGAGGACCAAAAGTAATAAAAATTACAAATAGGTCAGTGGACCACCTAGCGACGACTACACACACTAGCGCGAGCCGAAGGCGCGCCGCCGTCCTCGCCCCTCCATCACCGGAGCCGGGCAAAGCTTGTCGTAGTAGAGCTTGTTGTAGTAGACGGACGGGAAGTCGTCGTGCTAAGGCCACAAAGGACCAGCGCACTAGAGCAGCAACCATCGCCAATAATGACAACCGTAGATCGGAAGAGACTGACCTGAAAACACACCAACGAAAACGAAAACGGACCGGATCCCAGGAGATCCGCCGGACAAACGACTCCACGCGCCCTTCGTCAGCACCAGAAGCACCATCGGAGCGAGGATAGAGCGGGGAGGACCTTATTCTAACGTCAGAACATAGCCGCCGCCTCAACATCTCGAAGAAGACACAGAAAAACAGACTAAACAAAGAACGAAAAACCTCCCGCCGGCGAGAGGCCGTGGTCCACCACACCTCCAAGGACCTAGGTCCACCGGAGGCGGGGCGGACCGGCGGCGTCGCCGGCGGAGGGACGGAACCCTAGATGGGTTTTAGCTAGCTCCTTCCGTCGCCTCTCTCCCTGGCGGCTACTTTGGTCTATGGCTTTTAGTTGAGCCTTGTGACATCTCTTGCACGTTTTATTTCTCTCAACTAGCTATGTCTGATGTTGTAACCGGGTTTGATCCATGGAAAGTATTTAGCGTGTGTTTGGTTGTCTGCATGAGGTCACGAGATGTAGGTCTCGTGTTGGATACGTTCATATGTGCCATTGATATTTGGTTGCCTACTTGCCTACACTTGGATGTCTTGACTCTTGACTCGACATATTCTGATATGCATCAGAGTGTCATGGATACATCTTCTCAATTTAGCTGACCTTGTCACCTGTGATCACACATGCCACACAATGCAGAACATCGCAATAACATAGTTCAAAACAATCGTACATGGTAGTACATGCTAATCCTCACAATTGAACCATAATTACAGAGTGTTAAAGCATCACAAGATCGGTGGCTACATACTCTTGATTGCACATGGCCGAGGAGGCGACGGCACGACCCGAAATCGAATGCGGAAAACATTGACATGTCAGCGAGTTTTGTGTCTGAGGAGGCGGCGGCAGGGAGATCAGCAGCGGCATCTACCGCTAGAACGAGCCGGGAAATGTCCCAAGCGCCAAATATTAGTGATATATGGTAGCCTAGAAAAAATCATCCATCCCCTATAATCCAGTAGAATTTTTACGGTTGTAGGGCTCTTACAGGATCTGCTGGAATTCCCTTTTTTTTTTGCCCCGTCATGAAAAATAACAGTTCTTTTTTACAGGATGAGCAGCTTTACATTATCTGCTACAGTTGGTCTAAGAGAGACATCTCTTTAGAAGTTTCTTCCATGCCAATGCCTTAGGTTCCATAGGGGTTTCATGTCAAGACAGCGCAGGTGAAAATGCTGAAATTCTCGGGTTCCAACAGTGTTTCTTGTTAGTAAAACAAGACAACTCAAGTGAGAATGCTGAAAAAAATTCAAGTGGACACTCCAAGACAATTCAGGTAGTTAAACAGGTTGCAACAGTTCCACTAGTCGCATAGCGTTCGAGAAAGACTACAGTACACGATCAGGTGATCACACAGAGCATGGGTCATTCGATTGTACAGGAGCCAATCTACCACTGCTCTTTAAATTCCTACAGCAGGGCCACCAAAGAAGTGGCACCATTTCTACTTTCCATTCGTGCACTAAATCATTCAGTCTTGGTACCTTCGCCATCCGTGCCATCTTCGGGAGTCTCCTGCAGCCATCAGGAATGGATAGGGTCAAGTGAAATATTACAGAATAATATACGGAGTACACTGGGGGAAATAAGACCATCAGAACATGTAAAATTTTCATCATATAATTAATTATTCACCTACTTCTTGTACTGGTACTAGTGTTGGCATAGGTACGTAAACACATGCTCAATCATCTCAGAAAAGAACTAGGTGTGGGTCCTCTGTTTGGCCACCGTTCACCCACACCACGGTCGAAGCACAAACAGCAGTTACTTATTCCAACTTATTTTACATGTAGTCCTGTACTAGCGTTAGCACGATCCAACACAACTAACAGGTGTTGTATCTGCATCTCATGAATAATAATAGTGCATGTAGCCCAACAATAATTGGATGGGAGTGTAATTATGTGCCTCTCAGAAAAAAGAAAAAAAAGAGTCTTTGTATTGAAGCTCCTCTAAATAGGACAAGTGCAGAACAGATTTGATCGTTAAGAAAAATTCAAATCCTACCCTTAACTTGAGAAAAGAAAGAAACCAAGTCATAAGCATATTTACATCTTTAAGATAGGATCATGCTACATTAGGAGAAAGTGCCATGCTAAATTTCAGCATTTAAATTTCAAGATTCTCGAATAATTCAGGAATAGAACAGTGATTCAGTTGTGGCATTCCAAAAGAGATACAAAATCCACCATTGCAATATGCTTTAGACACTAGCGGTGTAATAAACAAATACTCACATTCATGTCTTCTTCGACGCCGCTTCTTTTGCCAGGATTTTCTGGATTATCATCCAACTGGAAAAGGAGGGGAAAGGCACAGGTTAAGAAACATTGTCGTTTAATTAAGTGCAATTGTAACCATTTATGGGGCACAAGAAATTTGACTATCCTATGGTTGGAACTAGCTATATACCCATATTGTGAAGATCATAACCATTATTAGAACACAAATATCGCACGATTGCAACAAGTCATACATCCGAACATTATGTGACAAGCCAGTTAATCTTTGAGCAGGTGAACTAAGCCATAAATATACTTACTTTCAGGTTGCCCAAGTCAGCTAGTGCACCCTCACTTATGTTGTCCTCCTCACTTCCTTTGTTCCCATCAGTTTCCGTAGCATCTTCAAGCTGAAAGAAGAATCAGATACAGTTGAACATACAAAGGCACACAACAATGATTTGCCATACAAATTACATCATCATGAATGTAGAAGGGTAATTACCCCCAAATTCTTCAAGCTAACTGACACATCTTCCTGTTGCTTCTTAAGGGTGGTCCTCAGTTCTTGGAAATCCTAGAAATAGCAAAGGAGATAAACAGTTTGCAAAACGTACAAAAATCAGAAATGAAACCTTTTACAGAATATTTGGACATGGTCTTACTGATTTTAGCTGATCTATTTCACTGTTGAGCGCAGTTTTGATATCGGAGATTTCCTGCAGGACATATAGAATCATAATAAGCTGTTATACGAAAGCAAGTAGTGCACTGCAGCATGAGTGCCAGCTTATTCCTCAAGGTAGGCCGTTTTGTTAGGAACACATGTAGTGACTTTCTGAAAAAAGGAATTATCATCCTTCATTATCCCCTCGCATACTTTATCGTACTAACAGATAATATTTCAAGATTATAATCAATACTAGAAGAATCATCTAAAAACCCCAAACACGACAATGAAGTAAACTGCCTTCATCAGAAAATAAAGTGTCAACACAATAATCCTTGCAATACATGAACGAATATGTATAAAATTCATATTTCTTTTTAACAATATAAGTCAGAGCATCAACTGAAG
Organism: Puccinellia tenuiflora; assembly: GCA_012064385.1. Lineage (NCBI taxonomy): Eukaryota > Viridiplantae > Streptophyta > Magnoliopsida > Poales > Poaceae > Puccinellia > Puccinellia tenuiflora. The sequence goes on from QRDG01001248.1 coordinate 172,754, forward strand.
TGCACAGAAACTCACAGTTTTGTATTTATTCACTTGGGTGTCCAAATTATTTCTCCAACTCTGCAAATCCTGAAAACAACAACAGGATAATTATAAGAACAGTGCAGTTGCAGTCTTTAACAATTCAAAGTAAAACAATGGTACAGTGTACAAAATTTAACAAATATGCAGACGCGCCATTATGCATTTGCAGGCTAACCATATTCATACTATTTCAAGATATAGGCATTACACAAGTAAAAGCACAAAGATGTAAATTATTTTCTATTTATGATGAGCGCACTCTCATTGAGGAGTTCCCTCCAAATGGGAAGATAAAACTTGTGCATACAAATTAAAAATAACACGTTTACAACACTAATGTTGAATGAATGGAAACTTCTAGCAAAGCTCAAAATTCATGAAATAAAAAAATGGAGATGCATTAAAGAAGAATAAAGATAACTACTTCCACAATAATTCAGCATACCTCTTTCAGCCCTCGAAGTCTGCCCAAAAGCTCTGACTGTGATTCATTTAATTCCTGTTATCCAAAAACATAAAGTGTTGATTTCTTACAATTCTCTTAGAATATAAACATTATTTTAAAAAAATCAACAAAAATGACAACACCGAATCAAAGAGTAGGAGTAGATAATAAGTGTAATCAGCAAACAAATCAGAAACAAGGACAAGTGTCATTTTACGGTAAAATATCATTGCCTCGTAACCATTTCTTACTGGACCATTAAGGTGAACAGTATTCGGCACGTAGTTGACAAATTGCTGCCTACGATATACCAGACCTATAAATGTACATCCATAAATCCTAAGAATGGAAGGTCAAGGAGTAATAGTTCAATCCAGCATGCTGCTTAGCAGACATAAGATCATCAGCATTCACCACACACTAATTCAGTGAACATGTGATCTTCTGATCTTGATCCTGATCACTGAACCCTAAACGTTGTATATCCTAGAAGCATGATCTGCAATTTCGATGATGCAACCATAATTGAGTTTGCCCAGCAGTGAGTTTGCCAGGTTGCGCAATAATGAGAATGACAGTATGGAAGCAGTTCTCAAACGCTGGGCTCTAGGATAGTTCAGCAAAAATAGTTTTTGTAGTTATGGAGAAACTAAGTATGGTATGTCAAACATGACCGCAAGACGCCAATATGTCAGTGTAAGGAAGCTTGCTGGTGCAAGCATTTACAACAACCATAATCACGACAACAATACAGATCTGCTCACAGCTGGTAACCCGGCCAGCAAAACCTAGTGACATTTAGATATTTTTCTCCTCGTTTTTATGCTCAGAATTGTTATCAGTCAGATAATAAACCAAAAAAAAAAAGGCTGCGGTTGAGGAAAACTACCATTCATCGTGCCTAAAAGGCTACTAAATAAGAAAACCGCAACAACAAAAAATACTACTGCCTCTAGTGGAGCGGATCCTCACCGTGATCTTCTCCCCGACCTGAATCACGTCATCGTTCCCCTGCAAAACGAAACAACGATCAGAAACCAGGCCGCTGGTGCTGAGATCGGAGGACAGGCTGACGGATGCTCACCGCCGGAGACGGAGAGCTGCCGCCCGCCGGTGGCGCCTCCGCCGGCGGTGCAGCCGCAGGAGAAGGGGATGCTTCGGAGTCCGACATGGGGTGGGAGGACGGCTAGGGTTAGGGTTTCGCCGGGAGGGGATGGGGCGGAACTGACGTTGCGCGTGAGCGAAAGAGAGAGAGATTTGAAATTGAGATCGAAATGGGGAAAGTGGTGTGGAGAGAGAAATGGGGTGGGGTGGGACCAAATCGAAGGCCTGGTGCGTGTACAGCGCCAGTCGGTTTTTTTGAATGGTGGATCTCCGGACAAGGTCTAGCAGATACGCCTTGGGCCGAAACGCAAAAATCATGATGATATGCGGTTTCCGACCCCAAAGTTGCCCGATATGAATATTTTATAGGAAACCCTGATTAGGCACGGCGATATGTTGGGATCCCGGGGTGTATTTACGTGTCCCGCAAATCCCATTTCTCTTCTTCTTCTTCTCCGTCTTTTATTTCTTATCCATCATTGTGTTCCTTTGGTTCCGGCCACCCTGCTCCATCTCGTGTCAGATCTGGCCATGGCCAACCCCACTCTCGATCTACCAGATCTGACCACCCACATAGCCAGAATGAACGAGGCGTGGTTAATGGAGAAAATCGATGTCGTGTGTGGAGCGCCCAAGCGCGAGCTCACGAAGCCCTCTCTTGCCGCTAGAACGACGTGTGGGTCGGGCTGATTGCTCCAGCTCGGCTCCGCGCGGCAATGAGGGCGGTAGCTTGCTGATATATCTACTTTGCATCACTATATCCTATTATAATATACACTTATTCAATTACACATTTCACACGATAGCCCCATTATAATGCTTTTCCCCTTAAATTGCATGATTCATACGGATGAGGAAATTACCAAACACCAAGCAAACATGAGGCAAAATATACTACAGGAGAAACCTACTCCCTCCGTCCTAAAATAAGTGTCTTAGATTTGCTAAAATATGGATGTATCTAGACATAAAACACATATAGATACATCCATTTTTTGGCAAATCTAAGACACTTATTTCTGGACGGAGGGAGTATTTTCTAGAACAATAAAATATCAGAAAAATCAAAAAGAAGTTTAAGAGGAAATAATGTGGAGTCAGAAGATAGGCCGAAGGGGAGCCATCGGACTCACTCGCAACAAAAGCTCGTGCCCCTGGCCGGGCGGTGGACCCTTGAGTGAGCGCTCGAGCTCGCCTCCCGATGCCCTTTGAACTATATCTTCGCCTCGCCTTGACCTAAAATTTACGGGAGATTTTTCACGTATTTTTTCTCCACTTTCTTGGGGTGGAACAGAGACAGAACAATTTCGACCTTCGGTAGGAGATTCTGCCGGGGTTTCTTCCCTCCAAGTAGTGGAAATCTAAGCCATGATCTTCACTAACACTCTTGCATTATCGGGATCATAATCTCCATCACCATTTCCATCAGCACCATGTTCATTATCATCTCCGCCTTATCCCTTTTATTCAATCTATGAATTGTTTGCATAGATAATACTCCCTCCGTTCCATATTATATGCATCTCACATGGTTGTATTTCGACGTGAAATACATCTAGATACATGCATTTGAGAGTCATCTAATATGAAACGGATGGAGTATGTTCGTACGGATGTCCGCATGGGTTTCTAAACATAGTGGTGCATCAAATAATATACAGATGATCGTATCTATAAAAATAAAATAAACTCACATCAAATAATATGTTCATCTATATATGAGAAAACATAATACATACAAGAAACATTCATGTATTTACTAAAAATAAATAGATAAGAAAGCAAAAACAGCAGAAAAACTTAGAAACAAGGAAACAAAAAAGGAAAATAAAATCTTGCTTTGTTGGGCCGGCTCACCACGCAGCAGGCCGTGGCGCGGCGCTGTAACTGAAGCTACGAGCGTCGCCCCATCTGAACGCCGCCGCCTTTCTGGTCCTTGTCGCCGCTTCCAAACCGTCTCCAAAGTTCAGCAGATGATGACTAGATCGATCCCCTTCTCCTCCTCCCCTGGTAGATGATCGAGCAGAGCGAACGAGAGTTACGAGATCCTCCATTTGGTATAAGTTTTGCGCGCGTGATTCACATCTTAACGGCACTCCGCACCGCAGGTTTGTGATTTTGGAACTACATTAGCTGGAGCTCCCACGGCAACTAGCTAGTTTGATGCGAAATTAGGAATCAGAGCCTCGGAGTGCTGCTGCTTCTGCAGGTATGAACTTCCCGATTTATCCATCCTCTTCCTCGCCAGTAAAACTACAGCTTCCCAATCCTTTCCATCCTACGGATCACTAGTGGAAAAACCCCCTTTCGTCCCGGTTGGTTTGGTCCATTGGTCCCGGTTCCCCAACCGGGACAAATCAATCGGGACGAATGCTCGTCCCGGTTGGGACACCAACCGGGACGAATGGGGGGGGGGGCACGTGGCCCGGCCACAGGCAGCAGGGGCGGAGGCTTTCGTCCCGGTTCGTAATACGAACCGGGACTATTGTCCCGTTAGATTTTACTTTTTCCAAAAATTTCAGAAAATTGTTTAAATTTATAAAATAAATAATGCTTATTCTATAATTCATAAAAATATGAATAAAATACCAAAATGTTCAGAAAAATAAGACCTATTTAATTATGAAAAATGCATGCATGTTTAAAAAAATTTAAATTAAATATTTCTTAGAACTACAAAAATGGCACTACTAGTTAAATAAGAGGAACCACTATTACACATCATCGCCACGAATATATATATTACACACATCTCATTCGTCGTCCTACATATATACATCTGTTTTACACTCTCCCTATTTAATTTCAACCTTACAGTAGAATTCTCCTTTCGGATCTAGGACCTCTGCAAGTAAGAATCCAGCAAATTCCTCTTGAATTGCTCGTATGCGATCGTGTGGTAGAAGGCCATCCCGCAACCGTTCGATCTAATTAAAAAAGGGTCAATATATATGAATGAAAGTAAACAGAATTGATGGCAATAAACTAAAATTATGAATATTGCATACGCACTTTAAGTTGTTCTAAGATTCTGCCCTTCTCACAAGCACGTCTGACGAATGAACTCGCAGACGTAGTATCCACATAAATGATTCCCGCTTCCCTGGCTCAAGCACTTTACGGGAACAGAGTTCGATCAAAAAATGGTAATGGTATTGAACTAGAATCAAAAAGATGCGCGGATCTAGATAGTAGTACTTACATTTATTGGTTGAAATGTAAGCTCCTCCGCCCATTCACCCCTAGCCCTGGCGGTGAATCGTTTCCAAGCCCTGCCCGGAAAAGAAAATGAATAAAGGAGTTATATATTAATTACTTGCTATCAGTAAATGAACGGAAAGTTGCCGATAATGCCATAATGATTGAAATTACCTCTGGAGGCATTCCTGCATGTCCGCCCACTTCTCAAGGGGTTTATGTAAGGAGTCCATGACTTGTACTACTCCTTTGTCAGGCATAATGATTAGCAGAATAAAGTGAAAGCTGCGCACGCATAAGTCATCAATTATACACTTAACATCGAGAAATTAAGCGAAATAAAATATGTAGAAGACAGTAACACTTACTTGAAGTTGTAAGGAAATAATATTTCTCTTTTGACTTCGTTGAACCGTAATGCATTTACCAAGTTATTCTCGGTTTGGTCGTAAAAATCAAGGAGACTTTTTTCATGAACGGTATTTGGATCAACGAACCCAATATCATAGATTTGTCCTCTTTTGCATTCGAGAATCTTCATTCTGCATAATTAATATAGTGATAAGTAAGATAATTATAAATGCAATGAACGAGTTGAGCTAGGTAGAGACTTAACTACAGAAATAATACTTACAGACAATAGGCGCTGATGATAGCTTTGTCAAGGGCTTCTTGTTGGTATAACTGAAATAATTCACAAAATTCAATCATTACGTGGTCATCTCCATGCCCGTAATGCTCGTTCTTATATCCCACGTAGATCCAATTTTCCCCTTTCTTTGAGGCTGCCATGTACCAACTATGCAATCTTCGCATTTTTGTTGGTAGATCTTTGACATGAGATTTGACGAGAGGATGCCCGTGCCGGTATTGGTATTTTGGAACTATTTCTTCGTGGAATTGTAATTGGTCTAAGTACTGAGCAATAGACAAGCCGTGAGCAGCGGCTGCTTCTCCGTACATTGCAACAAACTCAGGATCGATGCCGACCGCAGGTTTGCTCGACCCCACCTTGGTATCGGAAAACACTTTGAGCGGGGGGCACGATTGTTTTTGCTGTTCTCCTAGCTGAGGAACTGTCTTCCGTCTTGCACTAATACTCTTCGCGACCGACTTGAGAATAGAGCGGTCATAGTCTGGTGTCAGCTTTGGCGGGGGTTGGGCTAGATTTTTCAGCATTTTCACGACAGCGGCATGTTCTTCTGGGGTGTCGGGGAACTCTGTTGCTTTCGCCTTCTTTGCCTTCAAGTTAGCAAACCACTTATCCGTTTCCCCTTTTGCGATCGCCTTATTTTCCTCCACCGTATAGTCATAAGGTCTCTTGGCAAGATTCTTATGAGGTACTTTTGGGAGGGGTGACCTTGAACGTTTCGGTGATCGGTTTTTATCAAACCCCAGAGTACCCACACGTGGCGCCGGAGAAGACTTACGCGGCGGCGGAGACGACTGACGCGGCGGCGAAGACGGCTGCTCTGGAGACTGGTGAGGCGGCGGAGACGGCGCCTGAGGCGGCGGCGGTGGAGAGTGGTGAGGCGGCGGAGACGGCGCCTGAGCCGGCGGCGGTGGAGAGTGGTGAGGCGGCGGAGACGGCGCCTGAGGCGGTGGAGAGTGGTGAGGCGGCGGCGGTGGAGAGTGGTGAGGCGGCGGAGGCGGTGGAGAGTGGTAAGGCAGCGGAGGCGGTGGAGAGTGGTGAGGCGGCGGAGGCAGCCAGTTTGGAAGCACGATGAATTCCTTTGGCCATAGAATAGTCCCTTTCTTGGCTTCTCCAAGTTCAACCACCTCCCCATCTTCACCTGCAGGGTGTTCCAGCTTCAGCTCCTCAAATCCTTTACTAACTTCATCGACCCCGACAATAGCGTAGCCATGAGGAACCGGGGAGCAATGGAAAGTTGGTGTAGGTCCAATTGGTACGGCATAGCCGACCGCCACCTTCATGGTTATGTTGAACACTTTCACATGTAGCTCACAAGGTGTGCTCTCCGTGATATCATCCACTGGGTAGCGACGAAGAGCATCCGTCGTCAGTGCATCATCATCACGTGCCGGGACCATGCTCGAAGCCACGCTGCTTTTCCGATATGATGGGTCGGTAGCATCGACTGCAGCTTCTACAACGTGCTGCTGAGATAGGCCAGCAGTGCCTTGCTGGCTAAGTTCGTTAATTTGATCCTGCTGCCGCTTCATTGTTTCTTCTATATTACGCAGCCGGTCTGCAGCAGCGATTGCTTCCCTTGCCTCCCTTTCCTTTCTCCTCTGATGACTTTTATCGGGAAATATTTTCCTTTCCACGGGAAACCCATGTTTCCACGGCTTGGAGCCTTTGGTGCCTCGTGTTCGTCCCTCATGTTCTTTATTCCCAATGGCGCGTGAAAGCTCGTCATCCTCTCTATCGGGACGGAACCGTCCCTCTTCAACATCGTTGTATGCTTTCCTAATTTCTTCGATGGGTAGTAGGGGATTATCCTTGTGTCTTCTGGTATATATGCACTTTCCTTCTGCGTCCAATGTGCCCCCATGCCCGTAAAACCAATTTCTTGTCCGTTCGGTCCATCCTTCTTTTATAGGCTCTGGAACGATCCCTTTAGCCAGCAGGTCGGCCTCAAGTTTGTCCCACTTAGGCATGGAACAGGCGTAGCCAGCAGCCCCCATAGTATGGTGGTACTTCTTTTTAGCAGCATTTGCCTTGTTTACTGCAGACTTTAACTGAGCTTTCTCTGATTTCTTGTAATTCACAAAATCTTCCCAGTAGTCTCTTATCTTCTCATACCCGTGATCGAAATCCGGAGTTTTATCTTTCAAGATGAAGTCGGTGTACAATCTGTTCTTAAATTTGTTGAATAGCTCGGCCATCTTCTTAAGAGCCCACGCCTTGACTTTATCTACTAGAGCTTTTTTTCGGGCATCCATCTCCTCCTCATCTGGCTCCCCCTCCTCTGGATCCACCTCTGGCAACGGCAATGTGAAATTAACCATGACCTTTTGAAAAGGCGTCTTTTGCCTTCGGGGCCGATATAGCTAACTTTAGGATCCCTTGGCTTATTCCATTCTCGGATGGTGATCGGGACGTAGTCCCTAACAATAACACCGCATTGCTTCACAAATTTTTGTCTAACATCAATTGGAGCAATGGGTTCGCCGTCTGCACCGACTTCTTCGATCCTGTAGCGGACATTGTCCTGCAACTTTTTGGTTGGGCCTCGTTTCGTCCTCACAGAGGATTTGCTCGATCCGGATGGCTAAAAGAAGAAAGACTGTTAATATGTGTATATGGACAACAGAGGCTAAATTAATTAATATAAATATATATATGCACCTCGTCGGAGTTTGTAATAATCAATGTTGCACCGGAGCCGCCGGCTTCTGCCTTGTCGGCTTCTCCCTCATCGGAGATGCCGAGTTCGGCCTCTTTCCAGGCGTTGAGAGACTCATCCCCCTCACCGGAGTCGTTCAGAAAGTGACTTGTTTCATCATCGCCGCAGATTATATCCTCGAGGATATTTTCCTCAATTTCATCTCTGCCGTGTGGTTCCATAGTTTCTGCAAAATACGAAAGTTATTTTCGGAGCCGTCTCTGCCGTGTCGTTCAGAAAACTCACTACAAGAAATTTGCTGACTGATGACCCTACATTTTGGTCACTAAAAGGTCACAAAGTTTCATTCATGACCCCTCTGTGACTAAAAACCAATGGTCACATACCGAGCGACTAAAATGATCGATCATGACCTTTTTAGTAAAATGGTCATTACCATCTATGACCAAATTAGAGGGTCATAATATTTATGACCAATTATTTTGGTCATACGCCACCGGCCGTTGACACGTCATATCCTACGTGGCCAATCCAACGTGGCAATATTATGACCAAACGAGAAGGTCATTGACCAGAATCAGCCCGGTCCAATTCAACCGTCTATGTGGGCCGAGCCCAATAATTCAGTCCATTTCATATGTTTCCTGTTGATTTATGACGACTTCATGGGCTTTTTTTGGGCTATGGCCTTTTTGCAATCTATAAATTTTCTATTTTCGACCATTTAATATTTGTGCTGGCCCCACTAGTCAGATTGGTCCGACCTGTCATGCTACTCTCACAATTGGTCCCACACATCAGAAATTTCGAAATTTGGCAAACAATTAACATAAGTGAGTTCCCGTGGTCAACTTTCCATTTCACAGGTATTCAAATCACATACAGAATAAATATTTCAAACAGAACAATTAACAGATCAAATTTGTTCAAAACAACACCAAATTACAATCTTTACTTTAAAACAACACATATATGCCTAGTACTGCCTACTATTACAACACATAATATGCTACTCCTTGTTGATATGCTTAGCGGCTTCACACTTGGCTCCACACTTCACCTGCGCAAAAAATAAGAATAAGAACGAGTACACAACATCAACATTAGCCAATAAGGGATCCAATAGCTTATAAGCAAGATTTGACAACAAATTATGTGTACACAGATAGTATGACTAACACTTGCCAGTATGTGTTCATGGAGTGACTAAAATGTACTCACTAGCTAAGATTTCTTGTTATATGGTATACTGACATGTGCAGCTCTAATTTACTGTAATTTCCCTCAAAATTTTATAAGTACACAAGTGAGAAACTAAATTGATCTTAGAAATGAAAAGGCATGTAAGAACAAGTTCAATAAGAATCCAGGCATGTCAAATCTTACCAACAGAACAGAAGAACAGATCTACCAAACACTACCAGAAATATGCTATGTCATAACCATGTATTGGTCACTGAATGGACCCCCTTCAATTGTCTTTTTGTCAGCAGAGAATAATCAAAAAAGTGGCAGAAATGTTAAAAAATGTCTCAGTTTATGACTTTAAACAGGTAAAATGGAACAGGGATAATGGGGATATCTAGCCAGCGGGCACAGGTATGGGTAGGTACAGTAGAAGGGTATACCTTATGTAGGGCGTGAGGAGGGAGAGCTGGAGCACCCACCTAAACTGCAGCTCGCCGGTAACCATGTAGGCGAGCACCACCCGATACTTCGTTAAAGAAGCTACATTCTTATCACCCTGTATTAGGAAGCATATGTGATTTACCCAACCGTGGTGTTGTTCGCTATAAAACCGACTAAAACGGCTAGGCTATACACAAGACAATATTGTTTCACTTATCTACAGGAAATTGCATAAACAAGAAATCTTGCAGGCCGCTACAATCACATAATGAGGAACACAAGAAAATATAAGCTGCAGTTTTTCCAAAGAAACCTACAGAACAAAATATCTTGGCCACACAGATCATAAATGAAACATTTAACTGCTTTTACTTTTCAATAGGAGTACATCAGTTTGAGACAAGTCATAAAAAACTAATGCACTATTTGATGAATAAACAGATTGAAACATTCATAAAACTACGTGCACAGTTTTTGGTGAATCTGCTCACATAGACCACACATGACATGGCACTGAACTACTTGGCATCTATGGGAACCATAAAGTACTACCATTTCAAGTTACACAATTGACTAAAAAATCATTCGAGACACTAATCACTAGTGATCATTTTGATGTGGCTATGCTTTAGAACTGAAAGCTGGAATCCCTGCCAACCATACAGTTTTGAGGCTTCCAACATAAGCTAATAGACCTCACAAGCTAATGAACCAAATCCTTTGCAAAAGGTTGTGATACCCTTACAATCATGTGTATCCGGATCAAAATCACAACCTATGGAGATAGTATCCGGATCAAAATCACAACCTACAGACAGAAATGGCACCCATGCATGATGGGGAGGGGGGAGGGACTGACACCATGGAAGAGGTACTTGCCGGTGGTTCGTACTAGTCGGTGCAGAGGCCATGTCGGTGCTCGGCCCGCCGTAGCTGAGAAAGACGTAGCCGGAGCAGATCAGGTCGAGGAGGCCCATGTTTCAATAGATACAGCGTATTAGAGCAGGTTGTGGTAGTGCAATACAGGCAACTGCTAGCTTTCAGAAACATCACAGAAATAAGAGGCAACTCATAAACCCTAGATCCTTCTCCAAGCTGTTGAATCCGGTGCCCCATCTCCTCCCCAAAATAGAACCCGAGCTTGGTGCGGCGACAGTGCCTGCGCTTCGCGTTGTACCTCAGAAAGCAACATAGGATCAGGAACAGATAAGGGGACCGTCGCTCTTCCAGAAATTCGACCAATTTACAGCAGATAAATAGTGAACAGCGGGCAACAAATAAAGGGACTTACCAAGCTCCCGTCGGTTCAATCCAGGCAACGAGCCCGTGCAGGATCTGAGGGGAACATGACGCAGAGCTCAGAGCAGATCGGGAGAAATTTCACAAGAAACTAGATGCGGCAGGTTGGGAATTATTGGTACCTCGAGGACCGTGGTGGTCTGCGCGAAGTGGACGACGGCCTTCGAGGCTCGAGTCGGCGCCGTCGCCGTCCTAGTGGCCGGAGACCCGTGGCCGGGGGTAGCGCCGCCACCGCAAACCCTAGGCAGGCCACGAGCGCGCCGCGGTCCGGCCAGCTCGACGGAGCGCCGCGCATCGAAACACACGCGCTCGTGCCGGCGAGCAAGCCAGCCGCGACGCTCTGGTCGCTAGGCGGCGGTGCCTCCCTCTCCGGCGAGGCTGAGGCGGGTGGTGGTCGATCCGTTGCGTGAGAACGAAAAGGAGGGGCTGGGGCGGATGAGAGGCGAGGAGGGGCAGGCAGAAGGGAGAACGGGGCGGTGCTGGGGGAGAAGGGGGCGGCGGCGGACATGACGAGCGGCCGTGGATCTGAATCGGGGTTAGGGTTTCTGTGCGGCGAGGGAGAGAATGAAAGGGCTTCTGTGCGGTGCGGTGTTAGCGTTTCTTCACTGCGGTGTCAAAAGTAGTGTTGGGAGGCGCCTGTACGGTGATAGGGACGCGGTGCTAGGGTTTCTCGGGAGGAGCTCCATCGTTGGATGGGTGGGTGATCGACGGCTCAGATCGCGTCGAATGGGGTGATCTGCGTGGAGGTAGTTCCTTGCGTCTCATTGGCTAGCAGTGTCGCCCTTCAACCCTCAATTTTGTGTGCTCATTTGAAAATCGAAATTGCTACGCATACGACGATTCATGTCCGATATGCGTACGACGCTTTCTATCTGCTAATCATGACTTGTGCTAATTATCCCGGCCCATGCCCAAAGTACCGATCAGCTCAGACCCAAACTCGTGGTACTCTGCCCTGACCTGACCAACACCGGTTCACAACTCATTCGATTCCTTCCTCATGGATTTTTTCTTCAAAATATCACTTTTTATAGAAATTCCAAAGTATTAGGCTGAAATAATTAATTTCAGATTATTGCTCGTTGTCATTGGGCCCATGGACAAAAATGAGAAATCGTCAGTCCCGACGACGGGGGACGCGACGGTCGTTAGGGCAACTTCAACGCGTCGACCCAAAAGGATGTGGTTTTGCGTCGTTTTTTATCCGTTTGGATCGGTGACGGACAGGAAATCTCCGATCGCATCCGACCGCGCATAGTGCACCCTACGCGGTCGACCCATTTTTTCATTAGCAAGAGAAAAAAGACGTTTTTGATATATAGGTAACAGATGGGCCACAAATGTCCTGTCTACACATAGTTATACGAACGAAAAAAATTAAAGCTACTGTCCTAGTAGAACGGCCTACTCCTCGTCGTCGGAATTGCGTCTGACCGAATGTAGAACGGATGAAAAAACGGACATTGGTCCGTTCGCGTCGGCGCATGGGCCCTGCTTTCGGCCCATCCGGATCGAAACGAACCGATCCGGTCGTAATGCGTCGGCGCGTTGAAGTTGGCCTTAGACACCTCGGGATCGCTTGGCGGACTCTTCTTCCTTGACATTGGCGCGACGTGGGCGGGCGGAGTTACGTCCACTGTCCTGGCGACGGGGAGGGATGCGGCGGCGACGTCAACCCTATGCACCGCACAACCTTGGGCTTCGCCACGACCGCGCCGTAAAGAGGATGAGCGACAGATGTGGGATCGTCGGGGCATCAGAAAGGTCGCCAATGGACTTGATGGCCGTCGCTGTGGCCGGAGACAGCGGCGACAGGTACCTAGAGCGTCGCTGGAAGTTTTCTGCTTGGTAATGCTTTTGGAGCTTATTTTTTTGCCATGGTTGCTAAAGTTTCAGTTTTTACAGTTGGGGGTAAATATAACAAGTCGCTCTAACCCGCTAATACTCTACCAAAGCATGAGCCAAAGAGATATGAAAAGAAAAAGGTAAAAGGAAAATGTGTTATCGATGGTGGAGCCTACCATCAGGAGAGCTGCTCCGATCAAACATCACAGGCCCAAAATGCTAGTACCCCGCGTGAGAAAAGCTAGCTGTCGTACAAGAATCGGACGCATAATCGTCGTACGTATAGCAACGCCGTTTGAAAATCTAGTCAAATTCGTGGTCATGGACGTGACCGTTTGTGTCTAGTGGTTGAATAATGTGAATATTTTGACGTTTCTCTAATGAAATGGATACTTGTGAACCTAAAAATGAAATTTAGGAAAAATAACGGGCAAGCTATGTGGTGGTTGCAGTTCAAAATCTAGCGGTTCCCAACTGAATCGGCAGGATACCGTTTAAATGGGCATAAATAGGTAAATACCTCGGAAATGCATGCGTTTGGGTGAATGTACATAGAATGATGTCTACTTTGTGACAAACATGTATCGGTGCCATTTTAGACGACACTCTCAGTAGCCGCTTCACAAAAAACGCTATTCTAATTACTTGAAAAATGAAAAGTGGTTTTTTTTGTGAAACATGTCGAAAACTTTGTTCGGCAACATTGTTTGCCATCCCATAATGAACACATATGCCAAATTGGCGCACATTTGGACAAACTATGTCATGAAAATGGCCAAAACATTGCTCGTTTGTCTTGAAAGCTATGAATGTTCATTCGTGATTGCAAGTTTCTGAGAACACTTTTTCTATAAACTTTCTTATTGCAAGTTTATATTTTTTTCTCGTAACTAGGTCACATATGCTGACGCTACGCGAAGTTTTTCCATTTTTTTGATTTTTTTTTGAATTTCGTGTGCTCATTTGAAAATCTAGTCGAATTCGTGGTCGTGACCGTTTGTGTCTAGTGGTTGAATCATGTGAATATTTTGGCGTTTATCTGATGAAATGGATACTTGTGAACCTAAAAATGAAATTTAGGAAAAATAACGGGCAAGCTATGTGGTGGTTGCAGTTCAAAATCTAGCGGTTTCCAACTGAATCAGCAGGGTACCGTTTAAATGGACATAAATAGGTAAATACCTCGAAAATGCATGCATTTGGGTGAATGTACATAGAATGATGTCTACTTTGTGACAAACATGTATCGGTGCCATTTTGGACGACACTCTTAGTAGCCGCTTCACAAAAAACGCTATTCTAAGCACTTGAAAAATGAAAAGTGGTGTTTATTGTGAAACATGTCGAAAACTTTGTTCGGCAACATTGTTTGCCATCCCATAATGAACACATGTGCCAAATTGGGGCACATTTGGACAAACTATGTCATGAAAATGGCCAAAACATTGCTCGTTTGTCTTGAAAGTTATGAATGTTCGTTCATGATTGCAAGTTTCTGAGAACACTTTTTCTATAAAACTTTCTTATTGCAAGTTTATATTTTTTTCTCGTAACTAGGTCACATATGTTGACGCTACGCGAAGTTTTTCCATTTTTTTGATTTTTTTTGAATTTCGTGTGCTCATTTGAAAATCTAGTCGAATTCGTGGCCGTGACCGTTTGTGTCTAGTGGTTGAATCATGTGAATATTTTGGCGTTTCTCTGATGAAATGGATACTTGTGAACCTAAAAATGAAATTTAGGAAAAATAACGGGCAAGCTATGTGGTGGTTGCAGTTCAAAATCTAGCGGTTTACAACTGAATCGGCAGGGTACCGTTTAAATGGGCATAAATAGGTAAATATCTCGAAAATGCATGCCTTTGGGTGAATGTACATAGAATGATGTCTACTTTGTGACAAACATATATCGGTGCCATTTTGGACGACACTCTCAGTAGCCGCTTCACAAAAAACGCTATTCTAAGCACTTGAAAAATGAAAAGTGGTTTTTTTTGTGAAACATGTCAAAAACTTTGTTCGGCAACATTGTTTTCCATCCCATAATGAACACATGTGCCAAATTGGGGCACATTTGGACAAACTATGTCATGAAAATGGCCAAAACATTGCTCGTTTGTTTTGAAAGTTATGAATGTTCGATTCATGATTGCAAGTTTCTGAGAACACTTTTTCTATAAAACTTTCTTATTGCAAGTTTATATTTTTTTCTCGTAACTAGGTCACATATGTTGACGCTACGCGAAGGTTTTCCATTTTTTTGATTTTTTTTGAATTTCGTGTGCTCATTTGAAAATCTAGTCGAATTCGTGGCCGTGACCGTTTGTGTCTAGTGGTTGAATCATGTGAATATTTTGGCATTTCTCTGATGAAATGGATACTTGTGAACCTAAAAATGAAATTTAGGAAAAATAACAGGCAAGCTATGTGGTGGTTGCAGTTCAAAATCTAGCGGTTTACAACTGAATCGGCATGATACCGTTTAAATGGGCATAAATAGGTAAATACCTCGGAAATGCATGCCTTTGGGTGAATGTACATAGAATGATGTCTACTTTGTGAAAAACATGTATCGGTGCCATTTTGGACGACACTCTGAGTAGCCGCTTCACAAAAAACGATATTCTAATCACTTGAAAAATGAAAAGTGGTTTTTTTTTGTGAAACATGTCGAAAACTTTGTTCGACAACATTGTTTGCCATCCCATAATGAACACATGTGCCAAAGAGTTTCACAAAATTCAACCCCTAGGTAGGAACAAAATGAAAAAGATATTTTTAAATAATTTACAAACCCAATATAAAATAATTTATAAGCTTATTGGTATTTGTATATTATTGAGACTAAAAGCACTTCCTAATAGTATATAAGGAGAGAGGTTATCTTTACAAAAAATTCGAAATATATTTGAGTTAAATTGGAGTTGAAAATCAAAAGTTATATAAGAAAATAGAAAAGAAAAAAGGAAAAAAAAAGAGATATCCAGCCGACCCTAGGTAATGTCGGCCCAGCCCAATAGAGCAACCGAACTAGCCCAGTGGAGTGGGCTTTGTCTGAGGAAAAAAGATAGTAGGTACAAAGACCATTTAGAGATAGGTGTAAACACCAAGTAGAACTTGGTCCGATGGTTAGAGGAGCGCGGTGGCGGGATGAAGTCTCGAGTTCGAAACTCCCCAGCGACATATTTCTTTTATTTCGTGATCCAGCTCGTGTTGGCACCCTTGGTCAGTTCGGCCGGCGGGTCCCGCGCGTCAGGCGATGTGTGACGGGTCCTACGCGTCAGGCGGGAGTGTGGCGGGTCCCATGCGTTAGGATGGGGTGGTGGACCCACGTGTCAGGTAGGGTGGGTGCGGACCCACGTGTCAGGTATAGAGTGGGACCCACATGTTAGATACTGGTTGCGGGACCCACATGTCATGCATGTGCTGATGGTCCCACATGTCAGCGCTAGGTGAGGGTGAGTCCCACCGGTCAGGTTAGTCAGTGCTAGTGCTGACAAATGGGTCCTACATGTCACAGCGACACATAAGCGAAAATGTCAGTGACACGTAGGCGAGACTGGTGAGTTGGTTGTCAAGTCATAATGACACATAAGCGAAAATGACAAATAAGCAACGACATGTAGACGAGACTGCTGAGTTGGCTATCTAGTAGTGTGAATGACCATTTAAATTGGTCGTAGCGGTCTAGAAAAAAAGGCAAAAAGCCGGTACTATCTAGGTTATGACCAATTCATAAAAGTAGGCAATGACCTTTTTGACAAAATTGGTCATAATATTTTTGGGTTTTTATTCTCAAAGTTAGCGTATGACCAACTGAGTCCAAATGGTCATAGATCTATGACCAATATTTTGAGGGTCACTATAAAAAGGTCATAGGATAGCATACTTGTAGGGATAGAATGGTACTACAAGGAAAGGCGCGCGTTGCTGCGCCTGTTGTTTCTAAGCGTCGTCATGGTGATACATTTTTATGAACATGTGTGATTTATGCTCATCGTCGGCACTTAGGTGACTAAATCGTCGATGACCTAGCTCATCGATTTCATCCCCCGCAACACGGTAAAAATGTCGCGGTAAATCACTCCTCACAAAAATGAAACACTTAGCACATTCGTGGTTTGTCGAGTTTTGACTTCAATTTACATCACTAAATAAAAATCAACATCACTACATCACTGAAATTTGCACTAGCTAAATATTACATATGCGAGGATGATCCACTAAATAAAAATCATCACAGATCAATTTTGCAATTATCATCGGATACTTTATATACACTAACCGCTGTCACATATCACAGATCAATTGCAAATAATAATGTAGACTGTCACATATGCTATTGAAAATAACCATACACTAACCGCTGTCACATATCACAAATCAATTGCAAATTTTTCTAATAACATTTCTAACACTAAATTTCCTAACACTAAATTCCTAACACTAAATTTCTAACACTAAATTACCTACCACTAAATTTCCTACACTACAAAAACAACACAAAAATGTACCTAAACTACACACCTAATTTATACTACTAACTAATTTAAATTACTAACTAATTTAAACTACTAACTAATTTAAATTACTAACTAAAACTAACTAACTATGGAGTAACAAATAGTTCTTAACAATAATATTGCAACTAATTATGGAGTATTAATTTTGATTTCTAACTTTGCTAACACAATCATCAAATAACATTGCTTTGCTAAATTACTATTTGAATTTTTCTAAAACTAACTAACAACTATTTCAATTTTTTTTAAAAATAACTTTGCTAAATTTGCTACATTTTCAAATTTTCTAAAATAACAACCTAAATTTTCTAAAACTAACTAACTAAATCTAAAACTAACTAACTAAAATTACTAATGCACTAACTAACAAAATTACTAACTAACTAAAAATGAACTAACTAACTAAATTAAAAAACTAAGTAAATTAAAAAAAACTAACTAACAGAGGGAGGCCGTGCTCACCGGAGGCGGCTTGTCCGCTGCGGCCGGAGGAGGAGGGCTCGGTGGAGGACGCTGCGGCCGGAGGAGGAGGGCTCGGTGAGGAGGCTCGGCGGAGGACGCTCGATGGAGGAGGCCGGAGGAGGGGCCAAGGAGCGGCCGGCCGGGGTTCGAGCGGAAGGCCGGGGGAGGGCGGCGCAGCTGGCGGGTGGTGCAGGGGGAGGATGGACGGCGCGGGCGCGGTGGAGGCCGGAGGGGAACGGCGCGCGGGCGCGTGGACGAGCGCAGAGAGGGCGGCACCGGAGGAGCGGACGGTGAGCGGCGGCGCGGCGGACGGAAAAATCCGGCAGCCTGACGGCAGGAGATTGAATTTCCGCGCGCTGGTCCTTAGCGAAAATGAGGAATTGGGGGAAGAAGAAGAGGCAGGCAGAGGCCTTTCGTCCCGGTTGGTGGCACCAACCGGGACCAAAGCCTCATTCGTCCCGGTTCATGGCATGAACCGGGACCAATGCCCTGGAAATTTAATGCCCTGGCGCGAACCGGGACCTTTCGTCTCGGTTCTTCTTATAAACCGGGACCAATGAGTCCTTTTTCAATTTTTTTTCAAACTTTTCAGTTCTGAATGTTGTTCCCGCCTTTTTTATTCTTATTAAGGTGTTTGACTATGAATTTCAAATGGTTTTGAATTTGAAAAGACTTTCAACATGAAAAGTGTTTAAATTTGAATAAATAATTCAAAACCATTTTCTGTTTTATATAATAGTTATTCTATCTATACAAACTATTAACCATTTTGTCATTTTTTTTAAGATTAGAGGTGAATTCATTTAAGTAAATTTTTTGGAATGTGAACTTAATTAATTCATTAAACTGATAAATTCAATATATTTTCATATGTTTGTCAGAAAAATGAAATTAAAATATCAAATTGTTGATAAAAATGTAATCTATCTATTTATGACCAATTCATTTTTTTGAGATTATAGGTGAATTCATTTAATTACAAAATTTGGAATTTGAACTCCATTAAGTCATTAATTAATTTTATAAATTCAATATATTTTCATATGTTTATCAGAAAAATGAAATTAAAATATCAAATTGTTGATAAAAATGTAATCTATCTATTTATTTAATTTATATCTATTGAATTAATTTATATATATTGAATTAATTCATATCTATTGATTTAATTCATATCTCACTAAACAGTACATAATGGCAACAGTGGATCCTTCAGGTAATCGACCGGATACGGTACAGAATGACAACAGTGGATCACATAAAAGAGAACTGGAATGGTGATCACATACTCTGAAACTAACTTCGACGGTGTATTTGATACGGTACAGAATGACAACAGTGGATCAGTTGTCCTAACAATCTTAGTCATACTCCTGCCTAGGCCTATAATACTCGTACTCGTAGTCGCCGTCATCGTCGTCGTCGCTGTCATCGTACTCATACGGCGCTCGTGGCTCGAACCTCGACGGGTGAGCACCCCCGGACTGCATGTTAGGGTAGCGTAGGCGGGGGTTATCGCCAGCCATGATGTAGTTCATAACGCCCTGGAGAGTCCGGCCAGCCCACCACAGCTGACGGCCGGCCTCGTTGAAGTCCGAAGGAGGAGGGCCATCCCCCTCGTACCTGGCGAGCGCCCTCTCACGCCGATTGATGAAGAAGGCTTCCCAAGTCGGGCGGTAGTCGGGATGCCAGCACGGATCCATCCGCTGCTCCGGTGTGAGCTCGAGGTAGTAGTGGTTCGTGATGGCCGCCCGGCGCGCCACACCTTGAGGGAGAGGAGGGACCGGCACGCCTCCGGCGCTCAGCCTCCAGCCGGCGGGGACGCGGTAGCCGGGCGGGCAGGGGTAGTTCGAGGCGGAAAGCTCCTCCGCCTGACGGTAGGTTAGTACGGTGGAAGCCATGGAAGAGTGATGAGGTTGCAGATATGAGTTTAGATGTGATATATATAGTGAGAAATTGCGGGAAGACGAAGGCGGAAAGCGGTGGAAGAAGCACACGGATCGTGTGTTTCCTTCGAGCGCTTGTGAGCCGTTGGATCAGAGTTGTGTTTCTTTCGAGTGCTTGTGAGCTGTTGGATCGTGTGCACACGGATCGTGTGTTTCTTTCAAGCGCTTGTGAGCTGTTGGATCAGGGGTGTGTTTCTTTAGAGCGCTTGTGAGCCGTTGGATCAGAAGCACACGGATCGTGTGTTTCTTTCAAGCGCTTGTGAGCTGTTGGATCAGGGCCTTTGGTCCCGGTTCGTGTTACCAACCGGGACTAAAGAAGCACACGGATCGTATGTTTCTTTCAAGCGCTTGTGAGCCGTTGGATCAGGGGTGTGTTTCTTTAGAGCGCTTGTGAGCCGTTGGATCAGAAGCACACGGATCGTGTGTTTCCTTCGAGCGCTTGTGAGCTGTTGGATCAGGGCCTTTGGTCCCGGTTCGTGTTACCAACCGGGACTAAAGAAGCACACGGATCGTGTGTTTCTTTCAAGCGCTTGTGAGCCGTTGGATCAGGGGTGTGTTTCTTTAGAGCGCTTGTGAGCCGTTGGATCAGAAGCACACGCCTATAAATAGCGACGTCCCTGCAGCGAAACGGCACACAACGAGCGTCTACCTTTGCCACCGAACCCAATGGTTGGATTTAGCCTACCCGCTGGCATGTTCCCTAACACAAGCCCTCGGGTAGGTTGAATCCAACCACTGGATTAGGGTGACACAATGATGAATTGCCGAGGAGGTGGGAGTGGTGGTGGTGGAAGTGGTAGCCATGCCCCTCGGTCGGATCCAAGCAGCTGCAAGGCTCTCTCATGATCTACAACATTCCCAACACTTTTTGGGACGGTCGTTAGATCATGAGAGATGTCTTGCGGCTGCTTGGATCGAAGGTCGATTTGCTGCTCACGACGACGCGAGACGGATGCGCAAGCTTCCGGATGGGAAAAACCAGTGTTGGATCAGCCACATGACCCTATATGCAAATCATTCGGATTCCCGTCATACAGCCCAACGGTGCATTTGATATGCAGGCACTCACGAGCCACCGTTGGGCTGTATGACGGGGAAACCGTGTGGATTTGATAAAAGGTTTAATACATTAATTATTAAAGGGCTTGTGAGCCGTTGGATCAGAGTGTGTTTCTTTCGAGTCCTTGTGAAGCTGTTGGATCTCAAGCAGAAGATAAGGCACACATATCAACGCTCCTTTTTTTCCGGTTCCAGCTACCAACCGGGACTAAAGATGAAGATTTCCCCTGATCTTTTAGCTATAAATACCAACCGGGACTAAAGACCGAATACAAATTACATAAAAGGTTTAATGCATTTGGGAACACTCGATCATACAGCCCAACGGTGCATTTGATATGCAGGCACTCACGAGCCACCGTTGGGCTGTATGACGGGGAAACCGTGTGCATTTGATAAAAGGTTCAATACATTAATTATTACACATCACCAACAACATCCCTATCTAGTGTTCACTTGTTTCTTCGTGTGTGTCCCTTTCTTCTGATTACGCCGTAGCCATGGACAATCTTCATCAGGCAAGAGAACTGCAATGGCGATCACAGACTCTGAAACTAACTTCGACCGGTTCCTGAGCCGCGGGGTGCTGAGCCGCCGGCACTGCGCATCCAAAGAGAAGGAACCCTCACAGGGTCATAGCTCACGTGAGAAGGAACCCTCTGAAGAAACGACCACCTACTATCATACTGCCTATCCAATAGATACATGTAGCGACGGACATGCTCATCCTCCTCCCTGATACGGCGACGTACCTCCTCCTCGGGGGCCGGCTCCCTCTGCACCGAGCGTGGCCCACGCGACGGCCACCACAGAAGATCCGGGTCGACGATGTCACCCGTATTCCTCACCAAGCTGCGTGTCCCGGAAGGTAGCACCTCCCAGTGCCAGCCCGGTGGAGCCCAGTCCCGCACATCGCCCCTCTGGTCCAACATGGACATCGTCCCCGAGAACACCTTAGTCAAAAACACCTAAGTCAAAATTTTGTTACAATGGAAGAGTGATGAGGTTGCAGATGTGAGTTTAGATGTGATATGGCAATGGCGGCCAAGCCTACATATATATAGTGAGAAATTGCGTGAAGACGAAGGCGGGAAGCGGTGGAAGAAGCACACGGATCGTGTGTTTCCTTCGAGCGCTTGTGAGCCGTTGGATCAGAGTTGTGTTTCTTTCGAGTGCTTGTGAGCTGTTGGATCGTGTGCACACGGATCGTGTGTTTCTTTCAAGCACTTGTGAGCTGTTGGATCAGGGCCTTTAGTACCGGTTCGTGTTACCAACCGGGACCAAAGGGTCTTTCGTCCCGGTTGGAGGCACCAACCGGGACTATAGGCCTACCCTTTCGTCCCGGTTCGTGTTACCAACCGGGACTAAAGAAGCACACGGATCGTGTGTTTCTTTCAAGCGCTTGTGAGCCGTTGGATCAGGGGTGTGTTTCTTTAGAGCGCTTGTGAGCTGTTGGATCTGCACTCCCACCTCATCCACAGGTACACCTTCTAATCGCCTATAAATAGCGACGTCCCTGCAGCGAAACGGCACACAACGAGCGTCTACCTTTGCCACCGAACCCAATGGTTGGATTTAGCCTACCCGCTGGCATGTTCCCTACCATTATTGTGTTTGTCCTTGTTCGTCGGCCAGCCATTGGAGCCACCTCCTGTAGGTCGGTGAATAAGGACAACACAACGACGCTGTTGGAAACACAAGCCCTCGGGTAGGTTGAATCCAACCACTGGATTAGGGTGACACAATGATGAATTGCCGAGGAGGTGGGAGTGGTGGTGGTAGAAATCATTCAGTTCATCGACCGAATACAAATCAAACGGTTTCACCTGCATACGCCCTACGGTGCATTTGATATGCGGGCACTCTCTAGCCACAGTAGGGTTGTATGCAGGTGATACCGTGTGTTTTGTTCTATCTAGAAATCCTTCAGTTCATCGACCGAATACGGTTTGTATGCAGGTGATACCGTGTGTTTTGTACACGAACTTCTCACCAGTTTTTGTCAACACTCATACATAAAAAGGTTTTGAGAACACTCATACATAAATTGTTTTATATACTATTACACTCATACTTAGATCATGATCGCTTCTTCGGCCGTAACCATGGAGTTTCTTCATTATGTAACGGGATGCTTGGGTCAGTTTTCACTGTGAATGGCGGAATTTCATCAAACTTATTATAGTCTGCTGACATGTCTGTCTTGTCCTCGACTCCCACGATGTTTCTTTTTCCTGAAAGAACTATGTGACGCTTTGGATCATCGTGTGCTGTATTTCTTTCCTTATCTTTTCTTTTTTTCGGTCTGGAGCTCATGTCCTTCACATAGAAAACCTGAGCCACATCATTGGCTAGGACGAATGGTTCGTCTCTGTACGCAAGATTCTTGAGATCCACTGTTGTCATTCCGTACAGCTGGTCTACCTTTACCCCTTCTCCATTCATGTTGACCCAACTGCACCGAAACAAAGGGACCTTAAAAGTAGGCCCATAGTCAAGTTCCCATATCTCCTCTATGTAACCATAGTATGTGTCCTTTTGTCCATTCTCGTCTGTTGCATCAAAGCGAACACCACTGTTTTGGTTGGTACTCTTTTTATCTTGGGCAATCGTGTAAAATGTATTCCCATTTATCTCGTACCCTTGGAAAGTCAATACAGTCGAAGATGGTGACGCGGCCAATAAGTAGAGTTGATCTCCAACATCGGTGTCATTCATGAGATGTAATCGCAACCAACTGCCGAAAGTCTCCATGTGTTTTTGTTTAATCCAGGAGTCAGGCTTCCCTGGGTTTTTCGAGCGTACACTATTCTTGTGTACCTCGATATACGGAGCCACGAAGGTGGAACTTTGTAGAACTGTGTAGTGTGCTTGAGTGAAAGAATGCCCGTCCCTACATATCATTGCTTTCTTTCCTAGCGTGCCTTTTCCACTAAGTCTCCCCTCATGCCGCGATTCAGGAAGACCAATCGACTTAATGTCAGGAATAAAGTCAACACAAAACTCAATGACCTCCTCTGTTCCATAGCCTTTGGAGATGCTTCCTTCTGGCCTAGCACGGTTATGAACATATTTCTTCAAGACTCCCATGAACCTCTCGAAAGGGAACATATTGTGTAGAAATACAGGACCGAGAATTGCAATCTCGTCGACTAGGTGAACCAGGAGATGCGTCATAATATTGAAAAATGATGGGGGGAACACCAACTCAAAACTAACAAGACATTGGGCCACATCCTTCTGTAACCTTGTCAGACTTTCTGGATCGATTACCTTCTGAGATATTGCATTGAGAAATGCACATAACTTCACAATGGGTACTCGAACATTTTCCGATAGAAGCCCCCTCAATGCAATCGGAAGCAACTGCGTCATAATCACGTGGCAATCATGAGACTTCAGGTTTTGGAATTTTTTATCTGCCATATTTATTATTCCCTTTATATTTGACGAGAAGCCAGCCGGGACCTTGATACTGCTCAGGCACTCAAAAAATATTTCCTTCTCTGCTTTCGTAAGAGCGTAGCTACTTAAGTAATGACGCCCTTTATCTGTATGCTTGTTGTTTGGGTCTTTCATACGCTGTTGGTCCTCCCTTGCTTCCGGTGTATCTTTTGTCTTCCCATACACGCCGAGGAAGCCTAGCAGGTTTACGCAAATATTCTTTGTCACGTGCATCACGTCGATTGAAGACCGGACCTCTAGGACTTTCCAATAGGGTAGCTCCCAAAATATAGATTTCTTCTTCCACATGGGCGCGTGTCCGGTAGCGACGTCTTTCGGAACAGAATGACCGCCAGGACCCTTTCCAAAGATTACTTCTATGTCCTTGACCATACCAAATATAACATCACCATCAGGGAGCTTAGGCTTCTTCCGGTGATCTGCCTCACCATTGAAATGCTTGCCTTTCTTTCTTACGGGGTGACTGCCTGGAAGAAATTGACGACACCCCAGGTACACGACCTTCTTACATTTTTCCAAATATGTACCTTTAGTCTTATCTAAACAGTGCGTGCATGCGTTGTATCCCTTGTTTGACTGTCCTGAAATGTTACTAAGAGCAGGCCAATCATTGATGGTTACGAACAGCAACGCTCGTAGGTCAAATTCCATCTGTTTGTGCTCATCCCACACACGTACACCTGGTATGGCCCACAACTGCAAAAGTTCATCAACTAATGGCCTTAGGTACACATCAATGTCGTTGCCGGGTTGCTTCGGGCCTTGGATGAGAACTGGCATCATAATGAACTTCCGCTTCATGCACAACCAAGGAGGAAGGTTGTAGATACATAGAGTCACGGGCCAGGTGCTGTGACTGCAGCTCTGCTCCCCAAAAGGATTCATGCCGTCTGTACTTAGACCAAACCATAAGTTCCTTGCTTCACCTGCAAAGTCCGGGAACTCTCTCTCGATTTTTCTCCATTGAGACCCATCGGCGGGGTGTCTCAACTTCCCGTCTTTCTTACGCTCTTCTTTGTGCCATCGCAACAACATGGCATGCTCTTTGTTTCTGAACAGACGTTTCAACCGTGGTATTATAGGAGCATACCACATAACCTTAGCAGGAATCTTCTTCCTGACGGGCTCGTCATCGCCCTCAACATCACCAGGATCATCTTGTCTGATCTTGTATCGCAGTGCATTGCATACCGGACATGCATCCAAATTCTCATACTCCTCACCGCGGTAAAGGATGCAGTCATTGATGCATGCATGTATCTTCTGCACATCTAATCCTAGAGGGCAGATAGCCTTCTTTGCTTCGTACGTAGTCTCGGGCAGTTCGTTATCCTTTGGAAGCTTCGGCTTCATTATTTTCAGTAACTTTTCAAATCCCTTGTCAGATAAACCAGTCTCTGCCTTCCATTTCAGCAATTCCAGTGTGGTACCGAGCTTTGTGCTGCCATCTTCGCAATTTGGGTACAACAACTTTTTGTGATCCTCTAGCATGGCCTCCAACTTCAGCTTCTCCTTTTCTGTATCGCATTCTCGTTGTACATCGGAAATGACCCGACCAAGACCATCAGCATGCTCATCTGGCGTCCGTTGTTCTTCACCACCTTCTTCTTCATTGTCTTCCATCGCAGTATCACCGTATTCTTCAGAGAACATACGATAGTTCTCATCATCATTTTCTTCTTCATCGTCTTCCATCATAACCCCTCTTTCTCCGTGCTTGGTCCAACAATTATAGCTGGGCATGAAACCTCTCCGAAGCAGGTGGCCTTGAATGGTTCTCGACGAAGAGTGCTCCTTAACGTTCCGACAGTCCACACATGGACAAGGTATAAAACCATCATATTTGTTTGCCTCAGCCACATGGATAAATTTATGCAGGCCTGTAATAAAATCAGAACTGCGTCGGTCGCCGTACATCCATCGCTGCCGTTCATCCATCTGCATATCATATAATTAAGTTTATCAAATACAATTAGAATAACATATTGAATACTGAAATGACCACCGTACATCGACACATGCAATATTTCTGTATCAATTATAGATGAGAAGGATAAAGTTGCTAACCTCGGTCGAGGATATCATTTTGTGTGAACTTAAGTGTGGCTCGGGCATTTCATCGAACACATCTTGTGCGTGGCAAAGGAAAAAAAATCTAGCACCCACTTCCCACCAATCCGAGCAAAAAAATAACACAGTAGAGAAGAAGACGGGGGTTACGTACGTATATAGGCAGGGGAGGGGCATTCATCCCGGTTCGTGGCACGAACCGGGACCAAAGCTCGGGCATTCGTCCCGGTTCGTGGCACGAACCGGGACCAAAGCCTCGCGACAGCTTTGGTCCCGGTTCGTAGCACGAACCGGGACGAATAACCCCAACTGAACCGGGACCAATGCCTCACGGGGGCCTGGCAGCTCGAACCGGGACCAATGCTTGGCATTGGTCCCGGTTTATCAGTCAACCGGGATGAATGCAAATTCGGCTCTGTCCGAAAGGGTGTTTTTCTACTAGTGGATATTACAGTCTCGACAACTGATACTTTTTTCCCCTTCGAGTCAGGATGTTTGAGAACTGGTTTGGTATGTTCGCACGGCGGTTTCTGAACATAGTGGTGTGCGAGAACGACACCAGACGCTACTCGCTGCATCGGATCAGACTCGCCAAGAATCTCTTCTACGAAGCAACTGAAAACGCGACTGCCCAAGAAGTCGCCAAGGCGCAAGCTGCTGCAACGGCCAAGAAGAAGAAGAGCGGGGGTACGCTGCCGGCGACGTTCTTAAACCTCAGGCGCCTGCCCAGGCCGGAGATCTACTTCTCGGCGCAGCCCGC
Source organism: Puccinellia tenuiflora (assembly GCA_012064385.1). NCBI lineage: Eukaryota > Viridiplantae > Streptophyta > Magnoliopsida > Poales > Poaceae > Puccinellia > Puccinellia tenuiflora. Next base: position 199,893 of record QRDG01001248.1, read on the forward strand.
CGCGCCGACCACCGCCAGCAGCTCCCACTTCTTCTCCCTGCTTCCAGCGCACGGCGAGGGCTGCGTCATGTTCATGGATCATTCCGCGCCAACGCCTCGCTCTACGACGTAGGCATGCAGTCCGTCGTCGTCGCCATGCCCCAGGCGAACTTCCGCAAGCCAGAGGACTCCATCGTTTTGTCCATCACCAGCAAACGCCGTGACACCGGTCACGGGACTGCTAGTAGATCTGAACACGATCTTTACGTCATGAGCACCAAGGACGGCAGCTTCGAGCTCTTCAACTACGGCAGCCGCGGGGCATGTCACTCTGCATTTCCCCTTTTTTTTTTAAACGAGGCGAAAGCTTTGCCTTTTATATTGATAAAGTAGAAGCAAACATAAAGGACGAGCCCTAAAAAGAAAGGACACTGCTGGGTGTCCCCCGGGGGATTTGGGGCAAAAATCCCCCGGGTCGAGGAGCCGACACGTGTCCCTTTCCGACCTCCAATCCCGCAATTGCTACTCTGCAGCAAAAAACGGTTCATTGTAATAAGAATTTTGTAGTATTGTAGCAAATCGGAAAATCCTCCCAAATCCCACTTTTGCTACACAGCATCCCATATTTGCTACAAAACAATCCGCTTTTGCTTCATTGTAGCAAAAAACGGTTCGTCCAGAAAACATAAAAAAGTCTGGCCTCGCCGGAGGTCTCGCCGGAGACCTCGTAGCAAAAAATTTATGCTACGGTAGCAAAAATCACAGAACAATTGTAGCAAAAAAATACTATATTGTAGCATCATAGCAAAAACATATCCAGCGAGGTCCTCCGATGAGACTCGTCGGAGACCGCGTAGCAAGATATTTATGCTACGGTAGCAAAACCGAAGAATAATTATAGCAAACACAAATGTTATATTGTAGCATCAGTGTCGGCAGAGGAGAAGAGCCAGGGACAGGAGCAGCACGGCACCACCGTCAAAAGTAGCATACCCCGATAGCTTGTGGTAGCAACACCTAACGCCATAGGTAGCATCATCAAGCGCCGACGGTAGCATCGTTGGTGTGGATGACGTCCTCATCGTTGGTGTGGATGACGTCCTCCCTGCCTCCCTAGCGTCGTGGATGTCCTGGTGGCCGGAGAGCCGTCGCCGGCGCCGCCAACGCAAACCCTAGATCACGCTCGCCGGCGCCGCGGAGTAGGATGGCCAAGCAGCAGCAGGGGTTCGTCGGCCTCGAGTTGTCGCCGGGCTTGTCCGCCACCTCCACCACTCCTCCCGCCATCCCTAGCTCCCAACTGAGCGGGGCCTTGCCGGCGTCAGCGCAGCGCGCGAGGAGGAGACGCCGGGGCGGGTCGGGGGACGGCGGTGAGGCTCAAGGCGGACCGAGGGGGTGCTCGAGGCAGGCCGAGGGGAGGTGCGCAGGGGGCCGTTCCACGACGGCATAGGCGCGCAGGGGAGGGGCGGCGCGTAGGCGAGCCGTCCCGACGTAGGCGGCGCCTCGGGGAGCCGTCCACCGGCGGCAACGGCGTCCCGCTGGCAGCGGCTGAGGGTGTTGCTCGATCCTGGAAGAAAGGAAAGGAGCGGAGAGGAGAATAGTCGTCAAGGGAAAGATAAGGTAGAACGTGGCCTCCAATTTTTGTCGCCACGGGAGGGGCACGTGGCGCGCTGTGGATGCGGACGTTGGGAGCGTCGCGAACCCCCGGCTGTAGAGAAGCTTTTCCCAAAAAGAAAAGGTTACAACTCCGAACAATCCATGCCAGTCCCGAGACCGCGTCCCACACGGGTCGACGACCAAGTTGCCCAAGGAACCAAGACCGACACCCAAACCCCTCAACGCAACACGGCGGAGGTGAGTATCCGGAGCCGCCGCTCCAACATCCACACCGGCCCCAAAGCCACGCCCTACACGGGTCAACGACCAAGACGCCCTAGCGACCAAAGCCGACACCAAACAACCTCGACGCAACACGGCGGAGGCAACCTCGACGCAACACAGCGGAGACGAAGCATCCGGAGCCGCCACTCCGACACCCACGCCAGCCCCAAGTCCGCGCCCCACACGAGCCGACGACCAAGACGCCCAAACGACCAAAGTCGATGCTCCACCACCTCGACGCAGCACGACGAAGGCGAAACCCGGAGCCGTCGCTCCTGCATCCACGCCGCTCCGGCATCCACGCCGACCCCAGGGCCGCGCACTACCTAGCCGAAGACGAAGGCTCACCGCCACCAACCACCAGCTCTCCACGGACCCCTCTAGCCAGTGGAACATCCAAGGGGAGGCCCCAAGAGGCACGTGACGTCGGAACGCCGCCCTCACCTGAACCCACAAGGGATCAGAGTTTCCCCCCGAGAACACGGCACGGAGAAGCGACAACGCCAACTCGACGACGCCTTCAAGAAGAACGCGGTGCCTGAGGGCGTCACCGCCGTCGGCCCCGGACGACATCCAGGGCAGAGCTTTCACCCGGTGATGAGCCGCAAACCCCGCAAACCGCCCGTCGAGGATCGGCCAGACCACCTTCTCCGCATTTCATAGCCACCGCACCACCTCACAGGACGGAAGCCGCCATGCCGACCACGACCCATTTGTAGCCGCAGCTCCGGGGCCACCGTCACGGCATCTTTGTGGCACCCCCTTCTGACACAGGTCGTCAGAAAGGCGGTCGCCCCGTGCGCCAGCCCAGGATATCCGGACGCACGTTACGACAATGCAACATAGCGGAAATATCATTACACAATCAGGCCCAAAGGGCTATAAACGGTTTACATGGCCATCAAGGCAAGAAAATTTATCATTGCCCAGTATGGCACGAGACGGAGTTTAATTGGCAGCGGAAGATAATGGTACGACAACGCCTTGGTGCGGCTCCATTCCGCAGGCATCTGGCTGGGCTACTGATCCTAGCACGTTCTTGCTCCATCTCTCTTTGCTATGGTAGAAGACGAATCCTCTCCACGTCTGGCCACATGAAAAGCCAGTTTGAGTACAATGATGTACTCGCAAGTAACAACCACAAGACATGAACAGTCAAGCAATCAGGCAACAAGTAACTAGTGACAGAAAATAATCTAAACATGGCAAGTGTCTACTCACGACATTCCAAGTGGATAGCAACAGGGTAGTACGACAAATCATGGCATAAGTAGATAATGGGATATCACCAGTACAGAGTCCAAGCCAGGTGGGGTTGGATCGTGCACCGGCGATCAGACAAGAGAACTTACCTGTGACGAATAACGGAGGTACCCATTGGTAATAAGTATTATAACAAACCTGTCACAACTAGGCCCAATGGCCTTACCACATCTTTCCACTGCTAGGCCCACTGGCCTCATCTATCCACTAGGTAATGCACGGACGATGTTGGCTCAGGCCTAACTCTAGGCCCCCAACGATCGCACCGCCATCCCTCAACACGGGTAACCGTTCACAACTGAGGTAACATTCCCTGCATCATCTTATTGTTTATTTAGTGAAATCAGGTTGTTCATCTTACTTTCACACCGAACTTAAGTTTAACCTCCGGACTCGACAAAGGACAATAGTGTGACCGACACTGAACTGTTCCATAACCTAGGAACAAGGCTAGCTGCTAGTTGATACACTCTCGAGAGGTTGCAGTTACCACCCATCTAAATGCACCTTGCTTCGCGACGGCAAGATACAATTACATAACCGTTCACGCTACCAAGACACTCCTTGTATAGCTACCGACTTACCACTCGGGCTAAGTCTTATGACGAAGTGAATCCGGCACGTCCCCAACTCATGAGCAACGCCTAGCTCCAGAACCTTCACAAGACTAGCCCCGACCATAACTATGCAGTATCCGACTAGACTTGCCAAGTGGGTAGCATCAAAGGAGGCGTGATAGGTTACATAGGCTATGGCCCTCCCATTTGGGCGACAGTGGTAGTGCGTTCAATGATCAGATTGGTGGCACTATGGACTGACCCTATCGAAGCTTGGAGGGTTGGTTCATTTAATCCAGTTTCTTTCAACAACAATTCCAACAACAGAGGGTTAGTCCAACACAATAAATATAATATCATATCAACATGAAACAGATTAGTCCAATGCAAAATCGTAATATCATACCAACATGAAACAGAAACAAACTGCACCTAATATTTCAAACAATATATAGTTAGTTCAATCAATGGTTAGTTTCAACCGGGCGATGGCGGAGATAACTCCGACCAGTGACAGCCACAGGTTGAGTAAAAGAAAATAAACAGCACAGTTGGTTAGCGTCAACCGGGCGATGGCGGAGATACCTCCAGCCAGTAGCAGCCACAGATCGACTACAAAAGTTAGTGGAGGCGTCCACGCGATCCCGTTCCTCCATTCCATTGACTGCGGCGGTTCCTCCAGTCCATCGTCGCCGGAATGGGGAGTGGTGCATGGTACCGTCCAACACACGCCACAACTCTACAGAAAAGTAGATGAGATTCAATCCACGTGGGCGGTGCCCAACATGTATTTAGTCGCCGGCCGGAACTCAACCCACACTTGATGGGTTTATCGTATTACAGGAATGAAAACAAAGTCACGATATCTCGTGACGCACAGTTGACAGGATATAAACCAAAGCCATGATATCTCGTGACGCACAGTTGACAGATGATAAGCAATCATAAGAAAGAAAGCATCCATTCCACTCGAGGATTAACTCGACGTGGTGTCAGCAATCTTGGCAAAAAGACCCAAATGAAAAGCCAGCGTCCCAAGCGTCGCAGTCAAAGCGGGCATACGCCAGCCAAGTTTGACGGAGGGAGAAGAAGCAAATAACTCTTGGGCAAATGCCCCCAACTCCGAGGATCATAAGACGACATTCGTCCGCTCCTCACCTCGGCGAAGGAGAAGAAGCAAACAATCATGGGAACACATGTTTTATAGTTATCCAGTTAGATGGTTCGACAAAGCCACGCAAGTGCGAGGCGCACAAATTATTCACTCGTCATTCTAATGCACACATGGATGATGAGTGGAACATGGCATCACTATCTATACTTGAAATTAAACATGGCGTAGCTACCTAAGCTTGAAATAAACATAGCATGCAAATATACACATGAAATCACCGGAACCAACATCAGCATCGGCTAGCAATAAAATATAACGCGCATATGTGACATGATAATCTGCAAACAAACAACACCGCTTGAGTGTTCATAGCAAGTGGTTAGCTTGCCTTCGGAGATCGACGCCAATTGCCTTGGCGGGTCACGGTCGCCATGGTTTAGGGTTTCAGTTGCCGGTGCCGCGGAATAGACCTCAAACGGAGCTACGGTTCAAAAGATATGGCCGTGCGATGTTTAACTATCTGCTGCTTGCTTCGAAAGAAAAAAAACAGGACGGGCCGATTTTGAACCGGGCTGGGCTGGTCGCGTCATCCTCGAATAATACGTCTCCCAGTGGGGAAGACGTAAAACGTCTGTTACGCCTCCACTCACCCTGACCGTGGGGCCGGGCCAGGCTGGGGCCCACCGGTCGGCTTGACCGGGACGCCACGCTGGCGCCAGCGGGTCGTCTCCCCCGCGCAGTGCACGACCGACGCGGGATGGCCCGACGCGGTACAGGTCAGTTCGGCCGCCGGCCACCGCCGCCGCCGTGGCGCCCGCCGCAGGCCGCCAGGGTGCGGGCGGGGACCGCGCCGCCGTGCCGCCTCCAGGGATGGTGGCCTCGGGCTCGGGGTCACAGGGAGTGCCCCCATGGCCACCGTGCTCCGTGAGCTCGCCGCCGGTGGTCGAGGACGATGTCAAGGCCACGCCGCACCATTTCGCAAACTGATTTGTCCGCGAGGTAGAGGGCATCAATAGGAACATCTCTGCAAGTTTGATTGAAGAACGGCTCGGTCTAGGGCTCGCCACGGTCGACGGACCGACGGCGATGACCTCGGCCGAATCGGAGCGGAGCTCCGCCGTTCCGCGACCAAAAGAGCAGACGCGTCCCAGAGGGGGAGAGGGAAGTGTGTGGTGCGCGGGTGGCTGCCAGGGGGCTTCTTTTATAGGGCTTGAGGAGGAGGTCGCCATGATGGCTCGGCGGGGAAAGCGGGTGAGGTGTCCGGGGTGCAGTGGTGGGTCGACGGGCACGGCGTCGTCGGTGTAGCGGGCGGTGCGTCGTCGGGCTGGCACCGTACAAGGTTGACGACGGGAAATCCGGGGTCGCGGATAAGCTCGGTGATGGCAGGGTGGCCACGCACGTGTCCACTGCCATGGAGGTGAGGGGGAGAGGATAGGATCGACTCCGGTCCGAGCTAGGGGAGCAGGACGGGGTCTAACTACAGTTGGGGTTTGGTTGGGGCTAGGGGGAACAGTGGAGACCCAGGGAACAGTATGCTGTCATGCCCGCGCTGGCGTTCGGAGCGTGCCACGAGCGGTATCGTCGCGTTCCCGTCGACTCGGGGCACCAAACTGAAAATGGTTCGCGGCACCTTGTGCCAAATTTAAATCCCTACCACTATCTAGTTATAGGTTTTTGCTGGTTTGCAACTTTGTTTAAGCAAAAATTCAGAAAACCTAGGGGGCACCAGGTGCTCGATGAAATGATCAGGGTCTTGCACATCTCAGAAAAATCCCCAAAATTTACACTAGGCTAGAACAGATGTATATAGTATGTGTGCGAAGTTTGAGCTCAACTGGATACCTGGAAGGGGGTTAAATAATTTGGTGTCCACAATTGCCCTAATGGCATGGGCATGCCAGGTAAACCAAATTAAATGATCTTGACATGATCTTCTGGATATGGTGTCCTATATGGATGGTTGTCTATTTGGAAAAGTATCAAGGCCAAAGGATTTTTGTAGCTAGGGGTTGCTTTGGAAATTGCAATTAGGCAAGAAAAAGGCATTACAAGGGAAGTACCTCAAATATTGCTCAAATGAGGTTGGGCCAATGGAGTGGAATGTTCAGGAGGTTAAATCAGGCCCATCCACAAAATTGTAGAATTTTTGGATGAGTGGAAGGTGTCTGAATACTTATTGGACTGGAAATGGCATAATAGCGGATATGATTTAACCGAGGGTTTTTGCATTGGACTATGGAATATTTTCCCATAGGGTGGATGTATAAGTATGAGGGAACCATATGGTAGCTTGGTAGAATTTATCTTAAGATACAATTGTGGTGGTGGCTTTTAGTGGAATAGACGGAAGGGTTTTGGAACACTGGAGTGGCATCAATGTGTGACAACGAAAATAGTGGCATCGAGATATGGTGGAGGTTGATAAGCTCAAGGTTTGTTGGGAAATCTCCAAGTGAGCAAAACCAAAGTCAATTCAAAGACCAACAAGTGGGAGAAAATAGTTTGGAAACAGAAAAAGTTTTTCAGGCGGGAGAAAAAACATTACTAACATTAGGGACGAATTTTCGGGATGTGACAATCTTCCTCTCGGCCACGCCCCAGCCGTAGCCAGCGGCGCAGCACGATACCCTCCTGGACGTGAACGCCACCAAGCGCCATCACCTTGGAGCCACCTCCTGGCCAGCCGTCCCCGGGGAGAGCCGTCGCCGCCCTGCCCAGAGCCGCCGCTCTGGCACCCTGCAAACTGCCCGCAGCCAAGCCGCCGGGCCACCGCGCGCCTCTGCGCCCAGCCGCGCACGGCCACAGCCACGCCGCCGTGCCCGCGCCGAGCCGAGCCTCCGCGCCCTGCAGCCGCGCCCGCGCCGCCACGCCCAGCCGAGCCACCGCGCTCCGCAGACGTGCCCGCGCCGCCTCGCCCAGCCGCGCCGCCGCGCCTGCGCAGCCATCCCGCCGCCCACCATGCACGTCCCTTGCCGGGAGAGCGCGAGAGAAGGGGAAACCGCCCGGCCGCCACCTTCCCAGGGAAGAGCGCGGCGCTTTTTTGCCGGCTCCCCTCCGGCGGCAGCGAGCAGGGGAGGAGATCGAGGGAGGCGCAGGGGTGGCGGCTAGGGTTTCCCCGAGCCTCCCTGGCAGGGGCGGGCCTAGGAATTAAGGGCTGTGTATTCAAAATTTGGAAAAAAATTTGGAAGCCTATAGCCTTCCTTTTGACACGTATAACCGATTATATGATAAAAATTGTTCATTAACTTGGTACTGTTCAACATATAGAAGTAAAAATTGTTCGCCGTGGCAAAGTCTAAGATATAGAGAAGATAGAAAATAGAAAATGATAAGAAACTTAGTTACATGACAACTTTGCGATCCTTGATGCTTTGAAAATGAGTTATGATGTTCTCGTCCTTAACTTGCAAGAAGATTTCCCTTTCAATGAATGTGACCAAACAGTCATTCAAGTACTACATATGAGAACAAAACTGAACCCCTCTTGCTTGAATTCAGTTTGACGGTGGCATATAAATTCAATTAGAACACTTTGTACACTTAAATTCGGGATTTCGGGATCAAAGGATTTAGTACATGTACCATGTAAGTGGCGATTATACCTTCAATAGCTGAATTTGGGTTGTGTCTTTGGATTCAATCGCATGTCGATTACTACAATCGATCGCAGCAGCAGCCGCACCAAAGCCGCTCCGCGCCCAGGCCTGTCCGCGCCGGCGCGCCGCTGTCGCCGCCACACGCACCTGCGATTGATCTCCGATCAGGCGACAGGCCGACGACAGCTCTGGGCCCTGGCCGGTTGCTGCCGTGTGGTGCCGATTGGGCGGTTGGCGGCTTGGGTCGCCGTAGGGTGCACACAACTGGAGAACAGGGGAAGGGCGGCGATGGCTGTTCGTGTCCTCTGATTGATCGTTGCATTCTTTTCCTTTTTTTTAAGTGGGCTGCCTCTGTTTTCCTGGTGCATGCTGCAACAGTTTGGGCCATACGGGCCATGTCGTGATGGGGAAATAGACAATGGACTCCCTCTATTTTTGGGCTGAAATGCTTAAGTAACACGTTATGGAATATCAGTATCGTTTTTCCTTATAAAACATAGTATATATACAATATATACCTATTTTTTTTGACAAAAATAATGGGTATTCAAGTGAATACCCTTGAATTGAGGTGGGCCCGCCCCTGCTCCCCGGGAGGATGATGCGGGGTCTTTTTTTTCACTTTGCATTTCCAAACGATTGGTACTGGCAGCTGAAAGAACAAGATGTCGCCTAGAGGGAGGGGTGAATAGGCGCTTTAGAACTTTTACACTTAGGGCTTGAGTAAATGTGGAATAAAACTAACGTTTAATTTATCAAGCACAAAACCTAATATACTAGGTTCACCTATGTGCACCAACAACTTATGCTAGGCAAGTTACCAACAAGGATAGAAAGATATATAACTTCAAGCTCGATGGCTATCACAAAGTAAGTGCATAAGTAGAGGGTTTGGTTATAGAGATAACCGACACAAGTGGAGGCGGAGGTTTGTTTCCCGTAGTTCCTTTCCAATGGAAGTACGTCTACGTTGGAGAGGTGTGGAGTCTCCTTGGCCCTCCTACAAGCACGTCCATGCTCACCCTATTCTCTGTGAGCTCCTCCCATGGGGAATACCCGATGGGGGATTTGCTCATCCACTATGAGGTCGTCTTGAGGGCGTTGACCAAACCCGTACAATGAGGTCTTCTTGATGGCGTTGACCAAACCCGTACAAATTGCCCGAGCCTACCTCCACACAATAGGAGGCTCCCGTAGCACACACAACCATCTAGGGTGCACAATGCACCCAAGAGGCACAAGCTCTTGGGAGCCCTATGCACCCAAGAGTAACAAGCTTCTCGAACTTCAATCCCACGTATCACCTTGGGGAACTCATACCGATGCACCAAATGCAATGGCAAGAACACACTAAGTGGTCAAGTCCTTCTCTCCGAAATCCAACCAAAGCAACTAATGCTAGGGAGGGATTTGAGAGGAAGAACAAAGGAGGAACACAAAGGAACTCCAAGATCTAGATCTAAAGGGTTCCCCTCACTTAGAGGAGAGATGGCTTGGTGAAGTGGTAGATCTAGATCTCCTCTCTCTTTTCCCTCTAAAAGGAGGCAAAAATCATGGAGGGATGGAGAGGAAGCAAGCTCTCAAAAAAAGGTCAACAATGGAGGAGAGAGAGTGCAAAGATTTGGGCAACCATTGGGGAAGAAGAACCCTTAAATAGGTTGGCCCAAAATCCAACCGTTGGGGGGCAGAATCGCGCAGGGCCGGTAGTACCGGCCCAAAGGGCGGTACTACCGCCCTACACAAAGCTGCCCACCAACGGCTCACTGCAGAAAAACCCGCAGGGCCGGTAGTACCGCCCCAAGGGCCGGTACTTCCGCCCCCACCCAAACCAGCCTACCAACGGCTAGCAGCGAAAACCCGCAGGGCCGGTACTACCGGGAAATGGACCGGTAGTACCGATTGACCCGGTACTACCGGAACCACTTCCGGGGAAACTTCCGGTTAAAAACAAGAGGTATCCAATACCGAAAAACTTAAGCGGAAGTAGCCCCGGTACTAGGCCCGGTACTACCGGCCATGGTCCGGCCGGTACTACCGGCAAGTACAACGGTACTACCGGACACAGAAAACAGCAGAACACCCGATACGAGAAAAACTTAGGTGGAAGAAGCCCCGGAAGTGGGCCCGACACTGGACACCGGTACTTCCGGAAAAAGGCCCGGTAGTACCGATTAACCCGGTACTACCGGAAGAACTTCCGGGCCACTTCCGGAAAAAGACAGAAGCTTAAAAACTTAAGCGGAAGTGGCCTCGATACTTGGCCCGGTACTACCGGCCATGGGCCAGCCGGTAGAACCGGCTAGAACCCCGGTACTACCGGTCACAGAAAACAACAGATCCTGAAACTGAATAACTTTCGCAAGGAAACTCCGATCGAGGTGAATCCAATTTTGTTGGAAAGAGGACGACAAGAGCTACCCAACATTAACCAGAAATATTGAAACCAAGCAAGGGAGATTTTGCTAATAAATGGAAGAGTGAAACCTTCCGCACGGATGGACCGGCAAAATCTCCATAACCGAAAACGCAAGGGAAGATGCATACGAAAACCGGTTTCGGTGAACTTGGCCTTGTCATGACAAGCACGACAATCACCAAGACCACACCACGATAAGAGCCAAATAAGAACCAATAAAGATGATGCCAAGGATGCAAAGGTTTGAGCTCTCTATGACGATACGATCAAGATATTCGCTCGAGAGCCCCTCTTGATAGTACGGCTATCTATCCTATAACCCGGTCTCTCAACTAACATCATGAGACCGGTAAAATAGAAACCCTATGAAGATCATACCTTTGCCTTGCACATAATCCAGCTGAGCTAGATAATGACGATCTTTGTCTTCTCAAGATGGACCACCTTTCTTGATTGCGCTCCACTTGGTGAAGACTCGCAACGTGCTCCCCCATACACCAAGATGGGAGAGGCACTCTTCGACAAATCTTCACTTGGCCTTTATCTTGATGACGATCACCACGTGACGCCATCCTCCATGGGCTTCATAGGATATCCCTTTCATTGCATGCTCATGGAGAAATGCCTAACCACACATAGAGATACAAGCACATAGATCATGGGTTAGTTCACAAGGCTATATTGACAATTGCTTACCATACCATGGGATCAACAATCCCTCATGATACATTCCTATCCTTGTGTGTTGATCAACTTGCACTTAGCCTTGATCAACATGTAATCTTCTTCTTTTAGCCTTGACTCCAACATATGGAGTTCAAGCAATGCTAAGGACCAAACCTACAAGTATAGCTCAAAGCACACATTAGTCCTTAAGGATTGTCATTAATTACCAAAACCACACATGGGGCAACCATGCTCTTTCAGCAGCGTCTGCCGCACATGCCGCGGTGTGTATCTGACAGCTACTATACTGTTAAACTTGTTTTTCCTCCCTTCACGGCGGCGATGGTTGATAGCTCCACCATATGCGCGTCGTCCAAGGAAGGCACCTATGTCTTTGATATGTCGAGGGGAGAGTGGAGGCAGGCTGGCAGATGGACGCTGCCCTTCCACGGTGCGGCGGAGTATGTCCCCAAGTTTCGCCTCTGGTTCGGTCTCGAGGATCCCGACAAGAGCTCCCACCACCGTCTGTGTGCTTGGTAGAGGAGGCTCCTGCTCCACCTGTGCATGCTTGGGATTATCTTGACGGCATTCCTGATGGGTGGTGTCTCTCGAGGCGCTACCTGGTGAACCTTGGCATGGGCAAGTTTTGTATCGCCACCCATTGCTTTCATAGGCCTCCCCCCGAGGAAGTAGTTGCCATGAAGGAGGTCAAGGTTGTTAGGGATGAGCTTACTGTGTTGACGGGTGTGGAGGTGGTGCGTGCAGGCGATGGACTCCATATGATCAAGCACAAGTCTCGGCATTACACCCATGATGAAAACATGGGAATCCACTGTGTTCTCTGAGATGAGATCGTTTTGTCTATCTTGCATCCTACACACAAATATTGGTTTCAACCATTATGCACTAGACTTGAATAAATTATTAGTTTTTTGTACCTCTGCATCAGTCTTGAACTCTTGTTCGACATCCCAAACTTCAAAAAATACTCAAACTTCGAAAAACATTGTGTTTCAGTGTGTAGTGATTCTTTAATTTGGTCACATTCGTCATGCAAGTTGAAGAATACTCAAAATTTTGATGGGTATTCTTCGATGTATTATCTAATCCGATGTGTAATTAGCTAAATCCTGGCATCATCGATCTTAAAAAATTCCTTAATTCCATGGTACCCATCTCCAACTTAGTTGTGTTCCTATCTGCAATCCAGTGTATCGCATCTACTATTCCAACCGAAATGTGTGAGGGTGTCATCTAGTTTGATATACTAAGCTAATTTTAGTACTCCCTCCGTCCCGTAAAAGATGTCGTAAGTCACTTTTTACAAAAACCCCCTTCTGTTTCTCCCGACAAACGCCGCGATCCTCTTTCCCTTCCATTCCACCGCCCACCGTCGCGATCCACCGGCAGCCTGCTCCGTCGCCTCACCGCGCCTTCTCCGACTACCTCTCTTCCCCGGCAGCCTACTCCGTCTCGCCGCACGTCGGCCGCATGATCCTTATCGTCTCGCCGTACCAACCAGATTCCAACGAGGAGAGGAGATCAAGGGAAAATGGACCCGCTTTTCTACGACCACCTGCAAAGCGCACGACTTGCTGGCTCCGGTGGCGGCACTCATGTCCTGGAAGGAGTCGAGGTCACCCTCCATGGCAGAGACCTTGGATACGACCTGGGCCCTCCACCGCGGCTGGCGCATCGTGGTCGTCGGCGGCGCCCAACTCTGGCCCGGCTCCACCGCCTCCCTGCTGCCCAATGGCCTCAAGGATGCGACAAAGACGGAGCTGCTGCACGCCGGCCACAAGGATGCGAGCCACGGAGGGGAGATCCCACCAGCAGCCGTAGGCAGGAGGAGGAGACGACTCCCCGGCGCGGTACGGCTCGTGCGCCCAACCCATGATCTGGATCCTCTTCTTCTCTCTCACTTCAAAATTGAATCTTTGCATGGCCGTGCTGCTGCTTCATGGCTTTCTATACTCAAATTGGTGCTCAAATGTGTGTCAAATATTTTTGTGCTTCTATAGAATTGGAAGTTTACTCTGCTCTATGTTTTGGTGCAGCAGAACTAGGTTCAGTATGTTCAGATGGTACTCCTTCTACAGGTTGTACTCCATCCGGCGCAAAGGATTTCTACTGAACCTGCACAGTGGTAGATCATCATTTGCATTCTCACTAGTGACAAGGAGTAACTGTCAGTTCTAGTGTTCATGTCACTGCTAATGTTCAGACTAGTGTCACTGCTAGTATTCAGTAGTGACAAGGTGATGACTGGCTCTGGCTGTACTAGCTTTTATGTTTCAGTGCTGTTTGCAGTGCACCCTCACCCTGTTTTAACTTTGTTTTGTCTGTCTGCATTTGGTTATAGCAGTGCAGTACATTGGGTCCTTGTAATAGAGAGAATTAGAGGAGTAGAAATAAGAAGCTTTAGTGCTGTTGCTTGCTTAGACTATGCATTAGCTGTGAGCCTTTGACATTTAGCTCACATACTCTTGCTTAGATGTAGAAATTTGACTTGTACACTTGCTGTCATATGCAGTAGCTGTGATACTCAATATGTCAATATGTCACTTGACACACAGATTACCACTCCTATACACTGGTTCTAGTACTGTTCAAACTAAATTTTCCGCAGACTGAAAATGAATCTTACTGTTGGGTAACATGAAAATGTAGAGTACTGAAAATGAAAATGAGTCTTCTACTCCTCCATAATTTTCTCATATGACCAAATTGATGTGTGAGTAGGGCTCCTTAGCTTTGTTGCTTTGTGTGCTTACTAATGAATTGCTTGTTGTATACTTGCTCAGCTGATGAAAACTGATGCAACTGATAAATTGCTTGCTCTATACTTGCGTGGCTGATGAAACTAATGAATTGCTGCAAGCTTAGTGAGCTTGTCCCTGTGATGTCTGATCAATCTTTTCTCTATGCAGCTACTGAGTGGCCGCCTGGCCGGTGGAAGGAAAGCAAATGGACGAAGTGGTAGCGATCAAGAACACGTAGGTGAGCTAGTTGTTTACTTGTTGGATAATGCAATTTTGTTACCAAGTTGTACACACCTACCAGACCTAGAACTATCTTCAACAGATGAAATGCTTCTCCCACTGCAACTAGCAGTGATTTTATAGTGTACATCATCCAATTGATCTCTGTTAGTAAAACCTGGATACTACAGATCAAAGAGTACAATTCAGTGAGGTAGTACTGTACAGAGTTCAGTTCCAGGTTCCTTGTAAGTTAAACCTGCACTACCACAGAAATGGCTATCAGTGGCGCACCAAATTAGAATTCTGTGGCGCACCCCCAGGTTTGCTGGGTGCGCCACAGAATTCTCGTCACAAAATATTTTCTGTGGCGCACCTTGCTTGGTGCGCTACAGAAATGTGAGAATTCTGTGGCGCACCAAGCAAGGTGTGCCACAGAAAATATTTCTGTGGCGCACCTGGCCTGGTGCGCCACAGAATTCTGAAAAAATTCAAAAAATGCAAAAAAAATATAAAAAGTTTCAAAAAAATTCAGAAAAATCAAAATATGAAATAATATGAAAAATCCTAATTATTGGAATTTTTTCAGATTTTTTGCACATTTTAAACTGATACCTTCCCGCTAGGTCACCCATCCTCAAATTGCTCCAACCCTAGCACGCTTAACTTCTAAGTTCTACCCACTTCACCTACCCTTCTGCTACTCAAGTTGTTATTGATATATATGTCATATGAATCCTCTTAAGTCTTGTATGTGTATATGTTATGTATGTGTTATAAATGTGTGTTTTTAAATTTCAGATTTTTCAAAAACTTCTAAACTTTCAAAAGGAGATTCAAAAGTTTCAAAAGATCCAAAAAACTTCAAAAAACTTAAATTAAAAAAAAAACTTTAAAAAATTCAAAAAATTCAAAAAACTTATTTTTTAAAAAAAACTTAAAAAAAAATAAAAAAATCCAAAAAATTCAAAAAACTTATTTAAAAAAAAGAACTTTAAAAAATTCAAAAAATCCAAAAAATTCAAAAAACTTATTTTTTAAAAAAAACTTTAAAAAATTCAAAAAATCCAAAATTTTCAAAAAACTTATTTAAAAAAAACTTTAAAAAATCCAAAATTTTCAACAATCTTCTTTGTTATAACTTTTTTTGGAATTTTCGAATTTTTTCTTTCTTTATTTTTTTTGAATTTTGATTTTTTTTTGATTTTGTAGAAAAAAAATCGTCTGTTTGAAATTCTGTGGCGCATCCTTGGCATTAGTGCGCCACAGAATTATTGGGCGGGATTCAAATTTCGAATCCCGCCTAATAATTCTGTGGCGCACCAATGCCAAGGATGCGCCACAGAATTATTGGGCGGGATTCAAAATTTCGAATCCCGCCCAATAATTCTGTGGCGCATCCTTGGCATTGGTGCGCCACAGAATTTTTTTCCCTTTTTTTGATTTTTTTGATTTTGCTGGGAAAATTCTTCTGTTGGCCATAACTTTTTTTGGTTTGGAATTTGAGGATTCTGTGAATTGCTGACCGGGTAAACCCGGGTGCCATCGAATCCGAAATTTTCTCTAGTTTTTTTTAAGGTATTATTCGCATTTTTTCGACGTCGTATGCAAAAGTTATGCCCGTTTTACATTTTTTAACGGGTTTTTGCAAAAAAGGTCAAAATTCATATTTCAAAATTTTTATACCTACTAGACACTCAAACCTAACTACATGTCAAAGGATTTTATTTATTGAAATTTTTATCATTTTCTTTTACTTCCTGCAAAACTAAAAAGGCGATCCACAGGGGGGGTGGGGGGGGGGGGTGGGGGGGTGTGGGTGGGGTGGGATTTGAAAAAAAAAATCTGTGGCGCACCAAACTTGGTGCGCCACAGAATGTCACTTTTCTGTGGCGCACTAGCCACGGTGCGCCACAGAATATCCCCAGATGGACCCTAGCACAATGATTGTATGTGGGACCCACAAAAATTCTGTGGCGCATGGGTGGGCATGCGCCACAGAAATCTAGCTTTCTGTGGCGCATGGGTGGGCATGCGCCACAGAATCCTGACTTTCTGTGGCGCATGGACAAAAGATGCGCCACAGAAAGTCGAAAATTTCTGTGGCGCACCAGCATCCATGCGCCACAGAAATAATTCTGTGGCGCACCAATTAACGGTGCGCCACAGAATGCCAACCTCCCTATAGCCCTTTCTGTGGTAGTGCTGTCGTAGCATTTCAAATGAACTCACTCCCTCACTCAACATAACATAGAGATTGAGCTGAAGCTCCCCTGCCAATATTTACAATAGGTTGTATTTTATTTTCATTTGTTGTTGCCTGGAGTGAATGTATTCTGCTTGCATCATTGAATGCAAAATTCCTACTGAATTTATGTACCAACTGCCTGACCCTGTTCTTACAAAAATTTGTCCCGAGTCTTGCCAGGCTGAGGTGGACAGCGACGTAGTACACGAAGACGAGGGCACAGAGCGCCAAGACTACGGTGGTGGTGACCACGTCGCGGCTGCTCCCGGCGGCGAAGGCAGCCATGAGGGCGAGGAGGTCGAGAAGCATGGCAGAGCGGAGTATATGTCAGTTCATGTCACTGCTAATGTTCAGACTAGTGTCACTGCTAGTGTCACTGTCATTACTTGGGTAGTGAAAGTGTGTGTGTGCTAGTTTGTAAACTCCTGTTGTATCTATTGAATTAATAAAATGAGATGAAATAAAGTGTGGTTCTGTTCTCATGGCTGTTGTCTCTTGTATTGTCTGTGCTGTTTTTCTGAAATATTGTTAATATAGTCTTGAAATGTTGTCGAAATGATGCAGAATTCAGCCAAAATGCTTACCGTGTACCAAAGGTTTAGAGAAGATTTCCTTTTGATGCATCCTGTTATATTTCCACAAATGCAGTGCTTTATGGGGTAGTTTCTTCCTCTTGGAAACCAGCTTGTGTAGTTTTTCGCCATCAATTTGTTTTTTCATGTAGCTGTGCAAAGGGAAAATTAAATTGAATTGACATAATGAATTTGTCCTTGTAGGTAAGATCCAATTGAAACTTACTCATTGGAGAGCACTATTTGATTATCAAATTTTAGCATTGTCTTCTTCTTAGCCAATTGTTACTGCTTGCTGCTATTTTTTCTGCAATTGAAACAAATAGAGCACTGTTAAAGAGACTACACTTGTGACTAAAACTTGAATTTCAGACTGCATTTGGAGTAGAATTTCAGATGATGCATTTGGAGTAGAATTTCAGCAAGCAAAAATATTTTGCACAATTATTTTTACCACAAGCAAAAATGTTTAGGCATGCACTCAAAGATCAGGTTCCTGTGATCTGTTTACAACAACTGATGCTATTGTCTACTCCAGGTTCAAGCAAAAATTGAGAAAGGCATGCACTCAAGGTTCAGAGTAGTAAATGTCAACAGTTCAGAGCCAAAATGGGCAACAGCCAGCATAGCTAAATGGGCAACAACTTACTTTAATCTGGAAGTACATTACCCTAAATGGGCAACAGCTAGCTCTAAATAAATCACCAGCAGTCTTACCTACTAAACAGAATGAGAGAAAACGAAAAAAATAATAGAAAACAGACTCACCGGCAGTGGGTGTCGAGCTATGGGTGCAGCACTAAATAAATCACCAGCTTGAGTCCTCTCTAGAAAAGAATCACTAAGCGTAGTGTCTATAAATCACCAGCTTGAGTCCTCTCTAGAAAAGAATTCACATGGAAAACATCTCACTTACTATTCATTCATTTGTTGGCTGTGAACTGAAAATAATTTGTTGGCTCTTTCAGAGTAGTAAAGAAGCAATCAAGCAATCTGGATGCAATCAAGCAATCAAACTCTGAAAGTGCTGTTAGAATAACAGGACTGAGCTACTGATCGATGCAAATATAGTAGTTGTGTCGTGTTCGAACTCAGGGACTAGGCGACGACTATTGTGTTTCGGCTAAAGCTAGGTCACGAAAAAGGCGGATTTGCAGGAATTTAAATCTAAACTAGCAAATACGAGCAATTAAAATATTACAAGCAAGCACCCAATCAATAAAGGGACAGAGTTTTGTACACTGGATTAAATGCGTCTTTTTGTGATTTCCATTTTATAGATTAACCATGAACAGAACAACCAATATTTGAAGAAACACAAGCACAAGCATACACTTAATATTGGGATAGAAGCAATGTTGGGACAGGGATAGATAATTAGACTAGCACATACATCACATAGACAATAAAGAAATCACGTTCTGCACCAAGTGCATCACACACAAGTGACAGATTAATAAGTATCCACACGGATTACAAGCCACAATCTAGTGCTCACAGAACAATGGAATAACTACTAAACTAGCAGAATGTTTTGTACTGAGTAAATCAAGTCGTAACACAACACTAGATCATAGGAAATTCAGAAATAAAGAGAGGGAGAGATGAATCGCTTGGAGTAGACCCAGGACGAGCTTCAGCTTTTGGTGATGAGGAGCAGCACTTGAGGGTTGAGGAAGAGCAGCAGATCGCAGTTCTTGGGGAGGTCGTCGTCGTCGCTGAGTCGTTGGTGAAGGGCAGGAGGTCAGGACGCAGGGGACGGAATAGTGGTGTTGGCTGGTGGTGCGCTGGAGTGGTGGTGGATTGGCGGCGCGCCGCCACGCCTGGCCTGGCCGCGGCGGCGGCCGGTGGTGAGCAGCACGGGGATAGAGGAAGAGAAATGCCAAGCCTCCTCAATCAGATGCTGCGCTAGGGATTTTAACTCCTGGTCCCCTCTAGCACTTTGCAATCAGCCCCTTCTTTCTTTCTGGGATGGTCCTTTTTGGTTTAGTTCAACTCATCTTGCCTTCTTTCCTTCACGTTCAGGCCCTTTTGTATTGGTACATGTGCAGCTCGTCCAAAATGAGAAGAAAATGTGCCTCGTCGCACCAATCTACAAAATATTTCCAAAGCATGTAAAACTTGTACAAAGCAATGAATTAATCATTATAGCGTCCTGAATTGAAGATATTGTCATCAAAATACAAGGAAATGCCATGAAAAATGTAGGGAAAATGGTGCAAATATGATGTCTATCATACCCCCACACTTGAATCTTTGTTTGTCCTCAAACAAAGCATGATAATTCTGAAAAGAGTTGACACTCCGTAAAATGATAATGCACGAGAAGGGTGTTGCAGTTCAGCACTAGTTTTTGAATAATTCAAAATGCAGTAATACGCAATGTGTGAAAATTTCACTTTATCCCAGGTTTTGGTACTTGGCTGTGAGGGTTAAAGTTTGTGATAGCATACTAATCCAACCGATTGTCTAAGAGTGAGCTCAGGCTGAGGGAGAAAAGAGACAAAAACTTTGTAACAACACTACGGACAGATTCTCATATTGGTGCTTCACGTGCCACCGATCCCAGGAACATGGCACGCTAATGCGATATGATCTGCAAATCTAAACTGTGGTGAAAACCACTTATTTATTCATTTTTTTATATCATGTATTGCTTCACGTACCACCGATCCCAGGAACATGGCACGCTAATGCATTATGATAAGCTTTTTAAATTAACAAAATTCTTACGATTCGGCAAAATTTGACATGTTAAAGAAAGAACACCCACTCCTGTAAGAGACATCGTTTTCACAATCTATCATCCTGAGATAACAGTTACTACTTGATGTTTCTTAACAGGTTAGCTCACAATTGGACAAGGGATTCCATCAATATTTATCAGAAAAGTTAACCAACAAACCAATACCAAAACAGAGGATAATGTAGAATTTGGACACATTGGGAACTCATGCATTGAATTAGATAAGGACTAAGTGCAGCAACCTTTTAATGCACTAACATATTAAGGGTGTCATCTCAATTTAGAATCAACATCATTTACTTGAGAACAAAACTAATGAAGAACTGCTTTTCTTAAACAGAAGGTTTCACACAGGAAATTGAATAGAAAAATATGTCTTAGCAAGATAACTGAGATATCAAAATAAAGCAGAACGTTGGCACCTGGGGAATTTCTACTCCTCCTCCTTTTCTTCATGCTCTAGCTCCTCTCTATTGCTCCTCTTCATGCTCTCTCCACTCTACTCCTCATCACCATGCCATGAATCCACCAGGATCCCATGGGATGTCGACTCGAACCATTTTTAGCCTCAGTGAGTGGTACACAAGCAAAATCCTGAAAGTACACTCCGAGAAACAAACAATGCAAGTGATAGGGCATACACCCTTGTCCATGCAATACAATATCATATAAGTACAAAGCCTACTGCAATGATAATTTTTTTCCATATTGATGTTATTAGTAATCCTATTGGTATGATATGGTTTCACAAGCACATGTACATTACATCTCAACTCTACCTCGAGTAATGGTGAAGTCAAATGTAAGGGAGTAGAAGAGAATTCATAAGGGAGCATGTCATAGAGAGGGTTAGATAAACCTGTGACATCACACTCTCGTATGACCATTGGCATGTTCACTTGAGTTTCCTTTTTCTCTTCATCTTCAATCTTGATAGCCTCCAAAATGTCTGGATCTACCTCTGGATCTTCTATGGTGCTACTACCAGCAACACCTAATTGATTCTGAAGTGTCCCTATCTGTGAATATTCACTAACATGATCTGGTAGGGGTGCTGAGATCACTGCCTCGCTATCTTTCTGAGCAATGTTCTCCTCATCACCATCACTGCTAAGTTTCAACAGTGACACCGATGACTTCCACCAGTCATGCAGCTCAGCAACACGTGGGAGCTTCTCAGGATATTGAAGTATCAGCTCTTCCAAATTTGACTCAACCTCTTGTATCTCTCTCCTTGGAATGTCTCCGACTTGTTCAGTTGTATGTGCTGGAGTTGGAATCTCATCTGCACTATTCTTCTCTGAGATACTCTCTTCAACTGTGACAGAGGCAACCCCTAGTGGAGATGATGGTTTCTTCTTGTCAAATAGCCCAGATACAGTTGTAACACAAGTGTGAACAATTGGTGACACGACTAAATTCCACCAGTCACAAAGCTGACTAACACAAGTGAATTTCTCCATATCTTGTTGTCTCAACTTAGCATCAATCAGAGTAGGTTTCACATAAACATCTTCTTGCAACTTTAACTCATTCAGGACGGTTTCATTGCCATGTGGTATTGGATCTGCTACTGTGGTATCCATCTGATCTATAGCAGTTGCATCATCTTGGAAAAGATCATAATCATCATCAAGGATAACTGAAGTAAGATCAATCTTGCTATGTGGAGGATCGAATTTAGTTCTGAAATGTTGTTGTCTCGAGAATGAAACATACTGGTTTTGAATATTAGGCACCATGGATGATTTCTGTTCATTTATGGAACACACAGGTTCTAATTGCACACTGCTTACAACCTTCGGATTTGAACTAGGCCTTTCATAACCCCATTGCATTTGGTGGAAGGCAATGCTCTCAATGAGAATAATTGCACCCTCAACGGTCTTGTTCATGATTGTTCCACCAGCTGACATATCAATAAGATCTCTTGACGCATGTGTCAGCCCTCTATAGAAAATCTGTAGCACTAACCAATCCTTTTGCCCATGATTAGGACATTTTCTAAGCAAATACTTGTATCTCTCCCAAGCTGTATACAAGCTCTCACTTTCATCTTGCGCAAAACTAAGGATCTGGTCACGAATTGCAGCTTGCTTGTAAAGTGGAAAATATCTATCCAGGAAAGCTTGCAAAATATCACCCCAAGTGTATGATTTTGATGACAAAGAATAGTACCAGTCCTTAGCAGAATCTCTGAGAGAGAATGTGAACAGCATACACTTGATAGCATCTTGGGAAACGCCATGGTACTGGACTGTATTGGCATACTCCAGGACATTACAAATGTGCTCATGAGGGTCTTCATGGGGTAATCCTCTAAACTGATTCTGCAAGACGAGAGCAATAAGTCCAGGCCTCAACTCAAAATTTTCGGCCTCAATAGATGGCCAAATAGGACCTGTCGTCCTGTCCAAACTACTTGGCAACCAAAGATCACGTACTAGAGCCATATGTTCAAGTGCAACTGTCAATCAGCCTACAAATAGTAAGATATCCTACACACGCTCACAAACATCAAACACTGGTGAGAGGGTTAGTATCCTAATAAGCCGAAGCAACAAAAAGTAAAAGGGAAAAGAAACACATAAATAAATTTGACTGGAAATTTAAACAAAAACTATACTAAACCTAGTCTATAGCTTCACCCAATCGTTCGACGCTAGTCCCCGGCAACGGCGCCAAAATGATCGATGCAAATATAGTAGTTGTGTCGTGTTCGAACTCAGGGACTAGGCGACGACTATTGTGTTTCGGCTAAAGCTAGCTCACGAAAAAGGCGGATTTGCAGGAATTTAAATCTAAACTAGCAAATACGAGCAATTAAAATATTACAAGCAAGCACCCAATCAAGAAAGGGACAGAGTTTTGTACACTGGATTAAATGCGTCTTTTTGTGATTTCCATTTTATAGATTAACCATGAACAGAACAACCAATATTTGAAGAAACACAAGCACAAGCATACACTTAATATTGGGATAGAAGCAATGTTGGGACAGGGATAGATAATTAGACTAGCACATACATCACATAGACAATAAAGAAATCACGTTCTGCACCAAGTGCATCACACACAAGTGACAGATTAATAAGTATCCACACGGATTACAAGCCACAATCTAGTGCTCACAGAACAATGGAATAACTACTAAATTAGCAGAACGTTTTGTACTGAGTAAATCAAGTCGTAACACAACACTAGATCATAGGAAATTCAGAAATAAAGAGAGGGAGAGATGAATCGCTTGGAGTAGACCCAGGACGAGCTTCAGCTTTTGGTGATGAGGAGCAGCACTTGGGGGTTGAGGAAGAGCAGCAGATCGCAGTTCTTGGGGAGGTCGTCGTCGTCGCTGAGTCATTGGTGAAGGGCAGGAGGTCGGGACGCAGGGGACGGAACAGCTCGTGGTGTTGGCTGGTGGTGCGCTGGAGTGGTGGTGGATTGGCGGCGCGCCGCCACGCCTGGCCTGGCCGCGGCAGCGGCCGGTGGTGAGCAGCACGGGGATAGAGGAAGAGAAATGCCAAGCCTCCTCAATCAGATGATGCGCTAGGGATTTTAACTTCTGGTCCCCTCTAGCACTTTGCAATCAGCCCCTTCTTTCTTTCTTTCTGTCTTTCTGGGATGGTCCTTTTTGGTTTAGTTCAACTCATCCTTGCCTTCTTTCCTCCATGTTCAGGCCCTTTTGTATTGGTACATGTGCAGCTCGTCCAAAATGAGAAGAAAATGTGCCTCGTCGCACCAATCTACAAAATATTTCCAAAGCATGTAAAACTTGTACAAAGCAATGAATTAATCATTATAGCGTCCTGAATTGAAGATATTGTCATCAAAATACAAGGAAATGCCATGAAAAATGTAGGGAAAATGGTGCAAATATGATGTCTATCAGCTACTGAGAGAGATGGCTGCTGTTAGAATTAACTCTGAAATTGCATTTCCTGTCAACTAGTTCAGGAAACAAATTTGCTTGCTGTAAACAAATTTGCTGTTATTAATGCCTAAATCTGATCAAATCAGGTTGAAAGAACTACTCCTGGGAAGACAGATGCCAAATACATTATCAAGGAAGATGGTCAACATCATTTGGAGCTGGGTTACAAAGTTACTGTAGGACACTGAAATCTGAATTTAGGACACTGCAGTTTACCTTCTTCAGAGAAGCACTCTGAACATCGAAGGCAGGGAGCAAGCAGCAGCCCGAGCACCACTGGCGGCGGGGGTAATAGAAGCACACACGTGACCGTGGGCAACAATTGAGTGGCGGCGCCGCTAGTTTTTGGTGACCGGAAAAGCTACAGTGACGAGCTCCAGCGGCGGCAAGCGGCGGACCACGACGCCAGGGAAAACAAGCAAGCAATCGAGAGGGGGGAAAGGTCCTGCAGGATCAGAAGATTACCCTCAAGCTTTTGAACGGCTTGGAGAAGCCCGAGGAGGCGTGACGGCCTCGAGATCGTGTCGGGAAGCGGCGGCCGGAGAGGGAGGAGATGGCCTCGATTCGGTTGATCCACGGCTTCCCGACAAGTTTGGCTCGAGGAGGGCGTATCTCTCGGCGATGCGGAGCTCTTGGTCTACTCGGAATGGCTCGGGGAGGACCGATGAGGCGCGACGGCGTCGAGCTGTGGCGGAAGGGCGGCCGGGGTCGGAAGAGACGACCTCGGTTCCGTTAATCCACTACAGGGGAGAAGCTGCAGAAGATTTTCGGCCCACCGGCCTGGAGCTTGGCCGGCGAGCCTGGTCTTCCCGTGCGTCCCCGCGCGTCTGTTCTTGTTGTGGGCTAGGTTTTCCAATTCGAATATACATAAGGGGTTTTCTGTAAAATGTGCTGTAGTTCAAAAAATTTGACTCCCGCGACATCTTTTATGGGACAGAGGGAGTAACATGTTAAAAGATAGCGGAGGAAATGAGATAGCTTGCCATGTATCTATCCTTGTAAAGTTATAATTAAGGAGAGGCAATGGGAGAGAGCAAGGATGAAAGATCGCCAACACAAGGCGAACAATCAGAAACTACTGACACAGGACACCACAGTTGATGCCAAACACTAGCGGATAGTGAATTCCGGAGCATCAATTAGATCCAAGTTGCTGTCGAGCAAGTTGTCCGGGCTCTCCTAGCCTACCACATGGACATCCTAACGAGATTACGCCGGGCACGTCCATTGAGACATGAGACAATATCTGTGTAGAGCACATTCAGCAAGAGGATACCACTAATGAACTCCTAGGAACACAATCTACAGACCATGCCATAGAAGATCCACAGAGAAACCGAGATAATGCTAGAATCTGGCTTGCACAAATTCCTGGAACCTACCATGCCTAGCAGTGTTTATTTGTTTGTGATAAGCAAGTGTTCCCACATTGTGGTCGATCTAAAAAATGAAGTAAGGACCTTTATGATGATATACAATTGTAGCTATTTAGGATGGCCGATGTTGTGAACTGAAAGAGATCCGGTCACATAAATAGTTGGGAGGTTGAAATGATACATTTGCATTCATTGCCGACGCACTTAGCTGGTGAAGCATTACACAACACTGACATGTCTATTATCTATTATACTAATGACGCGTTTGGTTCGGTGTTTTGTAGGAGCGGACTAACCAGCGGCGCCGCATAAAAATCAGACTCGTGCGGCGGATTCTTTCCATGCATGCATGCAGTGACATCAGCGATGATATCGTCCAGATTCCCTTTGATGATTAAATTTAAAAAGTTTTATCTCCTAAACAGTTAACCGGATTGAAAATCCGCTTTCACCGTTGGCTTAGTCGCGACGAGATCTTTGAAACTAGATCCCATGTTGTCATGTTTTGACAACTTTTTTTTCTCGCTCGTAGCTACCAGATTCTTATAGCTAACCTACCAGATTATAATAACTTAGGTACCAGATTTATGTGCACCATTCTGGCAATTCTTATAACTTATAATAACCATGTACAATTATTATGGCAATTGTTCGATATTAATCTTGTAACCATAGTGTTTTAATTTGATAACTTGTGCGGTGGTAAAAGTTCATACTCGATATGTATATGTGTCATAAATGTTTAAATACGTGTAAAAAATTATCCAGGAAACCAGGTATAATTATCGTGGTAACTATTTGGTATTAATCTGGTAGCTGTAGTACCGTAATCGGGTAGCTGATGCTGGAAAAAATCTCATCAGAAAGTATTAACAATGGATCTAGTTTTGAAGATCTCATCGAGACGAACTTAGCGGTGTCAACGGATCGCTAATCGGAACAACGGTTTAGAAGATAAATCATTTTAAAATTTCGAATTTGACAATTAATTGGATGATGTCATTCATGAGATGGCAAACTAATAGGTTGATGCATATGCTCTCCCCTATAGGGAAAAGCACATGCAAATCAACCGCCGCATGCGGAACAACAACATGCGACGCTTAATTCTAGCTTTTCTCTGTTTTGTCACGTAACCCGATAACAACAGGATGTGATTACATTATTTCTTGGTTGGATGGACTCGGACGTAATCAGGTTCCTTGGAATTAGATTACATCGCTGTACAAATTTGTTTCTGCCCACCTAACCCCCGTAATCGCTTCCTCCGTTACCTCTCTCCTAACATATTTGTTGCGGCGGCGGCGGCTCTCCTCCGCGCTCTCTCTATACCACCGCCGCTGCCTCTAGCAAACAGGGCCTTCTCACTTACCGTCCATCTCGTCCTCCTCGCTCTAGAGAGCAGCAAGCCTGCACGGCGCGGATGCTTGGAGGAGGAGAGCGCGACGACGGTCAACGAGAAGCTTCAATTAGAGAACTGTGAGGAGCGTGGAGGAGGGCGTGGCGAGGAACTGAGGACGAGATTGCATCCTCTCGAGCCGGCCGCCATAGTCGCACTTCATATAAAGCTCTGCGTCGTCCGAGAACCACCTGAGCTTGCTCGTCCTCGCCGGCGCTGCCACCGCCGCCGAGCCAGAAAGCTCTGAGAGACCCTTGTGGGCAACGTATTTGGGAGGAGGAGATGCCCAGGGGAGGCGCCATGAAGATACCTCGCAGCAGCACACAAGCAGCAGCAAGCTGGCAGTCATGGCAATAGGGGCAAACTGCGGCAGTCAAGATTTCCAACCCTGTAATTCCATTCCTTAGATGAACCAAACAAGTTTCCATTCTACCCAATTCCATTTGCATTAACGGTCTAATTCAATACCGATTACGTTTCCCTTTACGGCCCCGCTTGGAATCTTGTTTAAAATTACGGACCCATAATATACACTGGTATTCCGCCGGATTTTCAGTAGGACCTGGACAGGTCCGTGAAATTTTACCCGGTATTGCCTAAAAACTAGCAACCAAGCGGGGCCTACATTGTGGAACCAAACACATCCTAAAGCATAATACGGGGGTTTCAAATAGAGACACCACAATGAACCACATCATTCATATTAATATTGATAGTTGGATCAAAAATATGTGGCTGGGATTTAATCTAAGGTTGTTAGTTTTGCTAATAGAATGTAATTACCCACCTTTACCACGCATGATTATTTCCGTAAAAAAAAGTTTCGTTAAAGTAACGGAAAAAAAACGCGTCGTAGCTTCTTCTCAACAACGCAGCTAAGGAATCCCTAGGTCAGGCGCCGTTAACCAGATCGGCTTTGAAGGTAGAGAGGTGATGACTCATTACTCCATCTTCGGCCAGCATACCGGCGCCGCCAAAACCTGAGCAAAGGGCCACTTCACCGCGGCCGGCCACTCCATTGACGGCAGTAGAGTCAGGACTTCTCGATCGATTGGAGAAGCTGACCTATTGACTTCCAGATTTTTGCTGGTGCATGCATCCCGATGTATGCAGCGCCCCAGCTTGCAAGCACTCACCCAGATGTATATGAGCAGCATGCAAGAGCGGAGACGCACACATATGATCTGGTGCAGGTATGCCTCTCGATTGTCTAATCGTTTTCCAGATTTTTATTTTTCTCGACATGGTACCATGGGATAAAATTATACTGAGGCAAATACACCACTAGTGGAGAACGTGCCTATAGTCCCGGGTCGGAACTGCCTTTAGTCCCGGATTTCCATCCGGGACTAGCCATTCGGGACAAAGGCCCCTCCCCCCCCCCCCCCCCCCCCTAGTCCCGGCCTCCTACGAACCGGGACTAAATGCCCTCCACGTGGCCGTGCCCAGTATTGCGGGCTGGAGGACCTGTAGTCCCGGGTTGTAACACGACCTAGGACTAAGTTTTTGTGTTTTTTTTTTTCATTTTGTGTTTTCCATTTCATTTCTTTTTCAATTTGTGTTTCATTTTAATTCCAAACATTTTTCCGTACACATATTCTACGCTACTACATACACACAGTACACACGTTGATGCATATATATAATATTCGATCTCTTGCGAGCATACATATATACAACTATTTAATTACATGGAGATCACTAAATTAGTTCATCGTCCTCCACATGATGTTCTCCCTTGCTATGAATGACCTCCTTCAATAGAAATCCCGCCAATTCCTCTTGAATTCCTCGTATGCGCTCGTCTGGTAGGAGCTTCTCCCGTATATTCATGATCTTTAAGAAGGAGATAAATATGGATATATATAAGTTGAATGAAACTGAACACAATTGATTGTAATAAAATAAAACTATGAATATTGTTTACGTATTTGAAGTAAGTTCGTATCAGCTTTCCGCTTACTGGTCAACGACCGAATGTACTCGCAAACTTAGAATCAACATAACTGAGTCCCCCGTGGCTGCTCCAAACCCTTCACCATTTTATAAGTTAGCACATCGTCGAATGGACCTTTTACTTTCTTTTTGAACCTTGTCCAACACCTGCTCGGCAAAGAAAATGAATAGAGGAGTTATTAATTACTTGATATCAGGAAATAAACGAAAGAAGCCGATATAACGCGATAATGATTGAACTTGCTTCTGGAGCATTTCTTTCATGTCGCTCCACTGCTCTTGGTTCCTATTTAATGAGTCCATGACTTCAACTCGTGACTTGTCAGATTGAATGCTTAGCAAAATCCAGTGGAATCTGCGGACGTTTACATTTGCATAACTCATCAATTACACTTAACATCGAGTAAGCAAAAAATAATGTGTACAAGACAGAAACACTCACTTGAAGTTGTAAGGAAATAGTATTTCCTTGCAGTAATTATTCTCAACTAAAAAGGTGTATAGGTGATGGCGTGTTGTTGGGAGACCCCAAGAGGAAGGTATGATGCAGCACAGAAGAAGTTTTCCCTTAATTACAAAATCAAGGTTATCGAATCTAGTAGGACTTGGAGAAGTCTTAGCAAGGTGTCAATCCACTCTGGCGCTTGTAGATTAACGTGGACCTGCACACAATTACAAACAAACTAATTTGCCCCAACAAAACAGAGAGGTTGTCACTCTCTCCGGCTTACCAAACACAAAGAATTAAATGTGTGGATGTAAAATATGATGATGATGAAATATGACCAGCGAGCAAATGATGATGAAAAGTTATAAAAATGGTTGTAAGCAATGTAGGAAAATAGGACCGGGGTCCACAGTTCAGTAGAGGTGTCTCTCCAAAAGATATACATGATGGGTAAACAAATTAAAACATGGCAATTGACAGAATTGTAGGCGCACAACGACGCTATCAGAAAACAATAGAGTTCACCGCTTCATCTAATATGGGCATTACGTCAAAATACATAGACCGTCATCCAACTGCATCTATGACTAATAATCCACTCTGGGATCGCTATCCAGCATGTCACCCAAGAGTATTAAGTTGCAAACAACAGATCGTTGCAATAAGCAAAGTGCATAATGTAAGCAATGTAGATCACATGAAGAAATCACACCGCTGTTTTCTCCCTAGTGGCAACATCACATCTCTAGCCTTGACCGTTCCTGTCACCGAACTCAGACAAAGAGAAGCATGAACCCACTATCTAGCATAAATATTCCCTCATACAACACTAACAATTACTCGGCCAAAGCAACCACTAGCATCGGAGAGCATGCAAGATTATAGATGAAACACATAACTGAACAAAATTATGACTTCCACAAATCATCGGATCCATGCAAACACAATCATGTAGCAATTACAAATAGATGATCTTGATCATGATAGACAGCTCACAAGATCTAAGCAATGGAGTACAAGGAGGAGAGACAACCATCTAGCTTGCTATGGACCCGTAGTCCCGTGGTGGACTACTGATGCATGTAAAATGCATACATGAACTTTGCATTATATTACTCATATTTCAATCATATTTGCATCATATAAGGTTATATCATTGTTTTATAATGATTTTGGTTAGATTTCACAGTTTTCCTATTTTTCTGGAATTAACCCCGCTCTGGCAGAAAACCCTATTTTCTATATTTTTGAGTTTCAGGGACCCAAACGACGTCCAAATGACCTGAAAATTTACGAGCATCAGTTTTTGGAAGAAACAAGGCGTATGAGCGAAGGAGGCGAAGAAGTGGAGGCCTGAGGGCCAAAACACCTAGGCCCACGCGGCTAGATTTCCCTGGCCGCATGGGACCCCTTGTTTTGGGCCTCGTGGCTCCGTTGCCGTCGATCTTTCTTCCAAAAGCTTCGTCTTGACCTAAAACCGACTATAAAAATAGTCCCCCGACGTTTTCCAGAGGGGAGCGCCGCCGAAACACAGAAACCACGAAACAGAGACCTGAAGCTGCAGATTGGAGGGGGAAAACTCCGGCGGGGCGCTGCTGGGGTGGTCTCCATCTCCCCCAACGACATCTCCACCGTCTCCATGATGAAGAGGGAGTAGTCTCCCTCGGGGCTGAGGGCTCATGCCGGTAGCTATGTGGTTTATCTCTCTCTCCCATGGTGTGATCTTTATGTGATCATGAGATTTGTAATCTAGTTGAATCCATAGATGTTACTCTTCATTATCTTATGAATTATGCTACTCAAGTGGTTTTATTAATGTAATCTCCGGAGTCACCTTTGTCCCATGGTGCGAACTTGACAGTGTGCACACCGTGTGTGGCCCTTAGGCTATAGATTACAGGAATACTTATCATGAGTTATTATTTGTGTTGGATGTCTCTATGGAATTGTGGTGTTTGTCTAGTACTATCTAGGGCGCTCAAGTTGACAGTGTGGGGTTCCCTAGATGTGGAATGCGACTTTAAGGTGTGCTTTTATAGCCCTACGCAATGGATTGGTGTTCGTTATCCAACCGGAGGATAGTTCGGGGTAGCATAGTGAAGAGGAAATATTTATGTATTTAATTATATTATTATTGTTGAGAGTGTCCACTAGTGAAAGTATGATCCCTAGGCCTTATTTCCAAGCATTGAAACACACACTTGAGCTTGTCCTCTTGCTGCATAGAGGATTGGGCTTTCTCTCTTTGAGAGCTTTTACTTGCTACCATTTACCTTCAGCATTTTTACCAAAAATCCCAAAAACACTTGCATCTTTCATTGTTTTATTTACCATTCTTGTTAACCAATACCTTCAGCTCCTCGTGGGTTCGACAACCTTTTCTAATCGAAAGGTACTACAATTGATCTCCTGCACTTGGGAGTCATCAAGATACTTTTCTGGCGCCGTTGCCGGGGAGCGTAGCGCTATTGGTAAGGAAACTTGAAAGCTGAATTTTATTTACTGTTTTATCTCATTGTTACTATGGCATTTATGAATCGTGCTTCACTGCATCTTGCTTTATATGAAAGTGCTTATGCTAATGCTCCTAAAGTGGTTGAAACTACTGTGTCTGAGGTACCTAAAGTGGGATTTAAAATTCCCATTGGTCATGTTAAAAGAGTTATGAAAAATCCATTTACAGGGGATGGAACTAAGTCTGCACGTGAACATGTGGAGACAATTGAAGAAATATGTGGTTTATTTAGGCTTCCTGGTATTTCTGTGGATCAGGTAAAAAGGAAGCTATTATATTTATCTCTATCTGGTCATGTTCGTATCTGGTTCATGTCTTTGGATGAAGAAGTCACTATTGAATGGAGTATTTTGAGGAAGGTTTTTCTTAAATATTTTACTCCTAAAGAAAGAATTCTTGCTGCCACGGAAAATACTAATATTTTGCAGGAAGAGGAGGATAAAAACCTAAGCTTGGGGATGCCCATGCAACCCCAAGAAGAGGAGGAATACGAACCTATGCCTAATGAGAACATTATTGATAATAATTTTAAAGATGATAATGAGGAGTATTGCTTAAATATGCTATATGATAATGCTTTGGATGATGGTCCTATTTTGCTTGATAATCCTCCATGTTTAGAACTTGTTACTAAATTATGTGAGGATAAAAATGATATACTTGCAGTTTGTGACAACACTCTCACTTATGAGAGTCCTACCTTATTTTTGAACTCTCCTATTCACACCATGGAGGAGAAGCTTTTATATGTTGAAAAGTACTTATGTGGGCTGAAATTATCTTATACTAATAACCATTTCTCCCATGACCATCATGTTTATGGTGCTTCTTGCAATTATTTTGAGAGAGGAAAACATGCTAATATCTTACATGATAGTTTTAATAATCCTCTATATGTTCCTAAGTTTGCAAAGTTGCACCAATCTAAAAGTTACTTTGTCAAATTTGTTTCCACTACTTGTAACTATTATGAGAAGGGAAAAATATGTTTCTAAACATTTCAATATTATTACGTTTCCTCTCTTTAAGTTCAAAGTCTTGAAATTGCTCTTGTTTTATCTTCCTATGCTACTTGCTTTGTGTTTCAATGATTTATTTTCTTACAAGATCCCAATGCATAGGAAGTGGGTGAGACTTAAATATGTTTCATATTTTTCCCTTGATGCTCACCTTTGCGTTTCAATTCTTATTCCTATGTGAGCATTATTAAAACTATCACGTCTGTCCAGAAAACAGATTCCTAAGCTTCACTGCGAAAAAGTTAAAAATCACAGGAAAGGAATTTTGACCTGAAATTTTACGACAGCAATCTTAAGTTATTAATACACATTCCATTAGTTCAAAATTTTCTGATTTGAGCAACGTAAGTGCCTCTGAAATTCACTCTTTACGGGCTGTCCAGTTTTTGACAGATTCTGTCTTTATTTTGCATTACTCTCATTACTTGTGTTTTGTGTAGTTCTATTGATCAAAGAGCAATACACAACCATAGTAACAGTAGTTAATGTTTAGAATCAACTCATGATATGTCTTTGCTGTACCTATATGGATTTAATTTATGGAGACACTAACCCCTCTAATCAAGTTTTATGATGAGTTTTGTGTAAAGAAATTTTCAAGTGGAAGAGTTGAGGGTGATGAACAATGATCAAGAGGGACAAACACTCAAGCTTGGGGATGTTACCCCTAGGCTCACCCTACATGTTTCGAAGAAGTACAAGAATTCAAGCTTGGGATGTCAAGCCACTTCACTCCAACCATCTTGATACCAAGTAAGCAAACCTAGCTATATGGCTATAAAGAAAGCGCTTTACGGGAGGCAACCCGGTTGTTTTTATTTTTGATTTTATTTGTGTCCTCTTGCTGTAACAAGAGACTTAGTTTTTAGTTTTGTTTCTAGAATTTTTAATAAAGTGCCAAGTTTTACCTATTTTGGTATGAAAAAGTTGCTATTTGCATTCGGAGATTTTATTCCAGCACGAATCTGTGCATGGTTTGATTTTTCATTCCTATTCTGTAACTCCGAATGAGCTGAAATTTTTACTGTAACTGCAAATTTTCATCCTATGTATGCATGATTGTTTTCAGAATTTTTAGACATTATTAAGCTGGGTATAAAAATGCGTTTCACAGCTGCTGTTTTTCTGGACAGATTCTGTCCCATTTTGTTTGATGCATTCTTTTGAACTTTTAACTTGAATCTTTTTTATCCAATTGAGTTTATAAGTAGGCATACAACATTATACACTTTATGTACATTCATATGAATTTTTTGTTTAAGAATTCTATGCAGCAAGTAATTCATTTGTCTATCACTACTAATGTCACCCCACAGAAAAGAAATGGGAGAAACAGTGTTTTGAAGTTTTTTCACAGGGATTAGAGGAGATGCACCAAGAGCTATCCAAGGATGGTGAAGACCATAAGCTTGGGGATGTGAAGACAACCCCACTGGACCAACACACTCTCGGTTTGCACACGTCTAACTTCTGTTTTTCAATCAATGCACTTTATCGCATAAACTTGGAGCGTCTTTTATTTGCTTTTTATTTTGGTTTGATTTTTGTTTTGAGACCACCGCTATCATTTTTAAATGAGAGAGCTACTGGAAGTTTGGGTTTAATTAAGTTGGATGCTATAATAAGATTGGGAAAGGGATGTTTGAGTTGATTTAAAAAGATACATATAGTTGCATAATTCATGTGCTTTTTAATGAGTATTAATTTGCAAGTGTTTTATCAAGAGCTATCTTTTATTCATGTTTTGATGATGAATGTTAATTTACTTTGTTTAACATGGATTGGTTATTTCTATGGACACTTGTGCATGCATTTAGATGGTCAACTTTCTCCCTTTTGCTAACCCAAAAATTCCAACAAGTAAAAACTTGTTTTCCAACACCTTCAACCAAAGTTTTTTCCAGTGAGTCCACCGTATCTACCTATTAGCTTTATGCTATTCCGAATATGTTTATCATGTTACTTTGTGTTATCTATACCTCTGAATTAAAATGCTCATGTTATTGATTGTTATGGGAACAAATTGGTTAAATAGCTCTCACACCTTACTATTGCACTTAATAAACATGAACCATTGTGATTAAAACTATTTGACAAGAGTCTTGGTTGCTAGTTAGCCCAAATGTGCTGTCACATGGCAAGCTTTCAACATTGCACTAAATTATATCTAGTTGATATCATGTACTTTTGTTTATGGGTGCTTATCATGGTGCCAAATAAATGTGGAAATTTAGTAGGTTTAAGTAGTTGTATAAATGGCTAGAGAGATACCTGGGCCGCTAATCTAAACCATGCTGTCATGGTGGAAATTTACTTACATGCTATGTGAACCTTCAGTGATACACCTCACAATAAAAAGCTATACCAATAGTAAATAAAAAGTGTGTTGAGATTGTTCCTTGTGTTTGTTTGTCTTGTCATTTTGACATGGGATGGTTCCATGTCCTGGGACAAGAGGTACCCCAGTTGACCCTCTTAATGACGCTATTATACAATGCTTTTACTTGAACTTGCTTTGTTTCCCAAGTTGAGTAACACCATGGTGTAGGTACTCATATTCACGGGGCATGAGACTTTCAACCATTTCTTTGTCAAGCACACTACTCATATTTGCTTTCACTTTAAACTTTGACCATTCAAGATGTTATGATGGGGGTAGTGAGAGCTTGACACCAATACCACATTGCAAACATTAACTTAAGTAGAAGTATTTGGAAGTTAGATGAAACTTGTTCATGTTTTACCTCTACTCATTTATATATCTTTCCAAAGTGTCCACTTTTATATTCAGTTTTATAAGAGTACTCTATGACCATTATAGGATGTTTTTACTTTTCATTATGCATACATTTGGTCCATAGTACTTTCTTCTATGTTACACTTTGTGAATTATCATTGAACACCCTTGCATTGAATATTTGATATCACTTCATAATCTATCTTGCATATTGCTACTCCTTTGAAGAATGAATCATTTGACTTTATGTAGCAATAGTAATCATCTTTGATATCCATTGTTAGTCTTAAAATGCAAAGTCCATGTTGGTTTTATCACCTTTATACTCGAGGACGAGTATAGGTTAAGCTTGGGGATGTTGATGCATGTAAAATGCATACATGAACTTTGCATTATATTACTCATATTTCAATCATATTTGCATCATATAAGGGTTATATCATTGTTTTATAATGATTTTGGTTAGATTTCACAGTTTTCCTATTTTTCTGAAATTAACCCTACTCTGGTAGAAAACCCTATTTTCTATATTTTTGAGTTTCAGGGACCCAAACGACGTCTGAATGACCTGAAAATTTACGAGCATCAGTTTTTGGAAGAAACAAGGCGTATGAGCGAAGGAGGCGAAGAAGTGGAGGCCTGAGGGCCAAAACACCTAGGCCCACGCGGCTAGATTTCCCTGGCCGCATGGGACTCCTTGTTTTGGGCCTCGTGGCTCCGTTGCCATCGATCTTTCTTCCAAAAGCTTCGTCTTGACCTAAAACCGACTATAAAAATAGTTCCCCGACGTTTTCCAGAGGGGAGCGCTGCCGAAACACAGAAACCACAAAACAGAGACCTGAAGCTGCAGATTGGAGGGGGGAAACTCCGGCGGGGCACTGCCGGGGTGGTCTCCATCTCCCCCAACGACATCTCCACCATCTCCATAATGAAGAGGGAGTAGTCTCCCTCGGGGCTGAGGGCTCATGCAGGTAGCTATGTGGTTTATCTCTCTCTCCCATGGTGTGATCTTTATGTGATCAGGAGATTTGTAATCTAGTTGAATCCATAGATGTTACTCTTCATTATCTTATGAATTATGCTACTCAAGTGGTTTTATTAATGTAATCTCCGGAGTCACCTTTGTCCCATGGTGCGAACTTGACAGTGTGCACACCGTGTGTGGCCCTTAGGCTATAGATTACAGGAATACTTATCATGAGTTATTATTTGTGTTGGATGTCTCTATGAAATTGTCGTGTTTGTCTAGTACTATCTAGGGCGCTCAAGTTGACAGTGTGGGGTTCCATAGATGTGAAATGCGACTTTAAGGTGTGCTTTTATAGCCCTACGCAATGGATTGGTGTTCATTATCCAACCGGAGGATAGTTCGGGTTAGCATAGTGAAGAGGAAATATTTATGTATTTAATTATATTATTATTGTTGAGAGTGTCCACTAGTGAAAGTATGATCCCTAGGCCTTATTTCCAAGCATTGAAACACACACTTGAGCTTGTCCTCTTGCTGCATAGAGGATTGGGCTTTCTCTCTTTGAGAGCTTTTACTTGCTACCATTTACCTTCAGCATTTTTACCAAAAATCCCAAAAACACTTGCATCTTTCATTGTTTTATTTACCATTCTTGTTAACCAATACCTTCAGCTCCTCGTGGGTTCGACAAACTTTTCTAATCGAAAGGTACTACAATTGATCTCCTGCACTTGGGAGTCATCAACTACTCACGCATCACTCCGGAGGCAGGCATGGCGATGTAGATGCCTCCGGCGTCGATTCCCCTCTCCGGCAAGTTGCCGGGAAGAGCTTCTGAACCCTCCCGAACTCGGGTTTGAGATGGCGGCGGCCTCGGATGTATTCTGGAAATTGTGATCGGTCCTCCTCTGTTTTTAGGTCAGAGGGGAATGTATAGGCGAAGGGGCGACACGAGGCGATGGACAGGGGCCCCAGGTGGGTCCCATGTGCAGCCAGGGGGCTCCTGGAGCCCCTGTGCCTTCCCTCCGGCTGTCCTTCGGGCTCCGTCTTCGTTTCATATTGGAAATAATTCCCGTAAATTTTGAGAGCAATCCGAGAAACTTCTCAGAACAACTTTTCTGAAACAAAAAGACAGCAGAAAACAGGAACTGGCACTGGGCATCTTGTCAATAGGTTAGTTCCATAAATTATGCCAAAATGATATAAAAACATTGTAAAAACATGTGGTACTGATATAAAATCAAGCATGGAACATCAAAAATTATAGATACGTCGGAGACGTATCAGCATCCCCAAGCTTAACTCCTGCTCGTCCTCGAGTATGTAAGTGATAACAAATAATTTTTGAAGTGACATGCTACCAATCATAATCATGATCAACTAATCATGTAAAGCATAGGAACTGAATGCAATGATCCAAAACAAAGGTTCATTGAATGAAACAAACAATGATTAACCAGGTAAAACATCTAAATAAGAATCTACTAGCAAAGAGTACTTTCAAGTTTTAAAAGCATAACACTTGATAATGATTGATAAATCACAAAACAATATTGATTCAACAAAGGAGTTTGGCCAACACAAAGGAAGATTTAAGTCTTCAGCATAAAGCTTCAACTTGCAACTTGTTTATCTCAAGATAAAGTCAATACAAAGTTTTCACAGTTAGACACAAAAATAACATGAAGTAAAATATGATCCAAAGTTGATACCAAGTGATTGCTTGAGAGTTTAGAAGGAGGAGGAAGACTGACTCAACATAAAAGTAAAAGAAAGGCCCTTCTTAGAGGGAAGCAGGGATTAATCATGTGCTAGAGCTTTTATTTTTTCTGATTTTTGATAGAAGTAAAACAGTTTTGAGACATGCATGCTTTCGTCAACGACTTCACAGCAAAGAAACTAGCTAGTCCCCCATAACAAGCAAGGATTTTAGACTTGTGAGAGCGGCTGGTTTAGAGGAACGAGTACATTCCTCTTCCTCCTTTGTTTCACCACTAACTAATGTTTGAGCTGATTTCTCAGATTTTCATTGTGCGGAGGAGAATGGTGAGTTATATTTATATTTTGCTTAAGCCACTCTCGGGTTGATTCAAGTGAGGACATAAACCATCAACACCGGGTGAAAGGGGGGAAATGACCTTCCCTGTCACAAGTTATAACCAACTTCTTACTGCTTCCTCATGAGCTTAAAAACAGAGGCATAAAAAGGAGAATTTTGAATATTTTAAATATAGCACATGAAAAAATTACTTGAATGGCAGGGAATACCACATGTAGGTAGGTATGGTGGACACACATGGCAAGATTTTTGGCTTAGGGAGTTGGATGCACGAGAAGTATTCCCTCTCAGTACAGAATTTTTGGGCTTAGCAGGATATCAAGCAAACACATAACATCAACTTGGTTCAATGAATGACTACAGATATACATCATGCATTACCACTAGACTTCACACCGTCTACCTTGTTAGCCAAACCAACTCTTTGCAAAAGAATATCTAGACTTTGAGAACTACCAAGCAGGACAAGCACCACAATTTTAAAGCCTTCCGGTAATTCTTTACTAATCGATTCTTACTAGATGATCCACAAGTTTAAGCATTAATCTACTTCATATCTCTAAACAATTGCCAAGTATCAAAGATTCAAGACAATGGTCTACAAGATTAAGCAGCACTTCTTACACTTCCTACATGATAATTTCCACTTACCTAAACATCAATCAACTTATTTGAAACAAAACTAAAAGGGTCAAACAACATGAGAAAAACTTCCTAACTACAAAAGCTAATAGCTCTGAACAAGATATGCTTGAAAACAAGAGCTAAAAGCATAAAAGACAAAGCTAAACACTCAACACATATAAGTGAAGCACAGGAGTGTATAATGAAAAAGCGGAGCGTGTCTCTCTCCCAAACAAGCATGCATGGATCCGAATTATTGCAAGGACCAGAAAACTAACACAAACAAACTGAAAGTAAAAACAAACCGACGCTCCAAGAACAGCACATAATGTGTAAAGGAATAAAAATATATTACCATGAGAAAAACCGATGATTATTGATGAAGAAGGGGATGCCAATGGCATCCCCAAGCTTAGACGCTTGTAACTTCTTGAATATTTCAGAGGAGGGTCCATGGGGAGCCTCCCCAAGCTTAGGCTTTTGTTCCTTCTCGATCTTCCTTCATCACCTCGCACTTGGATACTTGAAAACTTTCTTCACGCAAAACTTATAGCAACTTCATTAAGGGGTTAGTCCACAAAAACAATATCTTCCTTCAGTTCCAAAGCGCATATCAAGAACTAATTTTTTTACAACATTAGCTACTGTCACAAAGGTCTAAGTAAAGCTCTAGCTTTGAAAAAATTCCACTTTGCTTGCGAAAGAAGCAATGCAAAACTAAGGACAGAATCTGTCAAAAACAGAACAAACGGTAAAGATGAATTTTTTCAAGGCACTTCTGGACCTCAAATCAGAAAACTTAAAACTAGAAAAAGGTAGAAAAAACCCTGATGCTTGCTGTCAAAAATTTTCAGCCACATGTGACGTTTGTGATCTTTTGGAATTTTGAACAGTGAGGAATAGAAATCTGTTTCTGGACAGCAAACTCACAAATTAGTCTTCCTCTCTTTAGAGGCTATTCTTGGCACCAAAAACCAAAACAAAAAGATACAAGGGAGTTGTTACAGAAGTAACGTCACCAAAAACTCAAAAGAAACCAAAAAGAAACAGAAGGTAAAAATGGGTTGACTCTCACAAGCGCTTTTCTTTAACGCCTTTTAGCTAGGCAGAAAGGGCAAATTCAAGTTTTATCAAAAGAATCATCCAAAGAAACGTTGGACAATTTTTCACAAATACATTGTATTTTACTTATGCATGGTTCAGAATTTCCCCTCTCACTACCTTTTGGTCGACTTCTTTCATCAAAAGGATTTTCAGGAACAACCCAATCAAAATTCTTCTCTAGAGCCTCATGCATTGCTATGAGTTTAAATGGTATGGGTATTTTTAGTTCCTTTTCACATTCAGTTTTTCCCTCATACTTCATTCTTTTAGTTTCAAAAATTTTAAGGGTATTCTTAATATTAAGACTACATCCCATCATATTATAATGAGCAAAAATCTTTCTAGCCTCTCTGACAATATCGTCAAATTCCATAAGCAAGGTTTTAAGCAAGAAATCTCTATCCTCCCCATTATCCAGACTTCCAAGTTTAAAGAATAATCGTTGTATTGTAGGATGAAGGTTAATGAACCTAGCTTCTAACCTTTCCACCAAAGAAGCTATAGCACCCTCATAATCATGTGTAAGCTCTACCAAAGATTTTTCATTCAGATCATAAAGACTATTAATATGATTAAGGAATTCTTCAATATTGCTTTTACCATATGAACTCTACTTATGTTCATGGAAAATTCAGGTAAAAGCCCCATGACTCAAACAGGCAATAAAGTCACACAAACCAAAAAGAGACAAGTTGCTGAATTTTTAATTTTTTTGTGTTTTTTAGTTTAAGGCAAACAAAAGGCAAAACAAGACTAACAAAAAATATACTAGGCAAGACAATAACAAAGTAAAGTGAAAGGATGTGTGAAACTCCCCTCGCTGAAGCTTCCAAGTCCCCGGCAACGGCGCCAGAAAACTTCTTGATGGCGTGTTGTTGGGAGACCCCAAGAGGAAGGTATGATGCAACACAGAATAAGTTTTCCCTTGATTACAAAACCAAGGTTATCGAATCCAGTAGGACTTGGAGAAGGCTTAGCAAGGTGTCAGTCCACTCTGGCGCTTGTAGATTAACGTGGACCTGCACATAATCACAAACAAACTACTTCGCCCCAACAAAACAGAGAGGTCGTCAATCTCTCCGGCTTGCAAAACACAAAGAATTAAATGTGTGGATGTAAAATATGATGATGATGAAATATGACCAGCGAGCAAATGATGATGAAAAGCTATGAGAATGGTTGTAAGCAATGTAGGAAAATAGGACCGGGGTCCACAGTTCACTAGAGGTGTCTCTCCAAAAGACATACATGATGGGTAAACAAATTACAGCATGGCAATTGACAGAATTGTAGGTGCACAACAAGGCTATCATAAAACAATATAGTTCACCTGCTTCATCTAATATGGGCATTACGTCAAAATACATAGACCATCATCCAACTGCATCTACGACTAATAATCTACTCTGGGATCGCTATCCAGCATGTCACCAAAAAGTATTAAGTTACAAGCAACAGATCATTGCAATAAGCAAAGTGCATAATGTAAGCAATGTAGATAACACGAAGAAATCACACCGCTGTTTTCTCCCTAGTGGCAATAGCACATCTCTAGCCTTGACCGTTCCTGTCACCGAACTCAGACAAAGAGAGGCATGAACCCACTATCTAGCATAAATACTCCCTCATACAACACTAACAATTACTCGGCCAAAGCAACCACTAGCATCAGAGAGCGTGAAAGATCATAGATGAAACACCTAACTGAACAAAAGTAATGACTTCCACAATTCATCGGATCCATGCAAACACAATCATGTAGCAATTACAAATAGATGATCTTGATCATGATAGGCAGCTCACACGATCTAAGCAATGGAGTACAAGGAGGAGAAGCAACCATCTAGCTACTTCTATGGACCCGTAGTCCCGTGGTGGACTACTCACGCATCACTCCGGAGGCAGGCATGGCGATATAGATGCCTCCGGCATCGATTCCCCTCTCTGATAGGGTGCCAGGAAGAGCTTCTAAACCCTCACGAACTAGGGTTTGAGATGGCGGCGGCCTCGGACGTATTCTGGAAATTGTGATTGGTCCTCCTCTGTTTTTAGGTCAGAGGGGAATTTATAGGCGAAGGGGCGATGGACAGGGTCCCCAGGTGGGCCCCATGCGTGGCCAGGGGGGTGCGGCCAGGTGGCTCCTGGAGCCCCTGTGCCTTCCCTCCGGCTGTCCTTCGGGCTCCGTCTTCGTTTCATATTGGAAAATAATTCCCGTTAATTTTGAGAGCAATCCGAGAAACTTCTCAGAACAACTTTTCTGAAACAAAAAGACAGTAGAAAACAGGAACTGGCACTGGGCATCTTGCCAATAGGTTAGTTCCATAAATTATGCCAAAATTTTATAAAAACATTGTAAAAACATGTGGCACTGATACAAAATCAA
Organism: Puccinellia tenuiflora; assembly: GCA_012064385.1. Taxonomy (NCBI): domain Eukaryota; kingdom Viridiplantae; phylum Streptophyta; class Magnoliopsida; order Poales; family Poaceae; genus Puccinellia; species Puccinellia tenuiflora. The sequence continues at coordinate 242,430 of QRDG01001248.1, forward strand.
GCATGGAACATCAAAAATTATAGATACGTCAGAGACGTATCAACAGGTCATGCTCCACGTCTTTGGGGTGCTTGTGTAACGTATGTTCATTGACGATATATGGGTCAATGAACCCAACGTCATAGATTCTATTTCTTTTGCATTCGAGCATCTTCATTCTGCATAATAGCGTATAAAAGAATATAGCTAGTCAGGATAATATATTACAGGCAATGAACGACCTGAGCTAGAGACTTAATTACAGAAATAAGTCACTTACAGACCATAGCAACCGAGGATATATTTGTTGAGGTTCGTTCATTTGAATATATATCAAGTAAGCTTTGAAGTGATGCTCCTTTCTAACGTCTGCCGAAAACCATTCTTTCGGGTACTTTTTTGTTACCATCATGTACCATTTGTGCAGATTTCGCATATTTGTTGATAGCTGTGTATCCTCCTCAGGACTGACCAGAGGCTTCCCTTTTACATATTGCCGTGCCATCTCACACATTGGCGCTTCTTCATATCCTAACAGTTAACCAAGAGACATACCCAATGCGTCAACATTTTCTTTGGCTTGCGTTACAGTTATACCCATTTCTCTAGCAGCACATATGGCTCTGGGGTCCAATAATTGGAAGTCCTTATCCATATCGGCTCTGAATTCCTTGTCGATATCGGAACTCACTATGAGCGGGGGGGCCGATTGATTTTTCTGTTCTCCGAGCTGGGGAATTTGTTTCCCGCTTTTTGCACTTGTTTTTTTTCTTCTCGTATTTTAAATTTATTTGCTTAAGAATTTCGCGGTCATAGTCTGATCTCAGATTCATCTTATAGTTGGCTGGTTGCTCAAGAAATTCCTTAGCCCACTTTTTGGCTTTTTCATCAAATATCTGCTTTGGCTCGGGCATTTTCGGTGCAAAATGGGCCTTCATTTGGGCAGCCACTTCCGCTTCATTTTCCTCAATAGTCTTGTCATAAGGTCTCTTGGGAAGAGGCTTTAGCGCTTTGGGTATCCTCGACTGATTTGGAGTCTTTCTCTGAGTAGTACTAGTTGTAGGGGTGGCCATGTTCTTCCGCTTTAGCCCTTGCTGATGCGCCGGAGGTGGATTAGGGGGAGGAGTCGGCTGATGCGCTGGAGGTGGATTAGGGGGAGGCGTCGGCTGACGCGCCGGAGGTGGACTAGGGGGAGGCGTCGGCTGATGCGCCAGAGGTGGAGTAGGGGGAGGCGTCGGCTGACATGCCGGAGGTGGACTAGGGGGCGGCGTTGGCTGACGCGTCGGTGGCCTTGGCACCGAGCCTGAAAACTTGATGTATTTCTATTGCCATAGAATGATATGGCGCTTTACATCTCCTAGTTTCGTATCCCCTTCAGGTGTAGCGATGTCAATCTGTAGGTCCCCATATCCCTCCACTAGGTGATCCACCGTGACACGAGAATAGCCAGCTGGAATCGGACGCCCATGATGGAGTGCTCTAGGTAGACAAGGTAAAGCAGTGCCGATCGCCACCTTGAAGGACATGTTCTTCATTGGCTGATGCAGCTCACAATGTTGCATCTCCCCGACATCATCCATGGGGTAGCGAGGCGCCGATGCATCATCCATCAGTGCATGATCATCAGCCCGGACCTCCGTGGAAGCCACGCTGCTTCTCCGCTGGCTATTATTATTATTATCCAATAATGAAGGATCTTCTTGGGGCTGAGATGACCTTTGCTGGCTAAGTGCGTCCACTAAATTCTTCATCTGAGCTAGGTCCGCTTCTATCTTCCCGATCCGTTCTGCCTCCCGGTCCTTCTTTCTCTTACGGCTTCTATAACTGTTATTTTATTCGGGAATCCCTTCCTTCCATGAAACACCGGCACCTTTGCCTCGTGTTCGTCCTGATATTTGAGGATTCCCGAGGGCGCGTGTCAGCTCGTCGTTCTCTCTCTCGGGCCAGAACAATCCCGCTTGAGCATAGGCCATTGCTTTAACAAGTGCATTGGAGGGTATTAGAATTTTCTCTTGAAAAATTGTCGCCCATGTTTCTGGGTCCAACGTTCCCCCATGCCCGTACCACCAGTGCTTTGACCTTTCGGGCCATCCATCTATACCTAGAATGATCCCTCTACCCCTCATCTCGGCCTCCATAGCTCCCCATTTAGGCACGGCAGTCTTGTAGCCACCTGTCCCCAATTTATGGTGGTATTTCTTTTTCTGAGTATTTTCCTTATTTTTGTCGACCTTTCCTTGGCTACAGAAGATTCCTTGTACGCAACAAATTCGGGCCACTGTTCTCATAATTTCTCGAATGCTCCTGTGAAATTAGGAGTTATCTTTTCGCGACATATTTCCGGTATAAAGTTTTCTTGTGGTTCCGGAACAGTTCGGCCATCTTACTTAGAGCTCATTCCATGACTATATTTCTTCTTTCAAGCCCACCCGGAATTGGGTTCCCATCTGCCCCGAATTCTACAAACTCTGGTGGTAGTCTGAAATGTGCCTCGAGCTTCTCCCAAAGCAAATCTTTGGTTCTTTCGTCAACATAACTAGCTGAATCACCAACATTCTTTGGCTTAATCCATTCTTGAATGGTGATCGGGAGGTTGTCCCTAACAATCACTCCGCACTGAGTTACAAACATCCGCGCGTGGTCATTTGGAGCACTCGGTCGTCCATTATCTTCGATTTCATCGATGTTGAACCTTTTTTTAGCATCCAACTTTTTGTTCGGGCCTCGTGCTGTAGATGACGATTGCCTCGATCCGGAGGGCTAAAAGATGAAAGAGTGATTAATATATATATATATATATATATATATATATATATATATATATATATATGCGGATTTTCTACCTAGGGTGGTAGCTACGCATGCAGTTAGAGCCACTAGATGTGGTTCTTTGATTCGTGCTTCCGTTTACATGTCCGTCTACCATTCCCTTTCTCTCCATGAAAAAAACACCATTGCGGTTGCGGTCTCACAAAGAAAAAATAGTGAAAAGACATGGCATTCGTACTCGGCTATGGCACAGTTTGCAACTCAATTTATTCCACCGCAAGATCTGCAGCAGGCACCGCGGCCGGAGATGGGGGCACGGGCGGAGGGGGTCCGCGGCCGGAGATGGGGCGGTGTTGCTCTGTGCCACGAGCTGGGACTAAAGGTCCTTTAGTCCCGGGCCGTGCGACGACCCGGGACTAAAACCCCCAGCTATATAAAACGCACGGCTCGCGTGGTTCCGATCCAGAAGACGAAGACGACGGAGATGAAGACGAAGAGGAGGTGAGGTGCTGCCGAAATTTTCAGTGTCTCCGCCGCCGCGCCGTTCATCGCCCCCGCCGCCGCTCCACCGCGCGCCGCCGCCGCCGCTCCACCGCACGCCAGCCGCACGCCCTCGTACTCGCCAGGCGACCGGCCTCATCATCGCCCTCGTCCTCGCCGTCACCTCAACCTCGCCGTCGTCGCCCTCGCCCCGGCCGTGGCAAAGGTTGGCCGGTAGTTTTTTTAAAGTTTTTTAGATAGAGTTTTTTAGAATTTTTAGATAGAATTGTATAGAATTTTTAGAATTTGTTTAGAATTTTTAGATAGACTTTTTTTAGATATAATTTGTTTAGAATTTTTTAGATAGACTTTTTTTTAGATAGAATTTGTTTAGATAGAATTTTTTAGGTAGAAATTGTTTAGACAGAATTTGTTTAGATAGAATTTGTTTAGATAGAATTTTAGAATTTTTGTTTAGAATTTTGGATAGAATTTTTGTTTAGAATTTTACATAGAATTTTTTAGATAGAATTTTAGATAGAATTTTTTAGATAGAATTTTTGTTTAGCACTAATATGATAATGTACTAAAAAAGGTCACCTTTTTTTTCTAACTTGTTTTACCTTTCTTTCTGGAAATTGTTAAGTTATGGATCAGGACGATCCTCGCGAAGAGATGATGTGGGATATTATAAGTGGTGAAGATGGAAAAAATTATAGAGACGACGATGTTGTAGACGATGATGACATATCATCATATCTGGACCTATCCGGTGAGGGACTGCAGCAAGAACCGGTGGATGAAGGGCAAACAAACAACGATGATGAAGGAAATGTCGTCGTTGATCCCTCGACAACAACCGACGAGGTATATATATTAAGACTCTTGTGACTAGATGCATTAATTGATCTGTATATATATCGAAAATAGTGGGATGCCCATGGTGGTAGCTGAGCACCCTAATGTAGCCATTGAATCACCCTATAGCTCTTTTTCCACCGCAGATCAACTTTAACGGCGTTAGCAAGTACAACCAATCCTTTTTGCTATTCCCACGGACCCAACCCCACTTCCCCGCAAACACACACCCGCACGACACACATTACTCGTACGATTTCTTTTCCCCAACACCATTCTTACCCCACCCTGACCATGGCGACCTCCCGACAAAATTGAATCCATGCGCGGTCGTCGGGATCTGATGGCGGGCGAGCGGGACGTGGTGGCCATGGACTTCGCCGGTAGGGCTGGTGGTTGGAGCGCCGCCGGGATCCGCGCAGAAACAAAAGCATGAGGAGCGGCCGCCCAGACCCTCCATCGAACTTCCTGCCATGGCGACCAGAAGCTGCTACCGGCCGCCGTTACTCGGGGGCTCCTTCACGCCATCCGGTTGCCCCACTACAGATCTTGCGCCCGGCGGTCTGGAGCGGCGCCGGGAGTGAACTCGCGGCGCGGGCGCGACCGTGGCCACGGCCGACGGTAGAAGGGGATCTTGGGAGCTCGCCTCACATGGCACATGGTGGCGGCGATGCTCGAGCAGGCCCACCACGCGGCATGGTACCGTGCTGATTTTGCGTGTCGCCGGCGTCTCGTCTCTGGATCCAACCGGCACATGGGAGTTTCTTTTTCGCTAACGATGAACGGGCATAGTTTGATTTTTAGATAACCAGAACGGGCACGGTTTGTTTCTTCATTAGCCATGAATGGACACGGGTGAAAGCCGGCACATGGGTGTTTTTCTTTTCGCTAACAATGAACGAGCACGGTTCGTTTCTTCGATAACCAAAACGGGCACGGTTCGTTTCTTTGATAACCAGAACATGGCACGGCTCCTACCTCTTAACAGACGTTAACGGCAATACGAATCACGAGACTAAAATCCAACGGCCAGTGCCCTATGCGCAGCTACCACCATGGGCATAAAATCCGCGTCCATATATAACTCAGCTAAAAAGGGACCTATTCCTGTTTAAGCTAAACAGGAACTTTCTGAACCTTCTCGGATATGCTAAGTGAACCTTAATGTTACTTCATGTGAACCTTCTGACGGAACCCACGAAATTTCTCTTATCATGGACAGTATTTTTAACGTGAATTTTGAACCCTTATCGGAATGACGCATGCAATATACCGTTAGATAGGTACTGAAATTGCGCAACTTTTTTGTCTTTACAGGTTTTTCAAATTAGGTACGGTTTTTAAACAATTTTGAATATATGAAACACAGTTTTCACAAATGTTTCCATTTTTCACTGTATTTCGGCCGCCATTTTCAAACCATTCATCATATTGATGCATACGATACGCCGTTCGAAAGCTATGAAAAATGTGCAACTTTCCTATCGCTAGACAATATCGATATTCGTTACGGATTAATAGCAGTTTTGAATCTAAAGAATTCTGTTTTCTGAACTTTTAGTCCGACGGACGGTTTTTCGGTAATTAATTTCAAACCGCTTATCCAAACGTGACTAATTTTGAATCTACAGAAAACGTCAAAAACACGTTATGACGGGAAGTATTTGAAATTGGCATGATTTTTATACTCGGGTCAAGGGTGGTGACAAGGGAGGTACAAATTGGACTCGTTTAGTTGCTAATTGTATGGAGAGGTGATCGATTAGGAGTAGGGATGATTTTATATGTAGAATTTCCGCCTAGAAAAAATAGAGGACCTGAACTGTTTTTTATATGGCCGTGAACTTTCTTTTATATGTAGTGAACTCAACCGCAGTGTATATTTTTCGCAATTGCACATGAACTTTTTTCTGTACCAAGTGAACCTTCTCGCGCATGACATGTGAACCTTCAGACGGAACATGAATTGAACTTTTTTCCTAAATTTTTTTGGGACGAGGTGAACTTTTTTCGCAATTGCACATGAACTTTTTTCTGTACCAAGTGAACCTTCTCGCGCATGACATGTGAACCTTCAGACGGAACATGAAGTGAACTTTTTCCTGAACATTTTTTCGGAACGAGGTGAACTTTTTTTCGCAATTGCACATGAACTTTTTTCTGTGCCAAGTGAACCTTCTCGCACATGACATGTGAACCTTCAGACGGAATATGAAGTGAACTTTTCACGTGAACATTTTTTCGGAACGAGGTGAACTTTTTTCGCAACTGCACATGAACTTTTTTTCTGTACCAAGTGAACTTTAAAAAAAAATCAGGTTAACTTTTGTTTAAACTTTATAAACCTTCGAGTAAAAAAACATTTCACATTTGTTCAAATCCAATGTAAGAAAATAAAAGGTTCACATTTGTTCACAGTCGATGAAGTGAACTACTAAAAATATCCGTGAACTTTAAAATTTTATCAAGCGAACCTTCGTTTGAGCTTTTACGATCTCAAGTAAGAATAGACTTGTTTCTCACTGAAATACAAAGTTCACCTTAGTAAAAAGCATTTCACATACTAGTTCAGATCGAGATCCAATGTAAGAAAACAAAAAAGAAAAACAGTTCAAATCATGGATTTCATGTGTTCGTTGGTGGATCAAATGAACTGTAAAAATAATAGCCGTGAACTTTAAAAATTCATCAAGTGAACCTTAATTTCACTAAAGAAAAATATATGCTCAGCTTATTAAGGGAATAAGAACTGCATCCACAAGTTGTCTAAACTGCGAATTTTGACTGCTGGAGAACCTCAACAACACTACGAAATGAAAAAGGGCTACAGTCGTCGAGCAGCGGTTCAAATGAGTGGATGAACTGAACTGTAAAAAAATAGCAGCGAACTCTAAAAGTTCATGAAGTTGGTGTATGAACTTCCATTCATGATGGTCTGAACTGTATAATTTTCACAGCGGGAGTGCTTGGAGTTGCCTTGCCGGAGGAAGGAGAGGCCGCTGGCGTAGCTCACGCGGCTGGGCAGGGGCTGCCGGTGCTGCCTCCTGAGCGTGGATGCGCTCGACGGGGAGCGTCCTCGCCGAGTCGCCGGGACACGCGTGTGGGCGGCTTCCTCGCCGGGAAGGCCCGCGGGACGGCGTTGTCGCCGGGGATGCCCTCGCCGGGGGCGCACGGGATGGGGAGACTCGTGGATGCCGGTGGGGCTGGAGACAGGTGCCGAGGACACCGGCGGGGGAGGGGCACGTGGCCGCCGGAGGGGAGGAGTCGGGGCGAAAGGTCGCTGGCCATGGCGGCGCGCGAGAATCGCGTGCGGGTGCGGCCCGCGGGAGGTCGCCGGCCAGGGCGAGTGCGCGAGGTCGCCGGCCATGGCGGCGTGCGGGGTCGCCGGCGGGGGCGGCGTGCGGCGGTCGCCGGCTGTGGAGGAGCGTGGGAGGTCGCCGACGTGGGTGGTTGGCCGGGGTAGAATAGTAGTTGGGCTTCGGTCGGGTGCAGTTGGGTGGGTCTAGTTTTCCCAAACTAGGAATGGTTCATGTTTAAGCTAAATAGGAACTCTTAGGGGTAGGTTCCTGTTTAGTCCTGCCCCACCCCACGCCTATAGGGCAGGACTAAATAGGAACCTATCTTAAGAGATTCCTATTTAAGCTAAATAGGAACTAATCCTAATTTGGAGATGAAACCCGACCCGCCACCGACCACACCTCCCGACCCCCCCCCACTTACCCCGACCCTGCCCCACCCCACCCGCCCCTTCTTCTCCAGCGCGCCGCCCATCGTTCTTCCGGCACGCCGCCCGTCCTCCTTCCTCCTCGCGCCCCCGGCCTCCTTTCTCCGGCGCGACCCTGCCCGAGCGCGCCGCCCGTCGTTCTTCCGGCACGCCGCCCGTCCTCCTTCCTCCTCGCGCCCCCGGCCTCCTTTTTCCGCCGGCTCCTGCTTCCTCAACCCCCACCGCGCGCCGCCCCGGGAGGGCTCCCAACTCTCCATCGCGTGCCACACAGGGAGGGCCCTCTCCGGCGCGCCGCCCTACTCCAACTCCATCGTTGACCCAGGATCCAGCGCCCCCGCCAACCTCGGGATCCAACGCCGCCGTCGACCCAGGATCGAGCCCTGGCTCACGCCCACCACCGGACTTCCATGCTCTTCCCTGGTGCGGTGCCCGTGCTCCCCATCAACATGGCGGCCCTGCTCCTCCGCAGTGCATCGGCCCTGCTCGCCCGTGGCGTGTAGCCCTGGCTCCACCCAGTCCTCTCCTCGATCTGGATGTCGCCATGACCACCGCGCGTAGCTCCCGCATGGACTGCTTCAGGCCATGATCCGACCTTTATTTTGCCGTGATGCGAGCTTTTTTTCATATGACCCTGATGCGACTGCCGGTGATTTTGGGCTGTTGGAACTGCTCTTCTCGCTGGAGAACTAGAGTGAGCGCCGTGAACTACTCTGCTCGTGTAAATTTTTTCTGCAGGTATAGAAATGGATGAACAAGCTCCGTAAAGAAAGTTCATTTTCCCAGAAACGAAGTTCGCATTCAATAAAGTTCATTTTGCCCAGAAATAAAGTTCACATTAATTTCAGACCTGAGACCCATAAAGTTTAAATGAAGATTCACTTGATAAATTTTTGAAGTTTGCAACTACTTTTTTGCAGTTCACTTCATCCACCGATGAAGTCCTCTATTTTTGAAAGTCCACTATTTTTTTAAAGTTCACTTCAACTCCTAGGAAAAAAACTCGGTAAAAAGAGTTCACTTTACTCCGAAACAAAGTTCGCATTGGATTTCAGACAAGCTCAGTAAAAAAAAGTTCACTTTGCACCGAAACATAATTCACACTAGTATAGACATGGATAAACAAGCTCGGAAATAAAAGTTCACTTCGCCCCAGAAACAAAGTTCACATGGCCTAGAAAAAATGTTCAATTCGTTAAAAAAAAGTTTGCCTCGTCTAATAAAAAGTTCAAGAACAAATTTCACTTCGTTCGAAAAAAGTTCACTTCGTTCGGAAAAAATGTTCACTTCGTTCAGAAAAAAAGTTCACTTCATTCAAAAAAAATTTCATTTCATTCAGAAAAAAGTTTTGGAAAAAGTTCAGAAAAAGTTCACTTCGCTCGAAGAAAAGTTCAGAAAAAAAGTTCACTTTGTTAGGAAAAAAAGTGTCAGGAAAAAGTTCACTATGTTCTGAAAAAAAGTTCACTTCGTACAGAAAAGAAGTTCACGTGCAGTTCAGAAAAAAAGTTCACCTCATTCAGAAAAAAAGTTCAGGAAAAAATTCATTTGACGAAAAATGTTCAGTTCATGTTTCGTCTGAGATCTACGACTCTGCAGCAATGGGAGTTGAGAACCAGAGCAATGTCAGGGGAGAGGAGAGGGACACGAGTGCGAGTGGACGACCGGCCCTCGAACAGCTACTTCACCTGGATTCGTGAACGGCCAATGAGGATGCAGAACCAGCGTCGCGCGGATCGCTGTTTGAAATCTGATCAGAACCGTCCATGCGATCCAACGGCGCGGAGACGGCGCGCATGCCTGCCCGTGAAATTCCTTCTAGAAGGCCATATCTGACGGGTGTAGTTTGGCCAAATTTGAAATGAGTCAACGGGGTTATAAGGGTTTGATCAAATTTGAAATGACCATAAGTAATTCAAAAAAATCAAAAAAATAAAAAACCTTTGTAGTTCATCGGTTTACAAGACATTGTTACCAAAAAAATATAAACTTGGTATTGGCTCATTTTCATCAAAAACCATTTTCATCAAATTCAAATGCAAATGAGCATAAATAATTAAAAAAAAAACAAAAAAATACAAAACCTGTGGACATTGCCGTCATATGTGACATGGTTATGATTCTTTTTGTTCAATTCTAAACAAAAAAATTATGGAAATGGAAGATGTTTCCTTCCTTCACTTATCATTAAGTCCGAGCCGTAGAGAAAGAGTGAGATGCATTTTAAAAATTCATCATAGATTTTCCCTATGGTTTGATAGAAATAAGAAACAAAGAGTCATCAGTTAAAAAAAACAGACAGGACCGACAGATTTACTTGATGTAAAGAAGATCCTAAAAATATAAACTTGGTGTAGGTACATTTTCATGAAAAAGCTTCACACAAAATGAGCCATCACGTACGAAGCTGTAAAGTGTTCGAAGGAGAGTGATCGACTGAAATGAGCTAGGGTATGACATTTGACCTAGCAAAAAATGTCGGAATGAGGCAATTCTTGACACATTTTGTATATTGGTTCTAGAATAGTATTGACTAAGGGGTATATGGTTTTCGTTGAATAAAAAAACCATTTTTCATTTTTTTCGTGTCAAAACAGGCTTTTTTTGTGAAGCAGCTAACAAAATGGTTCACCGAAAGGGAAACATCCAAATAGATAGAAAATAATAGACCATCTTATAAGTGCATTTAACCCTGGGTTTGGATATAAAAACATACTTAGACATTTCAAACATTTCAGATAAGTTCCTGCCGATTTCGTTGGAAGTGGGTCTGATTTGAACTACGAGTGCCGCATAGTTTGGTCATGATTTTTTGCAAAAATCACTTTTAGATCCACAATGTATACTTTCAATAGAGATCTTTGATGGTTTTGTTGGATCGAAGTTACGGTTAGGTTTAGGTTTGTCGTAAGGTTTACTGTCTCGGTTTCGGGCTAGGGTTAGACATAACTAATTCAAAAAAAATCAAAAAAAATGGAAAACCTTCACATGGCATCCTTTACGTCACCTACCACCTGGAAAAAATTATAAACATGAGTTATGGAGGTTTTTATAAAAAACCTTCACAGAAATGAGCTACGAGGTATAAAGATGTATGGTTTTCGACTGAAATGAGCTAGGGTATGACATTTAACATAACAAAAATGTCGGAATGAGGCAATTTTTCACACACTTGTGTATCTTGATTATAGAATAGTATTGACTAAGGGGTTTAGGGTTTCCGTTGAATAAAAAAACCATTTTCATTTTTTTCGTGTCAAAACAGGCTTTTTTTGTGAAGCAGCTACCAAAATGGTCGCCGAAAGAGAAACATCCAAATAGATAGAAAATAATAAACCACCTTATAAGTGCATTTAACCCTGGGTTTGGATATAAAAACATACTTAGGCATTCAAACATTTCAGATAAGTTCCTGCCGATTTCGGTGAAGTGGGTCTGATTTGAACTACGAGTGCCGCATAGTTTGGTCATGATTTTTTGAAAAAATCACTTTTAGATCCACAATGTATACTTTCTTTAGAGATCTTTGACGGTTTTTGCTGGATCGAAGTTACGGTTAGGTTTAGGTTTGTCGTAAGGTTTACGGTCTCGGTTTCGGGCTAGGGTTAGACATAACTAATTCAAAAAAATCAAAAAAATGAAAAACCTTCACATGGCATCCTTTTATGTGACATACCACCTGGAAAAAATTATAAACATGAGTTATGAAGGTTTTTATAAAAAAAACCTTCACAGAAATGTGCTACGAGGTATAAAGATGTATGGTTTTCGACTGAAATGAGCTAGGGTATGACATTTAAAATAGCAAAAAATGTCGGAATGAGGCAATTTTTGACACACTTGTGTATCTTGGTTGTAGAATAGTATTGACTAAGGGGTTTAGGGTTTTCGTTGAATAAAAAAACCATTTTTCATTTTTTTCGTGTCAAAACAGGCTTTTTTTGTGAAGCAGCTACCAAAACGGCTCACCGAAAGAGAAATATCCAAATAGATAGAAAATAATAGACCACCTTATAAGTGCATTTAACCCTGGGTTTGGATATAAAAACATACTTAGGCATTTCAAACATTTCAGATAAGTTCCTGCCGATTTCGCTGGAAGTGGGTCTGATTTGAACTACGAGTGCCGCATAGTTTGGTCATGATTTTTTGCAAAAATCACTTTTAGATCCACAATGTATACTTTATTTAGAGATCTTTGATGGTTTTTGTTGGATCGAAATTACGGTTAGGTTTAGGTTTGTCGTAAGGTTTACGGTCTCGGTTTCGGGGAGGGTTTAGGTTTTGATAAAATTCAAAAAAAATCAAAAATTACCAAAGCTTCATTTTGGAGTGAATAAGACGGATATGAAGTTACTTTTCATTTTCATATTTCAAACATGTTTTATAATGGTTTTCAACTAAAAGCAATTTTTTTCAAAAAAAAAAGTAATAATATGAAGATTAATTCAAAAATAGTGAGACTTCGATTGGACACTACATAGATGTAATAGGTGTTTATAAAAAATATTTGGCTCATTTTGGCAAGGTCGAAAAAAAACTTGATTACAAATGGGGTTGTTTATCCTAGTTTCGGAGCTCGTTTCAAGCACATTTCTCATTCGGATTGATCACCTTCAAATATTGAACTTCAAATGTTGGACTACAAATTTTAAGTCTGCCTAAAATATGATACCAAAGTACAAACAAAATTATTACAACTTATAAGTTTTCATAGTAGCTCAAATTGACAACACAAACACGTTGCTCAAATTCAAATCTTCGACTTGCTCCTTGTGTTTGCAGATGGCTTCACCGTCTTGCTCCGGGTTTCCCTAGCTGGGATACTCTTTGGATTCAAAATCATCTTGTTCCTTTTGGTCTTCACTTGGGGTTGTGGCCGTGGAGGTGCTGATGGAGTACTTCCACTCACCAGTGCACGGTCATCAGTGGGTTCAATAATCTTTAAAGGAACAATTGGAACAATTACCCCCTCCTCTTCCTCTCGTATAGCTTCAAAACCATCAAGAGCCATGGCTTCAAATTCCTCTTCCTCTCCACTCACCAGTGCACGGTCATCTGTGGGTTCTTGGATTTCTTCCTCCCTAGGCCTTTTCTTCCCTCTGCCTCTACTTAACCTAGGAATAAGATTATAAGCCATATGTAAAAAGGGAACTGATGCATATAAGAAATGTAATGCACACATACCAAGGTATAGGTAGTGCTGCATTTGTTGAATCTCCTCTGCATTTTCAATCTCCATAGCTGCTGCATTCTCCTCTGCATTTTCAATCTCCATTGCTGCTGCATTCTCCTCTGCATTTTCTGCTGTCCATTGTTCCTCTTCTCCAAACGATGTATCCACTGGATTGTACATTTCCTAGCAATGTGCCCTGGTTTTCCACATTTTTTGCACTTATGTTGTTTTTTAACTCGACCCTCTTCACCTGCTCTTATCCTGTTCTTCCTCGGTCTTCCTGGTGGTCTAGTCAGTACAGGAGAGTGGAGTTTGAACCCTGGATCTACTATGTTCCATTGGTCTTTCCCAAGAGTGCAGGCACATTATCAGCATAAGCAGCCCTAAATTTGGCAACAAAGAAATAATCAGAGCAATACTGATCAATTTCACCATCTGCACCCCCGATAATAGTCATCAGATGTAGGGCATGTATGCATGGCCTCCCACAGATCTGCCATTGCATACAACTGCATTCCCTAGTTTCTACGTTCACTGGATACCTCCATACCCTATTTTTACTGTCAGTATATGTTACCTCGCCTTGTATGTCGCTGATCGAATGCATTTCATCTTCAGTCCTCTTGCCTTGAGATGCAATGCCTTAATCAGTGATGGGAGCATAACATGGCCAACATATTGTGTCTGTGCTATTCTTTCCGAAGAGCCATCTTTATGATGATCATCTGCCTCATCTTGTCAAATGCTTGCCACAACAAATAACCTTTCACTGACTTGAACTTAGCATTGAAGCATTCTGCAAGGTTATTTGTCACATAGTCTACTTTGCAGATTTCGTTGAATTTGCTTCTTGACCACACCTTTCCATGATGTGCAGCCATGTACTCCTTCACCGAAGGATTGTGAGCATACAACACTCTCAAATGGTGGTCATGCTTCCTTTCGCTGCATGTGTATGATGCTGGCCATAAGTTCTCATCATAAATTTACCTTTGAACTTCTTTTTAAATTCTGCGCTAGGTGTCGCATACATTCCCTATGCTCCACTCTAGGGAATACAATTTCTACTGCACTCTCTAAACCCTTGCAAGTATCTGTGTGTATAGCTAAACCTAGGGATGTTCCTATAATGTTGCGCAACTGCTGCAGAAACTAGACCCAGCTTTCTTCAGACTCTACCTCCAACACACCAAATGCAACTGGGAATAGCCAGTTTGTGTCCATCAACTGTAGAAGCAGCTACTAGCTGTCCTCTCCATCTTCCAGTCAAATGGGTAGCATCTACAGCCAAATAGGGCCTGCAGCCATCAAGAAACCCTTTCCAGCAAGCCTTGAAACAAACAAAAGCCCTCCTAAGCACTCCTTCTGAAATGACTTCCCTTTTATTTTGTGCAACTGTATGCTTGTCAATCTCTACAACACTCCCTGGACTAGCCCTCTCCACTTCATCTTTGAATGTGTAAAGCACCTGAAAACTCTCATTCCATTGACCATTAATCCTATCAAGAGCCATTTCCCTAGCTCTGAAAATCCTCATGTAAGGAATTTTAATCTTGTTCAGCCAATCCAATATTGCATCTGCCACCCACCTAGTTTTTGCAAGCTTGGCTTTGGACTTCCCCCCTCCCCCTCCAGGTGGACAAGTGTGCTTGTGTTGGTTTTTCTTTATCTGAAACAAAATAAAAAAGATGATGTCAATTGTAATTAAGAACATTACACAATGATCTGCAAACAGAATGAATCAATAAACTAAAATACACAAGAGTAATACCTGAATCAATTTGCTCTTGTGCATACGGGATGCATGCAACCTCCACCTGCACCTATCATGGGCAATAAACAGTGAACCTAGTTGGCTCACTCCTCCAATCTTGTAGGATCTTCCCTGTTCCACTCAATTGTTGGCATGTCCTCACCATCATATCATCTGAAATTAAGCTGTCCATGTTCTCCCTCCTTCTCTTCATCGTCAGTGTCATCAAACCTAGCACGGCTGATGGGCTGCTCTGGATATCCATCCTCCATTGCTTGTTGACTAGCTCTATCTACCAGTTC
>QRDG01001248.1:258204-458083 GCA_012064385.1 Puccinellia tenuiflora
GGTGGAGGGAACGATGGCGCCGGAGGCGGCACGACGGCGGCGGCGGAGGGGGAAGGGCGGCGCCTGGTGTCTCGATTTCTTCAGGTTACAGTGAGTTTCAGGTTCAGACAAGCTGTCCGACGTGTCTCCCTTGAGGCCCCACTCGTCAGCACGCATGGTCAAAAGAGGAACCAGCCCTCCATGGCCCACTCGTAGCGGTTAACGGTCAATGCATTGACCCGACGGCAGACGAGGGCAAACGTCTACTTTGGGCATTCGTGAGAGTTTCAGCTAAGGGAATGGGGAAAAGTGAGCAAAATGTTAAAACCTGGGGAAAACTGAGCACAACTAAGGAATGGGGGGCACAGGAGTAATAAACCCATAAAATTGTGTGACATGATAAATTACAATGCGTTACTATTGGGTCTGTCCATCACGTCATTCTCCTAATGATGTGACTCCGTTATCAAGTGACTATAACAAGTCCATGGCTAGGAAACCTTAACCAACACTTGAATAACGAACTAGTTCAATAGAGGTTTACTAGGGACACTTTGTTGTTTTATATTCCACACATGTATTATGTTTCCGGTAATACAATTATAGCAAGAATAATAAACATTTATCATAAATATGAAATATGATAATAAACAACTTTATTATTGCCTCTTGGGCATATTTATAACAGTCTCCCACTTGCACTAGTGTCAATAATCTAGTAACATTTGTAGCAATCTAACACCCATGGCCTTTTGGTGCTGATCATGTTTTGCTCGCGGAAGAGGTTTATCAAAAGATCCTGACGCTTCAGGTCTATTTGTATCTACATCTATATGCATCACTCATTCTCTAATGAGGACGCATCACTCATTCTGCAATGAGATGGCTTTGTAAATAGTTGGTCAGTTGGTGAGACCTTAATTCCTCAGCTTGAATCAATGTCACCACCATTACGAAAATGGAGCTTCATAACACTCGCATTCTTGGAAATTCACCTAGTTCAATAAAGAACTCCTTGACACAAATACTCCGCTTATTTGTTGTCAAACAACAACATACTTAGCCTTTGTTCTAGTATCCATTACAATACTTTTTGAAACTCATTCAAAACTAGCATGGAACTTCCTTACAGCCTATTGTACCACCTTCTATTCAACAATATCTTAATTTGAGATAGAATTATTTATGTAGATGACAAGACCCTTAGTGTAACTCTTTACAGTAAGTTTGTCATTAATACATAGGAACACTCATCCTTAGTTTTTCCTAAAATACTTAAGTATCTTTCCCACTGTTGTCTAATCGTCAATATGAGTCGTCCTGCTATAACACCTTATAACATAGGACACATCTGGTTGTGTACACATCATGGAACATATGATTTAGAAATCTCAATTTCAATTTTGCTCGTCATGTGTCAAAACACTTGAGTCTTGCTCAATTATCTTCCATGCGGCAAGAACCCCTTCTTGTCGTTTCCGTATTGACTTACTTCAATACATCATCTATGTACTTAACTAAATTAGGCGCCTCAATCTATCTCTATAGATATTGATCCCAATATGTTATTCAGTCTAAGTCTTTTATCAATATAAAAACTTATCCATGTTAATTTAAATTACATACTTTCCAATCAACTATATGTCAACTACATAAAGTATTAGAAATATGTCTTAGCGCTCCCATTTAATCTCTTGTAACTCTACAAGCATCTTTACCGTCCATGATGGAATCAAACGCTTTTGATAACTTCGTCAATGTAAAGATTCCAACTTCGTTATGCTTATTTCAACCCTTGAAATTTGCATACCTTTCGAGCAACTTTTGAATTTTTACAAAACTCTCGAACCGTGTCGCATACACGTTCTTATTTTTGTTTTGTTATTCAACTGCATATCAAAACATGTAACTTTTGCTAGAATTATCCGTAAAGACTAAAGCATCGCTACGGAAGATCAAAATCTTTCGTAGTCAACTCTTTGAACTTTGTCGTAAACATCTTTTCGACAACTCGAACTTTCAATGGATATGAACATCCATGTATTGTGTGGATATAACGGCTTATAGCCAATTTACGAAGTAAGGGCCCATCATCTACTTCCTTTATAATTTGTAAGTCCTTTGTTGTCAAAACAACACTTCATCCTCAAACCACAAGTTGTTCTGGGTACAAAGTTTTTAACGACCTACGTGGTTCAGTTTGCAACTCTTTTCGACGTTTCTACATCACATGTAGCGTCTTCCATTTAGTCAAACTAGGAAACTCCAGAACAACTTCCAGGCTACGCTATTCTTGACATCGATAATTCTCTAATCTCGTCGAGTTGCATTGTCCTCCCACTCACCTATTTCGCAAGAATCACTTTCTCGAGAAATCCACCTTCCGGATAAACACTTTTGTCCAAGGTTTGGTGACAGGAGAAATACCCAACAGTCTTGGGATAACCTTATAAACATGTTTTTATCCGATTTGGTTGTAAACACTTTACACATGCTATGCATACCAAAATTTTGAGAAAAGACAATTTCGGGTCACTACCCAAACCAAGGTGTCAATCACAACGGATTATGATGGCGCTCTTTTAAGTGCAAAGCGGTAGTCTCTAATGCATAAACTACAAAAATATAATGGCATTTTATTTATCTTACCATGTTCAACAAGGTTTGATCATGTATCCTGAACATTCCACACTCCTGTGGGGTTTTCGGGAAGCATAAGTTGTGGAACAATTCTGCAACTCCTCAGATGTTTTTGCCAAAAACGTAACTCAAACTTTCAATACTTTATGATCCAATCATAAATACTTGATATTCTTGTTACGACGTTTTCCCTTCATACCAACAATACTTTGAACTAATTCAAAATATCAAACTCCTTTCTCTTTAAATAGACATGCTCATATGTCCATTTAAACATCGGTGGCATTTTTATGAAGGAAAATTAATCCACCACACACGGCTACACATAATGGACCATATACATCAATATGTATAATCTCCAATAAATTAGTCATCCATTGGCCTATGAACGGTGTTTTAGTCATCTTTTGGAAAAAGGTCTCACAAGCGTCATTCGAAAATAAAATTAACTCCAAAAATCCATCAACATGGAGTTCCATCATCTTTTCCTTTCCAATATGAACTAAAAAAAAGTGGTGTCACAATTTAAGTGGAAATCTTTAATTTTCCGTCTTGCGACGTTTAGCATTTATAGATGTTTTGGTTGGATGCAATGATGAACAAAATAACACTTTATTTTCATTCTTGTCGTGCATCGTCACAATATCTTCTACAAGTTCTTTTAGGCCATAGTATTTCTTGTATTGTATTTGTATGACAAATCATACCAACCAAACCAGTATCCAACATACCCAAGGAATACATAGCTAACTAGTAAATCACATCTATAACTTGTATATCATTTATATACATCTGAGCTGAAATTTTTAGTCTTTTATTGCCCGTGGCGACGCGGCGGTGTGCTGCAGAGTTGACCGGCGGTGAGCAATGCGACACGGCAGTGGAGAGAACAAGAGGCAAAGCGAAAAAAACAAAGGGGAAAAAATTACCACGGCGGTTAAGCTCGAAGCGCTGCGGCGTACGGCAACGGCGGCGAGCTGCGCGCTGTGCGGCGCGTCGGTGGAGTTCGGCGGCGGCTGCGGTGCGCGTAGAGCGTGCGGCGGCGAAGGGCTCTGCGCGCTGGAGATGGAGATGGAGAGAATGAAGAGATGTGAATACGAGGGGGGAATAGTTACCTCCTCTCTCCTATTTAACAGCGAGGGGAGATCGTGCGCCCTAGATCCTCTGCGTACGATCTCCATAACTGACGGGGGAAACCGCCCCACGGTTTGCCCCACGATAGGCCGCACGATCGGCCACAGGAGGCCAACCGTCCAGAGGGGCGCAGTTAATCGTGCGGGACTCGAGGCGCCGCGTGGGCGGCACAGTCAAAGCACTTGAGTGCCTGCGCGGATGTAAAAGCTGGTGGGACCAGCATGACGCGTGCTATGGTCACTTCCATCCGTGCACGAGAACCTAAGCGTCTCGCAGAGATGCTCTGCCACGTGTGTTGACCAGAGACTCGGAGGAAACGAGGAGTTCTTCCGTATGTCGGAGCTGTACCGACATAAGGTTGGATATCAGGTCTGGATGACAATCAATTTCCGACATCTAAGCGGAGCCAACATATGGTATGTCGGCGATCATTTAAGTTCTTGTTGTTGAGTTAAGCTGCCGTGGCCCTTCATCCGAGGTTGCAGGACCGCGCCAGCTTCGGGGACTAATGTCGGGGGGCGACCCCCGGATAGGGTCAAGATAATGAATTATGTATAGTCCCGGAGTTAACCGGGTCAGAGTTGACCGGGTCAGTATTGCCCGGGTCAGTGCTAACCGACATATTGTGGACCGGCATGGTCGAGATAGCCATGCTGGCTTAAACCGAGATATATGAACCAACATATCTGGACCGACATACAAGAGGTATGTCGGATTATCTTCATGGTTCCTTGTATGTGCAGGGGAAGAGCAAACCGAGTCAAGTGTATCTGGCATGGCTATGCCGGATAAGGAGGAGGCACCTTATCTCGGTCGACAGTCAAGGCAAGTGTCCTGTCCCTCCAATCACGGAGCAGGGCATGGCGCCGCGCCGCAAGTACGATGTGATATGTCTCCCCCATACCGCTGACCAGGGCGGTACGGGGGAGCAGTGTGCAGGAGTGGACGGCATGTCTTGTCCAGGGCAGAGGAGACAGGGCGGCCAGGGGCTGACGCCAGCCAGGGATGGCCATAGTAGTTTGACCGCACTGTAACCTGGGCACCATTATATAAGGTGCCCGAAGCCCTCGTAGCAAAGGGACGGGAATTGAGAGGCCAGACGCCAGAACAGATAGCTCGAGAGACCAGAGTTCGAGAGATAGAAAAGAGCCCGAGTCATCTTAGCTCTAGGCATACAGCTCGAGGAGCTCCTTTGTAACCCGGGTTGTGACTTATATACACTCAGACAGGCAGGAGTAGGGGTCTTACCTCCTCACGAGGGCCCTGAACCTGGGTAAATCGTGTGTGTGTGTGTGTTGTGTCTCTGTGTGCGTAATCCTGCGCATAATCCCTCCCCGGTGCCAACAGCGTCCATCGGCCCCAACATAAGCCATCCCATGGCATCTATCTGTTCACCACGACGACAATGACCTCAGCCATATTAGTGTGTCCGCCGTCCGTCTCGTCCGCCCGTACGTCTTCGTTATGCCCGGCGGTCTACGTCAAGTCTCCTAGGCCACCTTCTATTCCACATCAACATTTGCTCCAGTGAAGAACAAAACAAAGCAAAGCAAGTCACTAATCTTTGTAGTTTGTATCCATGATTAGACATGCTGTCTCAGGTGAACTTCATAATAAGCAGGGTATAGACGAGATGAGTTGTCCGTGCATGCATGCAATGCCCCTCATCAGGGCCGGTCCTGACATTTCGAGGTACATAACTAAAATTTAAGACCCCTTAGTATAAATATGTAGACATATGTATGTTAGCTAAACAGAGACCAATGAGAGAAACTATACATCCATTTTTACGTGGAACCATGGCGGAAAAAAGCACATACGCACGAAATTTCACTATGATGGAGTATTACAATTTCAACTTTCCCTAAAAATTCCGCCCTATATTTTTTAATGCAAATTCAGTGGTGTTGCAATCAATATCAATATCATCCAATGTCACAAAAGGCACACCCAATCGCAGAAATCAGGAAACTCGATCGGTAATTACTAGAAAAAGGGTTCCCTTTGTACCCTTTACAAAGGGAACCTCACGCTCACTCTCATTGTGACAAGTGTCGACTTCTCCTTGCTTGGTCCCTGTGGTTATTTGTATGTCTGTCAAGTGTTGTAACGAGATTGAAAATGAGAAGTATGAGAGAGAAAGGGATACGGGAGGTGGGAGGGTTGTCTTTTTCCCTTTTATTTTTTAAAACCGAACTTTAAAAAAGAAATATCTTGAGAACCGTCCGTTCAAATGGCGAACCGTTTTCACTTTTGAACTCCTCGCAGCGAGATTTTCAAAACTAGATCCCATATTGATATGTTTCGACGAACTTTTTTTCTGTACATCCAAAAGTTGAATACATGTACATTCGGTTTGAACATACTCGTACTCCGGGTTTGAACGTACTTGTACTTCGGCTGTCAACGTATTTTGTACTCCGTTTTCTGTGTACTTGTACTTCGTGTGTCTGTTTATTGTGTACTTTATGTTCTGTGTACTCTGTACACCCTCTTTTGTCTATGTTGTACTTCATGTTCTGTGTATTCTGTATACCATGTTTCTGTGTACTCTGTACACCCTCTTTTGTCTATGCTGTACTTCCTGTTCTGTGTATTCTGTACACCATGTTTCTGTGTACTCTATACATTCTGTTCACAGTAATTTGTACATTCTGGTTACTATATTCTGTACTTCCTGTTCTGTATACTCTGCACTTTCATGTTCTGTGTACTCTGAACCAAACTAGTTATGAATGTACGGGAGTACAACCATACTAGTTTTGGAAGTATGAAAAAAAAGTTTCTCGAAACATATCAACATGTGATCTAGTTTTAAAGATCTCGACGAGAGGATCTCAAATATGAAACCATTCATAATTTGGATAAGCGGATCTAAAGATATTTCATTTTTTAAAAATGAATCTAAAAAATAAATGCACGTACAACCTTCCGTGTGAGAAACAAAAATTCCACAAAAAGTCTCTCCTGCTGCCACGTGGCACGCTTAGGAGCTAGTAAAGTTCCCTTTGAAAAGGGAACCCTTTTTATAGTTGTACCCGTTAAAGTTGGGTTTCCACTATACATGGGTTAACATGGTCGCCTTCTCGGTTTTGTTTAATGGGGAGCGCTTGCAGGATTTTGAGCCCACGAGAGGTATCCGTCAAGAAGATCCAATTTCGCCATATTTGTTATCGTGCCTCTTAAAAGTCAGAAGTGAATCATCAAGCCTCTAAGGACTAAAGGTTGCTTCTTCTACACCGACAGTTTACCACCTTCCTTTCGCATATAGCCTTTATCAAAGCTAATGCAGAAAGTGCTCGGAATGCCCGAGATACACTGGATGCTTATTGCCATGCCTCAGGTCAGCGTGTGAATGTTGATAAATCCTCCATTTTATTTAGCAAACGCTGTCCAATAATAGTAAAGCAAGAGCTAAAGCTGATACTCAATGTTCAGAATGAATCACTAAGTGAGAAGTACCTGGGCATGCCCTCAGATGTTCGTCTCTCCTCTAATGGAGCTTTCAAGTACCCGAAAGATAGAATTTGGAAGAGGGTACAGGGTTTGTTGGAGCAATGCTTGTCAGTAGGGGGAAAGAAAGTATTGATAAAATATGTCGCACAGGCAATCCCTTCGTTCTCCATGCCTTGTTTCAAATTACCACGTGGACTTTGTGAGCACATTAATTCGCTGCTAAGGAATTTCTGCTAAGAGAGCATGTTGGGTCTCATGGGATGGTATGACAAAGCCAAAGTCACTAGGCGATACTGGTTTTCGTGATATTGAGCTCTTTAACCACACACTCCTTGCACGATAGGGGTGGCGCATTCTTCAAAACCCAGACACGTTGAGTGCAAGGATTCTTCAAGTGCTCTACTTCCCGAGCATGGAATTTTTGCGAGCTGAACTGGGGCCGAAACCATCGCATGTTTGACAAGCTATCTTGGAGGGAAGGGATGTCCTAGCCTAGGGTCTGATTCGCCGTATTGGTACAGGGGCTCAAAGAAACCCATGGGATGGTAATTGGTTACCTAGAGATGGTATGCTGAGACAAATTACATGTATGGAAAATAGTGGGGTACCCTAGGTGGTACCTACGCATGAGCATCCACCCGTTGGATCCTATATATGGAGTACACGGTACTCAAATAGACCCAATAGACGTTAGCCTTACAGCCTCACACCGTCTAAACGAGAGCAGGCATCCTTCATTTTTTATATTCACTTCAATCTCCCCACACCCGACCGTGGCCATTTTGCATGTTAAGGAGGCCATCATGCAACGGAAAACCATTCACGGATGGCCCATCCACAACCGCGTAACGCTCCCACTTTTGAATTTTTGCCGATGGAGCCCACTCACTCCCTTTTCCATCTTTGCACCCAACCATTTTACCTTGTTTAACCACATTCGGGCTGGCAAGAACTGAACACACCATTCCTTCCCCCCTTAGAACATTTCTATGATAGTTTGCCAGATCTTTACATGACAAAGTTTTGGCGCATCCATATGAAGCTCCACACTACCCCATGTGTTGCTTTTGTCTAGTGATTAACTAGTCCACCTTGAGGTATGCGCAACACAGTTCTTTCACGGATTTCTTATGCATAGCGCTCCACCCTTTTTTCAATTGATTGTTCATATCAGCATGTGCCATCAAACCATGAGCTACGCCAACACTTCATGGATGGGTCGGAAAGCCCGAACAACAAAGGACGCTGCTGCCAGAAAGTTCGCCCAGCCCCGGGAGCCCACGAGGCATTCACCGTATGGCAGCTCGGATCTGCTCGTTGAGCTTAACAACCTTCTCGAGCTGTTCATAGTCAAGCAGATTGAGCTAGCTGCATCAACTGGATTCCAATCATTCTCAAAACTGGTGCATGATGTTAAATTTGACAGATAGTTTTCTGTTTGGCTAATACCAAAAGTAGACACGATGAGCAGGTCAATCGGAGCCGGCGTGGGGAAGAGGTTGATGATTTTCCAGGAGGATGTTGTGAAAATTTTCGGCACAGCGTGCACAAGGAAAGAAGTATAAGACGCCTCCCTCGATAAATTTGAGGCCATGCGAAAGGGTGTCGAGCATTTTACGGCCTGAATCAACACGAGATCTCACCTAGCGCCGCTGCAGGGAACCATGATTGCGCCTCGGAGGCCTTACACTTCTGACGCATGTTTGATGGTGTCAAACAAGGAGGCCGACTTACAATGGTTAGTGAATTATAAATCTATATGGATGCATTTTCTGTTTGGGACTACTATTTTAGTCCTAACAGTAACTATCGGTTCATTTATGAAATACAGCCGACGGCAGATTGCACAACACCAGTCGACCTACTATTCGACATGTTGCATCTGAAGAACAACACAGGGAGATTACCGCCGCAAGTCATCGAAGAAAACAATCCTAGGGCAAAAAAGTATGCATGCATCCCTCCGTTCCCCCCCAAACTATTGGATGTACTGTGTTTTAATGCTATGTGTAACACATATCTCCCTAGGCAAAACACTTTTTGTTTGATGTGTAAAAGGCTTCGTACTTGGTTCCTGAATTTACACTTTTTATTCCACAGGAATAACTTACTCGATGTCGTGCTTCCCAAAAGAACATATGCTCGGATTCAAAAACGGCTAGCTTGTCCAAACGGTTAGTTACAATCCCAACATCCACTAACCACATTTTTTACCCTCACGCCCACTGAAAGGTTGCATGAAATGCCCTATAAAAATGCACCGTCAAGCTGTCCTCCGTGATCGGCGCATGAAACTATCACCTAAGAGCATCTCCACGGGGGGTCGTAAAAGGGGCCGTAAAGCTCCTTTAGGGCGCCGGACAGAAAAACAGGCCACACCTGGGGGTCGCAAAGTCTTTGTCCGGCCCAAAATCTGTCCGGCACCTCGAACAGGGCCTCCAACTTTGGGGGATGCCTTCGCGGTGTCGGACACTGTCCGGCCCGAGCCTCCGACAGATATGGCCCGCCCATCATACACATGAAGTGAACCGGTAGTCATTTGTGCTTCCACCCCTCCATGCTCTATTCTCAGCCTGGCGATTCGTGCTACTGCCGCCACCGTCGTCGTAGCCATCTCCGCCATTCCCAATAGAACGGCCGATTGTCGTCCCCAACCGCAAGACTCACCGCCGTCGCTCCCTGGCAAGGCCGGCCTTCTTCTCCGACGCAAACTCTTCAGTACCGGCACGACCAGTAAGTCCCTCCCTCCCTCTCGCCCGCAAGGTGTTCGGTTGTTTGCTGACAATCCATTCTTTTATGATTTTCGATGTTTCGATGCTTGATTAGGCTATGGATTCGGACGACAAAATGATGTTTTACCAAATGACGGAAGAGATGACTGCACTTCAAATGGATGATGAGGAGAATGAAGCAGTCATCCGCATTCTTGTGGCGGCGGTGGAGGAGGAGGAGGCCGAACCCAAACGCGGAGGATCTAGGCCTGAAAAGAAGGGCAACACGAACCGGGAGTGGGCTACCGGACATATGTTATTGTTCAACGATTATTTTTCGCACCAGCGGACCAACGATGAGGTTGCTTTTCACCGGCGCTTCAGGATGCAGAGAGGTTTGTTCCAGACCATTGTGCATGGTGTGTGAGAATATGATAAGTACTTTGAGCTAAAGAGTGACTGCACCGGACTTCTTGGATTCTCATCTATTCAGAAATGCTCTGTTTCTTTACGGTCTCTTGCATATGGGGCTTCCGCCGATTCTATGGTGGACTACTACTGTATGGGTGAATCAACAACCACTGAAGCCACTTACAGGTTTTGCAAGGCGGTGAATGCGGTGTTTGGACCAACGTATCTGAGACAACCAAATGCTCAAGACACTGCTCGGCTCTTGGCAGTAGCTGAAGCGAAGGTTTTCCAGGGATGCTTGGAAGCATCGATTGCATGCATTGGAAGTGGAAGAATTGTCCGTATGCTTGGCAGGGGATGTATAAAGGAGGACATCTTGGAGCATGCTCAGTTGTACTTGAAGCGGTGGCTGACTATGATACGTGGATTTGGCATGCTTTCTTTGGTATGGCCGGCGCTCACAATGATATCAACGTGATGCAACGTTCTCCGATTTTTGCCAAACTTGCCAATGGTCAAGCTCCCGACTGTAACTATGAGATCAACGGTCATCAGTATAACATTGGATACTACCTAGCGGATGGCATCTATCCAACATACTCGACATTTATGAAGATCATTCGCAATCTTGTTCCTCCGACAAAGAAATATTTTGCGAAGAAAAAAGAGGGTGCTCGGAAAGATGTGGAACGAGCATTCGGTATACTTCAAGCCCAGTTTGCGATCGTCAGGCATCCTTCTCTATCATGGTCGATAGAACAGATGTGGAAGATCATGAATGCTTGCATTATTATGCACAACATGATCATCGAGAATGAACGCGATCCTAACGTGCTTTTGCCGCCCCAGCTTCCAGATGACCATTATGTTCGGAACCCGTTTGACGGGCCGGGGCAACTTGAACCGGTGGTACATGGCCCGCCGCAAGGCTTCCCAGAATTTCTCGCGTGTGCATCAGCAAATTCATGATGGAGATGCGCATCAACAACTGCGGGATGATTTAGTGGCGCACCTATGGGAGCGCCATGGCGGAGAGGGCGATGGCCTTGTTTGAAGCACAATTTAGAAGATTTTAAAACTTATTGTTGTAATAAATAACTAGATTTGAAACTATTTGGTCGGAACATTCGTGCCCCGGCCGGCAATTCTATATTTTGGGTTCGATTTGATCATTTGCTTTGGGGTCCGGCCGTTTAGGGAGTGCCGGTGTGGAAGGAAAAAAAAGTGCCGGACAAGTGTTTGGCATCCTCCAATTGGGCCTCCAATGGAGGTGTGCCGGATTAGGCGCTCCGCGTGGAGATGCTCTAACAGCAAAACATGTCGCGTTGTACCCGCTCAATCACGACCCATCAACAACGCACGCGTCGCCCAAAACCTCCACCCTACCACCCCTAGTAGCCTACACCAAAGAAGAAGGCAAAACAAAAAATGGCCGAGCTAGTCTAATGATCGAGCCCAAACGCAGCCTACCATCCGGTGGCCGTCTGGCCACTGCCAGCAGACCGTCCGGAACGTGTTTACAGAGCCCTCGCCATCACCGTCCATGATAGTTTGTCACGAGGTGATCGGACAAGTCAGGTCACAGCCTAGGCTGACGCAAATGCATAAGTTCAAACACAATTTGGACCGATCGAGGCCTCAGCATACAAGAGCTAGGCTGGCTATAAAGTACTCTCGTCACGACGTCACTCGTCAGTACGACAAGTCGACAACAGCATGCACAAACAGTCCATAAGAGGTACGGTCATCCAAGAATACTTTGCCGAACAAAGATTTGATCAACAGTCAGTAGCAAACGTTATACGGCTGGGGGACGATGGGCCGAGTACCTACTCCGCCAGCGAGGCCTGGCTTGCGCCGAACTTGCCGAACGGATGGCTACATACCTGAGCTAGCCCACTTGCGCAATCAATGATCGGACGTCTGAATAGCTGGTTTCGACCGACAAGCATGGTAGGAAATCCGCGTCCATATAAACTAACCATGAATAGCATGAGCTAATCTAACAAGCATGTGGAGATGGTTGAGTTAGCAGACCAAGAACATGTTTAATAGATAGCATAGAAATTGTCCAAGTTTGGCTAGGGACCACAGCAGATGGAACCACCAAGAAGACACACAAGGGTCATCACCATAGACCCGGCATGCACGCTAGCATCCCCCAAACCCGTCAAGAACGCCATACCGGAGAAGGAGTCCCTCGGGAACCCGCCAGGAGAGCTTCCCGGGAGCCCAGGACTTAACCATCAACCGGTTTTGTGCGGGGAAGGGTTACTGACGTCCGCACGGCGCTGCAGCCCTCAATCCTACCTCGGATCCGCCTCACTTCCCGAACAGAGATGCGCTCCCCATCAAGACGAAGAGTCAAGACCAGCGGAAGACTTGGACGCCAAGGTTAGAGATGGCAAGATCATGTCGGGACAACACCAGGGGATATCTGGGGTCGCGCTGTCAGAGCCACCAACTCACCGCCACTCTGGTCCAGGACTAAAGCATATCTTCTTTAGTCCGCCATTAGAGCTCTCTCATTGGGGAGATGCCACCTCATTCCCCGCACTTTCCCTTCAACCTCTAGGGTTTTCCTCCCACGCCCGGGAGAAAGGCATGCCCCTCACATGACCGCCTGTGGTGACTCCCTGCAGTATAAAGGAAGGGCCAAGGCCACCAAGAGGAGGGATCCAAACCCAGAAGAGCAGAACACATGGACCACCCGCTACACAAGTCTTATGCTAGATATAAGAGAGGAGAGAGAAAAGGAGAGGTGATCTCCTCCGAGAAGAATCTGCTCTTCTTCTTCCTCGTGACCACCGGATCCACACCCAGGAACCACCTTTGTAGCCACCTCATCGCTAATGGCGACCACCATATATTCAGACATGTAAGAGTAAGGTTTTACTCTTTCAAGCGGCCTGAACCTACGTAGACGTTGTGTTTATCTCTATGTTGTGGCTATGATTATCTCTATGTTGTGACCCGTGAACCTCATCAATTTCACGCCGAAGACACACCAGTCTATGTGCCAACTGAACTTTAGAAACATTCTTCCAGAGTGCCCCACCATTGGTAACCAAGAGAAAATGGGACAATTGAGGGAGCTTCACTGCTCTAGATGCTTGTGTTGAAGCTGGAGCACATATGTGCCGTCTACACGTTTACACTTAAACACGCCAGGAGACATTGTCAGGTTGCAAAGTTGTGTCGGCAATAAACCCATATGAAAACAAAGTGACATTAAACTAAGATAAGACCATATGACAACAAAGTGACATTCAACTAAGATAAGACCGTATCACTGGATTCACGGAATTTAGTGACATCAGCCTCCAAGTTGTTATTTGACTTGGGCAACTAGTGATGGTTCCACGTTATTACACCAAGTGATTTGATAAATTACATAGGTGCACACGGTAGGGTATCACTTAACTGACGCTCTGCTAGACGGAAACTCAACAGTAGGTTGAGAAAATACAACAGGCCACACTACTCATCCTGGATATCATCAAATAAATCCGATATGTATGCCTCCTTGTCTCTCTTCAGGGCGTGGCATGACGGGAAGCACCAATACGGCTTAGGCACGGGCCACCTGTTAAGATGATGAAAACATATATAGGGACGCGCTATTTGACTCCCAGGAAGTAGAATAGTTATTCTACACCCACCCTCTATCTTTACAACCGCATATGATTTTTACGTTACGTAAATTTTATCTTAAGTATTAAGTCAAGAAGAACGTAAGAAAAAATATAAATGATAAAAAAATTATTTACGTGACTTTGCAAAAATACGATAAAAATACACGTATTTATGTTGTTTTTATGACTTTTACGTCATTTTAACTCATATTTTCCATTTTTTTTATGTCGGTTTTTTCTAGTATGGGTCAACATGACGTAAATATTTACATATGTAACGTAAAAAAATTGGTGGGTGCAAAATAAGTTATTCTGCACCCTAGGTGTCGAATAGGGTTTCTATATATATATATGAATCGACCGCGCGGCATGTGTGCTAGTAGTATATATTGAAATCGAGATCTTATGGATACACCCGAAAATACCTCTTCAGCTCGTTTGGATCAGGAACATCGGTCAAATCAGCTGCAACAGTCCTGCAGATAAAACAAAAATAGTTAGTTCTAGTATTCTAGGATATCTCGAGATCACCATATTCATATCTCCAGACAAAATGGAAACAAGTTAAGGCTTACTGACCACCATGAGCGCAAGCTAAAAGTAACATGAATGAACAATCAAGATATACAAACAACCAAAACCGACCCAGATTCAGCCAGTATGACTTCAAGGTTCAACAATTATCATGTGCATGTGCCAGTATCAGGCATGTTCAGACCATACACGACAACAAGTTTATTCATGTCATGAATTCATCATACTAGTAACTTATCTTGTTTACCATATGCACATCAGTTTTATTACACGACTTTATGACCCAAGATTCAAATATACTCCCTCCATTTCATTTTATTTTACATCCTAGAAAATTTCAGACAATTCAGCATTGCATTTATTAGCAATAGTTGGTCTTGAACTTTGTGCAGTCTCACGGGAAATAAAACATTTTCTCCTTACTCAAAGCTTAATTAAATGGTAGCATGCAATTTGATTGGGCATGAGTAGTTGAGATTTAATGTTGAGCTATTACCGAGATGATATAATAGTGGAAAGCGTGTTTCCTAGAACAGAATGTAGATTAAATTGGAACAAATATTTGGCCCAGAATGTAGACTAAACTGAAACGGAGCGAGTACAGGAATAAAATGGCACTCCCTCCGTTTCTATGAATAAGGGCGCAATTTTTCTGGCATGTGGATTAATTAAGGAGCAGT
This sequence comes from Puccinellia tenuiflora, assembly GCA_012064385.1. Classification (NCBI taxonomy): domain Eukaryota; kingdom Viridiplantae; phylum Streptophyta; class Magnoliopsida; order Poales; family Poaceae; genus Puccinellia; species Puccinellia tenuiflora. The sequence goes on from QRDG01001248.1 coordinate 273,385, forward strand.
TTCGTATGTGAGTTTTGGACGATTTTACCCATGCGATATGAGCAGGTCTGCCAGAATTAACTGCACTGTCGCGTGCTGTGCATGCACACGAAGGCTCCAACCACACACGAACAGCCAATGGAAGCTGGATCCATGGTGTGTCATTGGCTAGTCAAAGCTGCATGCAACGAAAAGAGCAACGCTTCGGTAACTGCAACGCTAATTAGAAGGGGGAGAGGCAACGGACTGGGGGGTACGGTAATCGCAGCAATATCACACCCTGCACCTTCCTTTTCGGTAAAAAACGCAAAAAAATATACGCCTTGCTCATAGGAACGCAGGGAGTAACACATATCTTCTTGCGAAGGCAAGTGCAATTTAATCAAGCCTGAATGGCACACATGCATGCTGCACAAAAAACTAGTACCTCCGTTACAAAATATAAGATGTTTTGGTAGGATATTTGAGCCTACCAAAACGTCTTTTATATTTTGGAACAGAAATAATACATAATTATAGAAAGAACATACCCTTCTGAATCAAAATTCTCCAGGAGTTCCAGAATTATATCCTTTGGCATGTATGGAGTTTCTTCCAAGCCATAAAAGTTCATACCAACAAAGTTCCCATTTAAGTCAATAAGAGGTCCTCCAATCCCAGCCTAGCACAAAAACATAAGGTATCAGTAGGAGAAGATTATATTCATAAGCTATTCTGGAAGGATTAAATTACTCATATTCTGATGCAAACTAGTAGAAACTATCACATGATACCTTGGTGATTTCACAAGTGGAGGTCCTAAGCTCTTCGCACTTGAGTTCACTTTTTTTGTCAGTCAATATCCCACTTGCAGCCATTAATTTTCCTGATTCATAGACGCGCCCTATGGCTAATACCTCGGAAATAGTGCCAGTTTTCACATTCTTGTCGATATTTGCTGTTCGGGTACAGCGAAATTTCTCGGTGATGACGACAACAGCGACATTGTAGTGCAGACTGTAATGTTGCAGCATCCCTGGGACATGTCGTTTATACGGAAGGATCACTTCAATCTGCAATTAATGATACACCGAGGGTAAAACAGCATTCTAATGAACAAGTAAAAAAGGGTGTTTAAACCAATATTAGCAGAATAACAACCTTCAAGTCATCAGCGACCTTGCTTTCATCCACAGAACTTCTAACCAAACTTCCTGAGGTAAGAACTCTCGTGGTGGACCCGTTGCAGTCTATGAATACACCTGTGCAAGCAAAATGCCGCGCCCCTCCTACAAAAGTAATAATTGAGATCATCAGCTAGTGATGAAATAGAAAAACAAATACTGAAAGTAATGAGTATGGTTACCACTTAATGAAGCCAGTGCGACAACACTTCGAGACATATTTGAAGCTACTCTTTTGGTGAGTTTGCTCCAGATATCTTCACTAAATTCCTCCTCAAAAGTATAACGCAAATGCATCCCACCTGGTTACAGAAACATGACACGTCAGTTGAGCAAGTGCTAGAAAGAGTAGTCAAATGTGCAACAAATGAGAACAATCACAAAAAGAAAAGGAAATAACTCACAATCCTCCAAAACTGGTAAGGGGTAACCACGGGACTGAAACATGTGTCTTCTAGACTCCACCGAAACTGCACAACATGGTAGAGCAATTGATGGCCAATATCTTAAAAATAATGAAGGAAAAGATAGGACCAGGAATAACCGAATAAGCAGAATTCAAAACACTGAAAGCACTATGCAGGACAGGTGGGTTTCTAGCATATCCATATACTTACCATGAACTAATTAGCACAGACAATATATGACAGTATGATACTAAGTACAAGCCTACTACTGGCGAGAATTCTACAGATGACCAACGACAAATAAAATTGATGATCAATAGGCTGATAGCATGTAATCTTGAGGGAGTGAGCACGCTTTCCTCACCTTCGAAATCAGACTCATCAGATTCAGAAGTCTCGGGTTCCTTGCTTGTTCCCCTGCAGCAGAATGTGAAAAACTCAAGGAGTAATAAATCCATAAAAGTAAAACATAGGCCATATGTATGTATCAGACAAAAACTTAAAAAAACTAAAGTGTTAAACAGTGGCAAGATGGAAAAAATAGGTATTGGACCCAGAAGATACTAAAAGTTTCGACTACAGCAGAAGAAATGGAGAAACTATTATGTCAAGACAAAATGAACTCTGACTAAGTTTCATTTAAACAAGTTTAATAGGTTCAACATGCACACCCGAGTCCTAATAGACTACAGGGAACTGTTAGACAGGCGGCCAGGCAAGACAGGTGGTAGGATGCAAGTGTTGAGGTAATACTGCTACTTTTTCAGCTCAGATGTAGCAAACAACCAATTTGTTATCAAGGCAAATGCTCTCAAATACAGATCACCTATCAAATGACATTATATGCTAAAAAAATCAACAAACAACTAATAAGCCATCATATTGGCACAGACTCGCACATTTCAAAAATTGTTTGATATTCAGTGTAATTTCTTGTAGAGACGGGAATAAAGTTTGGATTTGTTTCCACCCAACTAGGATGTTGATGTGCAGAATGATCGTTCAGTACTTTATTCACTTCCTATGTTTACTGATGTGTAGCCAGCTCCCAGGAAATTCCAGGTTGAAAAACAGTTCACAACAAGCAGCCTAGATGCTCTACGATTATCCAGACACTGCTTTGGTTAGACTATGTCTGTTGTTATCCAGCATAGAGTGTGCTTAGAGGTAATGCTTACAGTAAATTAGCCACAAAAAGTAAGAGGCCACTATTATATCGTGTGCAATTTACAATGAACTTCCCATCATTGTTATTTTTCTTAAGCATGTAATGTTCCAAGAGCATACAAACTAGTAGGCTCCAGGCAAGGGAGGATAACACGGGACAGCACAGTGTTGAAAGAAGTCAGATATTCTGTGGTTCATAAGCGAGTACAAAGGGCATACCAGCGGCGCGCGGGTGTTGTCCTAAACTGCATCAAGAGTTGTAGAATTTTATCCTTTGGCAGGAAGGGAGTCTCTTCCCTATCATAATAAAAGTTCATCCCAACAAAGTCCCCTCTAAAATCAAGTAGGGGCCCTCCAACTCCAGTCTGGGAAAAGAATAAAAGTGACGCTCACAAGCACAGGAGTTTAGCAATGCAGATCAAGGTTCGTATAATTGATTAATTGAACCCCACTGCATATGGTGGTATATTAGGCAACTCATATCATGGCATTATATATTCATTTCATGCAGAGAAGTAATTCAGTAGAGAAATGAACTACGCACCATAGTAATTTTACACGTGGAGACCGCGAGCTCCTCGCGATAAGTTATCCTCCTATTGTCAGTCAAGAACCCAGCTGTTGCCATTAATGTGCCTGAGTTGAAGCAACGTCCTAGAGCAACTACTTCATGATCAAACTCAAACTGCTGCTGATGATCTAGATGTGCTGCGCGAAAATCATAGAAGGTCGAGGCGCTGACAACAGCAATATTGTATTTCAAGTCGTAGTAATCCAACCATCCCATGCAAAGATAGTTATTTGGAAAGCGCACTTTGATCTGCAGTAGTAAGAAAGGCAGCTGAATGATTAACTACCATGATCTCAAAATAAGCAACCAGGCAACAGAGTACAGAAAAAGATGGGCAGTCCCAACCCTCAGATCGTGAAGTATCTCGCTATCATCATCGATAGATCTAACCAGACTCAAGGAAGTCAGAAAACTTGTAGTGTCTTTATTGCTCTCGATAATTATGGCCGTGCATGCAAAAAACAGTTTACTTTCTGCACAAGATTGTAAATTTCAATCAGCGAGCGGCTGATGGTGATTTAGGTACAAATTTTGCATGTAAAACTAACCTGTATGGTCTCCAACATGGAATGAAGCAAGCGATGCAACGGTGTCATTAAAGTATTCCACGATTTCTTCACTTAATAGCCTCCAGACACCTTCGCCAGAATCAATTGTCTGGCCAAATTCTTCCTCCAGAGGATTGACCCGGATCAATTTTCCTGATTCAGGAAGAATTATAAAACACAGCTAGCGATGTTGTAGTTAAATCTGGATAAGAGAAGTAAGATCGCCGAAGTGCCTTACCTTTGCTTGCGAGTTTTTGTCTTTTACGGCGTCCTCGCTTGATCTGCATCTTCCCAGCCTACCTAAAAAAATTAGAAGGGAAATTTAAACCGCACGCGATTAGACACGAGAGAGCGAAAATTTTATGTTTTTGTCACTGGTTGAGACCCGATCGTTGATTAAAAGGGGGGGAAAGAGCGTGAACTAGGGTTACCAGGCGAGTGGGTCTCCGTAGTCTGGAAAAGCAAGCAGGGGAAAAGGAATAGGCAAGGGCCTGCTGGCGGAAGTCGAGATGGCTGGTGGATGACGACGGAGATCCTGTGCGGCGCGATTCGTGGTGGCCGGAGACGGAGATGGTTGGGTCGACGTGGCCGCGGGGAACGACGATTTCAGCGACGCGAAAGTGGCCGAGCGCCTTTTCCTTGTCCTTCCGATGCCTTATTTATTTCCTGCGGTACGGTGGGTTTACAAAGCACAGGGAGGAGCCGGAATAAAATAGAAAATACAGTTTAGCCATCACTTTTTTACAATGAGAACCCTCAATCAAAGCTAAGAGCATCTCGATCTCGAGCCGTCTTAGCTTTGATGTACGCGCGCGCGATCAATCGAGTTCGGTCGATCGGTTTCCCGACCAGATGGGATTTCTATATATGGAAGGTGTTTGCTTATGCTCGTTTCCGTTTTAGGTTGTGGTCCCGATCGGATCTGTATTTCTTTTCTTTTCACACGTCCAGAATTCTGTTGGAACTATTTCCTTTTTTTTACCACGCGATTATTTCAGCTATTTTTTCTTTGTACACGTGAACTGCCTATTCACTTTTAATGGGGCGCATCTCCCGCCAATTCCCTTTCCTGGCTTGTTCTTTCCCCGCTAATTCCCATGCGATCAGAAGAAAGCACGGTCTAGGGAAAATGGGCATTTCACATCGGAAAAACAAGTCTCAATTAGGCAAGCCTATTCCCTTTTTTGGCCAGCGCTATAATCTTAGTCCAGATTTTTGTGCGCTACAAACTTTTAGGGACAAATAAAAAAAGCTGGGGAATATTATAAAGCCACTTTCAACTAGTTCAAAAAAGGATTCCGTGTATTTCCGTATTCGTCTGTGGACCGTCCGATCTATTCCCTTTATACCCACGCGCTGCTATTCGCGCCAAAGTTTCCGTCGCGATGAACGTTTGAACGAGCGGAACTATTCACCTTATTCGCGTGCGCTGGTTAAGTTTCCTACGCACTGAATTTGAACGACATGGGAGCAAAACAATTCCCTTTTCATGGTTAGATGTTTAGTTACAAAGAAAACACTAGCGAAAAAGTTAATTCCCTTTTTGGGCTAGTGATATTTTAGGGTAAAATAAAATGGGTGGGAGAGCGGAAAATTCCACTTCCAACTAGTATAATCCCACTTCCAACTAGAATAAAAAATTTGAACAAATAATATCTACCACTTTCTTCCTGTACAAAAAATTTGAGAAATAAAAAACAAAACAAGAAAATAGATTAGATGTTTTACTTGCATAAAGATCGGAAAATCCCACTTCCAAGTAAAAAAATTGTACAACAATAAACTACCACTTCCTACTATTAAAAGTTACAAATGACAACATACAAAATGTTACCAACCACACATATAGTAAGGTGAATAATCATTTGTTCATAATGAAAAAACATAACAGTTGTTTATCAGGTGGGGAAAACTAAGCATTATTATCAAGACTTTGGCATAAAAGATATCGATGTGAGCAAAACTATTACGATGTTACCAGCCGCATATCAAACAAGTTGTCAGCGTGGGAATGCTAAAACTTTTTTACCAAGGCTATAGCCTACAAGTTATCAATATGACCAAAACTAATAAGATGTTACCAGATGCATGTAAAATAAGTTATCAGCCGGGAATACTAAAAGCTTTATTATCAAGACTACGACCTACAATTTATCGATGTGATAAAAAAAATAGTATGATGTTATCAATCGCATATCATACAAGTAATCAGGCGGGAAAAACTACGCATTATTACCAAGACTTTGGCATAAAAAATATCGATGTGAGCAAAACTATTACGATGTTACCAGCCGCATATCAAACAAGTTGTCAGCGTGGGAATACTAAAACTTTATTATCAATGCTATAGCCTACAAGTTATCAATATGTCCAAAACTAATAAAATGTTACCAGATGCATGTAAAAACAAGTTATCACACACGTAACAGGCTTTCGCCCCGCTTTATAAATAAAGCAACCATCCACATACATCGTTAAGTCATACAACCGGGGATACTAAAAGCTTTATTACCAAGACTACAACCTACAAGTTATCGATGTGATAGAAAACTAGTATGATGTTATCGATCGCATATCAAACAAGTTATCAGGCGGGAAAAAACTAGGCATTATTACCAAGACTTTGGCATAAAAGTTATCGATGTGAGCAAAACTAGTACGTTGTTACCTGCCGCATATCAAAAAAGTTATCGGGCGGGGGATACTAAAACTTTATTATCAGGGCTATAGCCTACGAGTTATAAAGGCGACCAAACCTAGTAAAATGTTACCATATGCATATCAATCAAGTTACCAGACTAGGGATACTTAAAACTTTATTACAAATACTACAGCCTAGAATGTTATATGTGAGCAAAACTAGTATGATGTTACCAATCGCATATCAAAGAAGTTATTAGGCGGAGAAATACTAGGCATTATTACCAAGACTTTAGCATAAAAGTTACCGATATGAGCAAAACTAGTACAACGTTACCAACCGCTTATCAAACAAGCTATCAGGCGGGGGATAATAAAACTTTATTATCAGGCCTATAGCCTACGAGCTAGCAATGTGAAGGAAAATTGGTATGATGTCACCATACGGATATCTAACAAGTTATCACGCTGGGGATACTAACAACTTTATTACCAAGACTATAGCCTACAAGTTATCGATGTGAGAAAAACTAGTATGATGTTACCAATTGCATATCAAGCAAGTTAACAAGCGGGGCAAAAACTAGGCATTATTACCAATACTTCGACATAAAATTTATCAACGTGGGCCAAACTAGTACGATGTTACCAGCTGTATATCAAACAAGTTATCAGCCGGGAGATACTAAAACTTTACTGACAGAGCTATAGCATACAAGTTATCGATGTGACCAAAAAGCTAGTATCATGTTACCGTCCGCATATCAAACAACTTATCAGGCGAAGTATACTAATCATTATTAGCAAAATACTATAGCCCTACAAATTATTGCTGAAGAAACAAACTAGTATGATGTTACCGGTCACATATCAAACAATGTGTGGCGGATACTAAATTCTTTATTATCAGGGCTATAGCCTACAAGTTAATAAATATGACCAAAACTAGTATTAAACAAGTTATCGGGTGGGGGATACTAAGCATTGTTACCTAGGTTATAGCCTAGTAGATAGTAGTAGTTCTTTTTTGTTCCATGTCCATCCTATTAGAAAGTAGTAGTTTTTTTTCTATTTTTTATATTAGTAGGAGGTGATTTTTCCCAATCCCCGCTTGTTCTTTTTCCACTAAAAAACCACTGGCCCAAAAAGGAAATTCCAAATAAATTTAGCCTAAGAAAAAAGATTTATCATACAAAATACATGTTTTCATAAAAAAGAACAGAAAAAGGTTTTTCATGTTACTAGAACCATTTATATTTTACGGAACTATATCTTGTGAATACAAACTAGACAAAGAAAATTAGAAGAAAAACGAACCAACAACGAACATGTATTTTGATAAAAAAAACTAAAATGTTTTCGCATAACAGAAAAAAGGGAATAGGTAAAATAATTTTTGTCTGATAAACCATTTTCTTAGGCTAAATCATTTTTCTATGTCCACTCGTTATTATTTTGTCTGAAAAACCATTAACCCAAAAAGGGGAATAAAAATAATATTAGACTGCGAAAATGATATTTCATCCAAACACATCTTTCTATAGTTCGATCTATAGAAAATGGAATAGGCCGGCTAAAAAAACACATATTCACGTAACAAAATACATATCATACGAAATACAAGCTAATCTTTCCATCAAAAGAACTGTTTGGTAACAAGGGAGACAGTGTGGAGTGTTTATGGTTATGATTGACTGATGTCTTATGTTACTCTGTTACCGGTTAATGTTGGATGTTTGCTTCAAATACCATTTTTGCTAAGCCAAAAAACTCTGTACTGAGTGTGATGTCCACTCGTGAATCCAAATCCCAAAGCCCATAAAAAGAATAGAAAAAAGGTTTTTCATTTTATAGATCTTTTTATATTTTACGGATAACTATATCTTGTGAGCACAAACAGGAAAAAAAGGAATTAGAAGAAAAACTAACCAATAGGGAACATGTATTTTGACTGAAGATAAAATGTTCGCTTAACATGAAAAAAGGAATAGGTAAAATGGAAAAGAAAATATTTGAACAAATAAAATTACACTTAGTATTATAAAAGACAATAATTAGTTTAGTATAACAAAATACTTAGTAAATCACCAACGTAGTCTAGAATGGTTGTTTAGCCCAAAATGAAAAAGCCCACTATGAGAACTCTCATGTCGAAGGTTCCAATCTTGGGATTTAACTTTTTGTGCTAAAAAACAAATAAAACTGTACGGCGGGGAAACACGTCTGAATTATGATGTCATTTTTTTTGTTAAAGTTGAATGTATCTAGACACTATTTAGTATGTAGATACATTCAACTTTAGACAAAGAAATGACATCTTTTTTGGGACAGAGGGAGTATGTTATTTCTATACTAGTATAAAGTGGTAGTTCTTTTCTATTCTATTTTTTGTATTAGTAGAAAGTGGGATTTTCCTATTCCCCACCCATTTTTATTAAACCTAAAAAAACTATTGTCCCAAAAAGGGAATTGAAAAATTATACTAGATACTTTTTGCAAGAAAAAAATCATTTTTTTATATTTTGTCGCGTAAAGGGAATAGTATGAGAGCAAAAACATTCAACGGGTGTCATTATAATTATGGTGGATCGATAAATAGCAAGCTTAACCATATATTTTCATACATATATAACAGATAAAGGAAGAGTGGTCCGCTCTTATTAAACGGGCAAAACAAGAAGAAAGAAAAAGGAGAAGAGAGGCAACGGATACTAGGAAGCAAACGAGTAAAAAAAAAGGACCGGTGGAGTAGGAACAACAAAACTTAACATGATCAGCTCCCGCTTGTGCAGCGATCGGAAAGCGACAAGTCAAACAAAAGCAGAGCACGTGGTCCCATCTCTACTAATATAAAAAGAGAGAGGGGGTATGATCCAACACATCTCATCCATCTAAACTTCATTCAACGGCTCACGTTGCTGCAATGATGAGGTGCTCATCACGCGTCCGTCCTCAACACCGTCCCACGGTCAACGCCCACGCCCGCAATGTAAAAATAAAAAGACACCCCACGATCTGGAACTCCCACGCACAACCACCCTGCCCACGGCCTGGAGCACCACCGCCGAACGCCATCGCACGATCCAGCCCTGCACATCGCGCACGCCCCACCATTGGAGGCCCCCGCCCTGCCCACCGCCACAATCGCACCACCGCCATCGTCGCACATCGCATGTGCCGCTGCATGCCCCACCACTAGACGTCCCCGTCCTGCCCATCGCCTGCGTCGCTGCCGCATGGCCCCGCCCTGCCCATCGCCCGCGCCGCCGCACGCCACCGCCCTGCACACCGTCGACGTCGCCGCCATACACCCTGCCTACAGCCAACTCCGCCGCACGCCCCGGCCCTGCCCATTGCGGTTTACTCTGCACTGCGCCCAAACCACCGCCGCCCCTCGCTCCGCCCGCCATAGCCCACATCGCCGCCTGCCCCAGGTATGCCACCTTTACTGTACGATATGCCATGCCAGGATCCATGCTTTCCCTCCATTGCATCCACCCCTCTACTGTGACATGGATGTCACGTACTGCAATGCTTGTACGGCGGTGCCGCCATCACCCTCTCCCTCCAGCGGACTAGCTTGTCTTGATGCGGCCATTGGTGTTCCCGCCACTCCCGTCGACGCCACTGTCGGGACTACGCCACCACTGTGTCTCCGCCACACGCACGATTCAGGTACTGCAAATCTTTGCCGCCGCCCTGCATGATGCTCTCTTCCCCGACCCTGCACTCTCTCCCTTGCTCCTTCATAGCACGCTGCTCACCATCTCCTTCTTCCTCACTGGAGCCGCACGTCACCTGTTTGATAGTATGTGCAAAAGATATTTGATGATGATATTGTGGCTTATTTCTTCAGCGAGTGTGCTACAGGCTGCCGCGGTCATGGCACAAGGTGTCAGGTCTTAAACTGTTTATGCACTCTTGTTATTCGGTTTTGTTTTATAATGAAATCGGGGACGATGGCCCTTTAATTCGAAAAAAAATAGTTGAAAGCTGGATGTGGTAAGGATATGTTTGCACGTAATGGCAGGTGGAACTTCAATAACAGGGTTAGCATTTCTGTTGGAATTCCTCACTTTCACATGTGACATATATTCTTCAATTTTGTGTGATGTCATTGATAACATTTACTGATTCTACTCTCCAGATACTCTTTCGGACCAAGGAAGTGAAGACCTGGGAAGTTGATAATTTTTATACAAGACGTGATGTTCAAAATATTGTTCAGAACCTCATTTTATGTGGGAAAGATAAGGGAGTTGTATGTTCCACCTCCTTGCCCAATCTTCTCCCAAATTCTTGTATTCTCAAACATGTTTATGTGCAGCAAACATGCCGTCAAGATGGCTAGAGAGTCCATAATGAGAGAGGAGCCTCCGGCAAAAAGGCTGGACGACATGTTTATAATAGATAAATTAATCTTTAAGGAACAACCACCCACATTTCTGCTGTGTGTTGTTCCTGGGAGGAAGAGTGACATATACGGTTTGAGCTACTTGGCCTGATTCTACAAGTAAGTTAATTATGCCTTGCCTTGTTTCGTCAGGACCTTGGAACTGTAAATGTCCTTCTGAATTAGTTATTGTTACACAGTGCGTAGCTCCTAGCAGGTCTAAGATTGACGATGAATACCTTATCAAGGTCCTGCTAAAGATAAATGGTAAGGTTATTAGTGTTTGTGTTGTGCAATTCTCTATATGCTTCGGGCGGCAAGCTATTTATTTTCATGTAACTTTCTTGTTATTGCAATTACTGTTTTTGTTTTTTCTGTTCAGGCAATAAACCTTGGTTGTTCCTAGCTTGATTCGGAGGCATATACTGTTGGCGGTGTATTCTTTAACACCTTAAGCTATGGGCGTACCTAGATTGGTTTGCAGTTACATTTCCTTGATATCTTATTTGGTGCTTAAAGTGTACTTTCCTCATTATTCAGGTGAGGAAGAGAACATTGACATATGAATTCGAAGGCTATCTCCTGTATTGTTTGATCTGGAGTTTACCCCGTGGTGCACATTCTACCAAAATGGACCACAGTGCTAATGGTCAAGTTAGTCCCTTTTATTTTATTTTGAGATGTCATACATTAATTTGTGCTGCACCTACTCTACAGTATTCATATCAGTTCTGATATGGTCATTCACATCATAGCTGCAACTGGGAAACCAATTTTAAAGTCCATTCTTATTCTAGAAACTAAAATAGTGGCATATAATATTCTCTTATAGAACAATATACATGCTCCTGCTTTCAGTAGATATCTGGTCATACATATCTTGCTCGATTTGATTTTGATCTCTGTGTTACTTTGTATGTCTCTTGAACGAAATGAATATGAAGGAAATGCTCCAAGGAGCAAGAGAAATCATTTGCAAATACAAGCGTGTTGTGAGTTGTCTATACCGTTATCTTGGTGACCATGGACGGTGTGGTGTCTTTTCTATATGATGCAGTTGTTGTCTACATACTCATCATGTTTATGCTACCAACTGTCTATGACGCAGTGGGAACCGAGCAGCAACATCGTCGGATCTGGCTACCGTGGAGAACACAACGTCCTGAATCCCGATTCCCTGGTCCCCACCCCCTCCTCGCCACCGACTGCTGTCGGGCGTCCGACTCCCATGCCGCTGTCGGGAAACCCCCTCCCATGCAGGTAGCGTACAGAAGCCACATCCTATTTTAATTTATGCCGACAAATTCAAAATTCTTGCACACTGCAAAAGAGGTAAGCTTGTGTTTATTATTGGTTTCAATTTTCCGCTCCTTCTTTTCCGTGCGGGAATGTGGATATGTTTCATGAGCAAGCTAATTAACACCCATTACATACTTTTTTTATGTTGACATATGGTCGAAAGTTCTATTGAATGGATAAAATACTGCATGTACCATTATTTTTTAGCTACTCAGAATCATGAACATTAAGTGCAGATCACGATTATTGTTTGGGGTGTTTGAAGTATTGCATGAAATGCCAGGCACGAAGGTGCTTCTCTGTTCCTTATTCCTCTAGATTTGTGGCCTCAGCTACATTTGATCCTAATGTCGATGTTGTTCTTGCATCATGTAGCACAATGATGTGGGATTCAACTATCTCAATTGATGTTCTGGAAGTTGTTAAACTACGCCTCCTCTATTTATAACATCTACCGGCAGGGGTGGTGTTCTTCATTAATTAGCTTGAAACTAAAAAAGTTGTATAAAACATGGTAATTGAGATTCTGCTGCTTTAGGTATTTATGAGAAAAAAATACTGTGCACCGATAAAACAACTTCTGTTAAGTAGAATGTTAGTCATATACTTGGGTTATTTGGTGTTGCACTTAAAAGAATTTCTGAATTTCCTTTTGGTTGCAACAAATCACACAATGGTTCGACTATTGTACTGATCAAACCAAGTGTTTGATTTAGTGGAGATTTTAATGCCTCTTCCGGGATTTTCTTTTGTAACTAAACTCTGTGTTCTGCTGGATTAAATTGTTCACTCATCATTGTGACATGATATAATTAATGAAGTTGTAGTTTGCTAGCCTATTACCTAACATATTTGGGCTTGTTATTTGTTTAGTTTCGTTAGCTTGTGCTAAAGCATCATGCTGACCTTTTCCGTTCCTATTTGAGGAGCTTTGATAATATCACCTCTTCTTTTCCAAGGGTATATATGTATGGCTCTCTGATTCTCAATTCTTTATTCTTGCATTCTTCAAACTCTGCTTTGTACAACTTTTTTGAAGCAGGGGTGCAAGAGTTACTATATACTGCATGGTGAATGAGGTAGAAGATGGTGGAGACGCAAGCGTATCCGGTATTGTCGGCAACTGAGTAAGAGCCTCCAGAAGTTAACCTCTGAGATTGATTGTAATTTTGTGATGAATGACTGTAGTAGGGCGTTTTTATCTTGTCAGCTTTGCTATGTTAGGCAAGCTACTTTTGTTGCCCATGTATGTGCACAAATTCTGCCGAAAGACATGTTCGTGCAGAACAAGTATCATGCATATTGACATGATATCAACAACGCCCACTTTCGCGATTCTTGGTACATATTTGAAGGAAGACGAAAATGAGGCTAAAGACAATGTCCCTGCGAACGAGCCATTCTTGATTGTATGCATATAAGCTCTTTCTCTTAGTACTAGCTGTTTTTTTTTTTCAGTTTTACATCAAACTAGAGTTGAATGATAATATGTTGTAATTAAATATACTGCATTTATTTCATAAATATGTAGGTAAAAGAGTAGAAGTCGTGCGTTGCACGTGCAATTTTACTAGTGTTAGAAAAGGGAATAGGTGACCTAAAAAAAAGGGAATAGGTAGTGCTGCGGCCGACGCGGCGCGCGAGCGCTCGCGCGCTCGAAGCAAAGCGTTTTGGCGTCCCGTGCCCCATGCCCTCCTTTGGGGGCGAAATCTCTTTCTTACTAGCGCGCGAGCGCTCACTCGCTCTCCTCCCACGCGATCGTGTCTATTCCCTTTTCTTTTTCCCGGACGTATCTGTGCGATCTGATCGAGCGAACGGATAAGCAACCGAGCATGGTCCTTTAGGCTCCCCGCACACGGCCCATTAAGGCCCAGCACGGCTTATGCTCACCAGAGCGGCCCAAGTGGCAACCTTTTCCATTTTTTTCCTTGCCAAAACGTGCAGAAATTAAGAAATTTGTATATGTAAAATACAAGGGAAAAAGCCTATTCCCTTTCTCCAGCTTCGTGTTATGAAAAAAAATACATGGTCGACTATAACTATGGTGGCATATTTCTGAATGTTTTGGCTCTTATACTATTCCCTTTATCCGCCGAAACACAAAAAGATTTGATTTTTTGCTTGCAAAAAATATCCGGTGTAATTTTTCAATTCCATTTTTGGGACAGTGTTTTTTTAGGGTAAATAAAAATGGGTGGTGGATAATAAAACCGACTTCATAGTAGTACAAAAAATATAAGAGAAGAACTACCACTTTCTACTAGTATAAAATAACAGACAGCATAATTTAGACATACCACTAAACATTTCAATCATAATAGATTTCAGATGAACAACAATAATATCTAAACACAACAAAAAATATAACGACAAAATGATAAGTATGACTGCTATTATGGGAACATAATAGACATGGGAGTTATCCATGGTTGTTGTCAAAGTGTTGATGATGTCGTCTCCTTCATTTCCCTTCTTTCCATTTCTTATTCTCCAAAACATTCTCTCCCCCTTCCCCTTCACGTCGCCTCTATTATTCTAGCTCTCTCCCTCTTTTGTCCTTCACGTCCTTTGTGCTTTCGTCCTATTCCACCCGCCAAGAACGTGGTGTCCTAGAACATGATGATACCCGCACGTGCCGGCGAACACCAGGAGGCGCTGACTCTATTCCGGGAGTCTTGGTAATAAAGTTTGTAGTATCCCTAGGCTGATAGCTTGTTTGATATGCGTATGGTAACATCATAGTTTTCTTTCACATTGATAACTTTTAGGCTATAACCCTGGTAATAAAGTTTTAGTATCCCAGTCTGATAACTTGTTTGATATGCGTCTGGTAACATAGTACTAATTTTACTCACATCAATTACTTTTATGCCAAAATCTTGGTAATAACGCCTAGTTTTCCCCTACCTGATAACTTGTTTGGTATGTGATTGGTAACGTCATTCTAGTTTTGGTCACATCGATAACCTTGTAGGGCATAGTCTTGGTAAGAAAAAAATTAGTATCCCCCGTCTATCACTTGTTGACATGCGTCTGGTAACATCTTCGTAGTTTGGTCAGATTGATAACTTGTAGAAGCTGGATTTATGGTTTGGTTGCTTTGAATTCCGCCTTTGACCCTGCCCTTACCTCTTTCTTTAGTCGGTCTTCCATAGATAGCCATGGTAATAGAGTTTTAGTTTTTGTCGCCTGATAACTTGTTTAATATGCAGCTGGTAACACCGTAATAGTTTTGTTCACATCGATAATTTTTATGCTAAAGTCTTGATAATAATGCCTAGTTTTCACCCGCCTGATAACTTGTTTAATATGTGATTATTAACATCATACTAATTTTTATCGCATCGATAACTTGTAGGTTGCAGTCTAGGTAATAAAGCTTTTAGTATCCCCGTCTAATAAATTGTTTGACATGCATTAATAACTTGTAGGCTATAGCCTTGGTAATAAAATTTTAGTATCCCGCGCTGATAACTTGTTTGATATGCAGCTGGTAAATCGTAATAGTGTTGCTGACATTGATATCTTCTATGTCAAAGTCTTGATAATAATGCCTAGTTTTTTCCCGTCTGATAACTTGTTTGATATGTGATTGGTAACATCATACTAGTTTTTTATCACATCGATAACTTGTAGGTTGTAGTCTTGGTAATAAAGCTTTTAGTATCCCGTCTGATAACTTGTTTTACATGCATCTGGTAACATATTATTAGTTTTGGTCACATTGATAATTTGTAGGCTATAGCCTTGGTAATAAAGTTTTAGCATTCCCACGGTGATAACTTGTTTGATATGTGATTGGTAACATCATACTAGTTTTTTATCACATCGATAACTTGTAGGTTGTAGTCTTGGTAATAAAGCTTTTAGTATCCCGTCTGATAACTTGTTTTACATGCATCTGGTAACATCTTATTAGTTTTGGTCACATTGATAATTTGTAGGCTATAGCCTTGGTAATAAAGTTTTAGCATTCCCACGCTGATAACTTGTGTGATATGTGGCTGGTAACATCGTAATAATTTTGCTCACATCAATATCTTTTATACCAAAGTATTGATAATAATGCGTAATTTTCCTAGCCTGGTAACTTTCTTAATATTCGATTGGTAACATCATACTAGTTTTGCTCACATCAATAACGTATAGGCTATAGTCTTGATAATAAAGGTTTCACTATCCCCGTCTGATAAAACTAGTATGATGATTTTCTATAGTCTTTTTTTCGAAATATGTGTGATGATTTCCTACCAGTGCTAAAAGAATTGTTATGTTTTTTCTATCTAAGCAAATGATTATTCACCTTACTACATATGTGGCTGGTAACATTTGTATGTTGTCATAATAGTAGGAAGTGGTAGTTTATTTTTGTACAAAATTTTACACTACTTGGAAGTGGGATTTTCCGATCTTTTTGCAAGTAAAACATCTAATCTTTTGTCTTGTTTTGTATTTTATTTGATCAATTTTTCGTACAGGTAAAAAATGGTAGATATTATTTGTTCAATAAAATTATACTAGTTGGAAGTGGGATTATAGTAGTTATAGTAGTTGGAAGTGGGATTTTCGTATATCCCACCCATTTATTTTTACCTAAAAATCACTAGCCCAAAAAGGGAATTGTTTTTATTGGTTTTTATTACAAGTAAGAAAATCCTATCTTTTTCGCGCTAAAAGGGAATTATTTCTTTGCGCGAAAACAACATGGTAAGAAAAGGGAATAGTTATCGACGTGAAAACAGCCCAGTCAGAAAAGCGAAGTCACCTCCTTACGAGCGCGCTAGCTAGATGGGCGTTGTGGAAAAGGGAATAGACCCAACTAGATACGCGCTAAAGGGGATATAATCCGGCCCAGCAGGTCGGCCCGTTGGAGCTACAATTTTAGTGCCTCCGAAATTTTATGGGTATCAAACCAGAGCGTGCGCAAAAAAGGGAATAGTTCCGATCGTTCAAACGTTCATCACGAAAGAAACTTTGGAGCGAATAGCAGTGCGTGCGAATAAAGGGAATAGATCGGACGGACACGTTGGTCACGGGCGTAAGGTAGTCTTGCCCATTTTTTCCTATCTCCCACCATTTTTTCTTTTCCCTAAAAGTCCACCGTCGTAAAAAGGATATAAAAAGTTGGGTTTTTTTTTCACGTCAGAATTGAATCTCTTTGCTGTTGACGGGAAAAGGGAAATTGTAATAGGAACGCAAAGATTGCTAAATTGCTTTGCCACAAAAAAAAAAACTCTGCATAAAAGGGAATAGACTAGCCTGCACGGTACGTATACGTACCGAACATAAAAGGAATTAGCTGGGCACCTGGACCGATCGAAACATACTTAAAATGGAAAGGGTTAGCACCTGGTCGGACCGATCGACCGATTGGAATCCATCGCGCGCTCGTAAGATAGCCACGCCCCTTTGGGGGCCGCCGGCGCTTTTCTCGTACGCGTCGGTTCCCCGTCGTGAACTCAGCTAGTGGAAAAATTAAAACACACGCAAAAATTGGACGAAAATAGGCGGATTTCGTGCGTACTAGGCGAAATTCATACATCTAGGCCATGCAGGATTTGGAAAAAGAACTAAAAGGGCAGCTCGATGCCCAGGCGGCTGTAGAACTCCGTGTAGTTGTCGTCGTCGTCGCCATCGCTCGGCGGCTCGTCCTTTGGGGCACAGTTGTAGCCTGCCCTGTCGTCGCCGCCGCGCCACTCGCTTGGCCTGCCGTTGTCGCCGTCGTCGAGGAAGATGACGCCCCGGTCGGCGTGAGCCTGTCTGCGCGCGGCGTAATCCATAAGTCGGCGATGGCGCTCCGCCTCCTTCCGTACATGATCGCGCTTCGACCAGCCCAGCGCGAAGTCCAGATCAGTCGGGAGCGCGCTGTAGGGCGTCGAAGGCGCCGAGCCGGAGGACCGTGACGCCGACGCTGAGGAAAACGACGAGCCGGAGCCTATCCTCCTCGGCATCCAGGAGCTCCCGCGGCGACGGGAGATGGCGGGGGGCCGCGGCGGGTACTGTAGCCTGCGATGATTGTCATTCTGGATGTGCTTGAGGACCGCCAGCTGGGTGATTGTCCGGTTGCCGGTGCGGGTCCTCGCGTTCCTCTTCTGTCATGCCGGCAAGGATCATCTGGATATCGGTGAGCCGGTCAGTGTCTACGGGCGGAGGAGGCACCGACAGAGCCCCCGCACTCAGCCGCCACTCACCAAGGGCAGGAAGTCCGGTGGCACGGGGTTGAACGCAGCCCCCGGCCGCACTTAGCCGGCACTCACCGACGGCAGGAAGTCCGATGGCACGGGGTTGAACGTTGTGTTCTGTGACAATAGCAGCAGCTAGGAGCGCTCCTATTTATAGGACCTGATCATCGCTGCCGGCCCAAAATATCTGGGACGAAGTCCTTCAGCGCTAAGAAAAATCAGCTACGTGGCATTTAATCACAGGTTGACGACATACAAATGTACTGATCTCTACTACTATTAAACAAGCAAACTTGATTTTTCTTAAAGCCACCCGTCAAGTGCACCCAGTCTGATTAAACCACCAGATTGTCTCAATTAGTAAAATCTAACGACTCAGATTAATCCAACGGATACCACGCCTGCACTTAGCAATTCCGTTGGCACGAGATTCTCTGCCGGACAGACGAAATTTTCCGCCCGTATGCTGTATGCGTAGTCCGCCTAACTCCCTCGATTCCCTCCTCGGCTCCTGTAATCAAGCAAGTAATTTCTCCAATCGCCAGACCAGTTTCTCCTCTTCCTCCAATCTCCAGGCTCCACCCAAAACGACCTAACACAAGACGCGCCGCCGCATAGGACCGTCTAACCGCCGCTGCTCTCCGACGCACGCCGTCCCGCTAAGGAGCACCGCGCTCGCGCCGCCGACAACGACCCAGCCGCCATCCCGGAGCGTCGGCGCTCGCGCCGTAAAAAACGAGCTCGTCGCCATACGGAACGCCCCAGTACCCGACTACCCGTGGTCCCGGATCGCCGCGCTCACGGTGCCAGCAATGTCCCGGAGCGCCCGCGCTCGCGCCACCAAAAAACGAGCTCGCCGTCGCCCCCGCGGTCCCAGATAACGGCGCTCCCGCCGCCGTTGCCCTGGATTGCCACGCTGCGCCTATCAGGCGGAAGGACTCCGAGCACACCGCAGGCTCCAGAACCGCTTCCGCCCACGAGCGCCGCGCTCTGGAAGGTACTCCGTTCTCTAATCTCTATATGAGTCAATCTGGGCAGAAATTGTATCGACGAGATGCCCGAGATCCTCTGCTGCCCGCTCCCGTGCTCATGACGAGCTCCGCCAACACGTCCGCGTTCCTCTGGATCCCGCCGACGAGCCGCCGAGTGCCTCTGCAGTGTCTCGCATGAGCCGCGTGCTCGCGGTTCTCTGTTGTGCCCTTTCTCCCTGTTCATCCGGCCCCCTTAGTCTAAATCAAGTTCTTCCCGCGGATGTCTCTGGCATTTTTTTTTGCTTTAATGGTGATTAATTCTAAGATTTGGTTCTCATCGGCTATTATTGGGTTCTTTTGATCATGAAATTTTGGCATTATGTGTGCATACCACCGGCTGTTGTTTGTCATCTGAAGAACGGAGTTTAACTACGGCCGGACAAGTCCAAAGCTCATGATATTCAGAGGGACTATATTTTCAATTCCATAGTTTGGTACATCCAAACATGATTTGGAATTGTCCGGTACCCATCGATTCCAACCACCCATTACAGACACATCCAAATAGGATCCTTGGCATTGGAGGCCATTTCCAATTCACCTCAGTTTTGCTATTTCCGGTCCAATTCAATTCCATTTACTGAATATCGACATCCAAACATAGCCTAAGACTAAATACCGATGTACCATGCTGTTGCGCCATTGTTTTATCCTACAACAAAAATTGACATTTCTACTTGTAGCAACTTCAAGATAAATACACCTAAATGCTACCTAAGAAAGTCTAACATGTAAAATTGCGCATCTGTACGAGAACAATTTTGTACTTATGTTCTCTACACTGTCACAAGTTTGCATGTAACATATTCAGAAGTTATTATGTTCATATTTTCAGGGAGTGCGAGTTCAGATTGATTGTCCATGATCCCTCAAACAGCAAGGTGTTGTATCTATGCTCCTTTTCTTCTGTCACAACATGCTATGTGGAGCTTCTCCAAAGCAAGATGAATCTGGGCAGTATGTGTAAATTTGTTGAGCTTCAAACTACTCCAACCCTGAATTCATGACCATTGCCACAGGTAAGTCTATGTACATGTGTCTTATTGCCTCTTCTTTACTCTTTTTTTTTTAATTCGATGTGTTTGAGTAATTAATGACCTGGTTTATTCGTTTCCTGTGGAGTAATGCAATTGCCTCCATTGACGCGTGCGAGCACATCAACCTTGCGATGTCTTAATTCTACTGTAATATAAAGTAAAATTTTGCCCCGATTGGATGGATCCAGTCTTATTTGGCGGTACATCATCATGGCCACCGCTGGCATGCAGCTTTCTGGCTAGACAAGTGTAGTGAGCAGAATAATAGTGAGGTGCAGAGAAGAAGCCAATTCACCACTGACATGTTTAAGCCTGTAATCAAGCTATTAAACTGATGGTGATTTCTCTATTGATTTATTTGGAACACTCTATTGATTTCTATTGATTTATCAGTTACCTTATATTTATTTGTTGCATTGGAAATTCTCTATTGATTTCTTAACGTGGTTTGTTGCTCTTCTCATGTATCATTAACTTTCTATTGCATAACTGTTTTTGGCACCTAATGGCACCTCTCCTGTTTCTTTTAGATAAACATGTGTGCAAACCTACTAGTATTCGAAAATTTAAACGTGCAACGCACGACCGCTACAAGTAGAAATGTCCATTTTTGTTGTAGGATAAAACAATGGCGCAACAGCATGGTACATCGGTATTTAGTCTTAGGCTATGTTTGGATGTCGATATTCAGTAAATGGAATTGAATTGGGCCGGAAATAGCAAAACTGAGGTGAATTGGAAATGGCCTCCAATGCCAAGGATCCTGTTTGGATGTGTCTGTAATGGGTGGTTGGAATCGATGGGTACCGGACAATTCCAAATCATGTTTGGATGTACCAAACTATGGAATTGAAAATATAGTCCCTCTGAATATCATGAGCTTTGGACTTGTCCGGCTGTAGTTAAACTCCGTTCTTCAGATGACAAACAACAGCCGGTGGTATGCACACAGAATGCCAAAATTTCATGATCAAAAGAACCCAATAATAGCCGATGAGAACCAAATCTTAGAATTAATCACCATTAAAGCAAAAAAAAATGCCAGAGCGGAGAATTTGATCTGGACATCTGCGGGGAGAACTTGATTTAGACTACGGGGGCCGGATGAACAGGGAGAAAGGGCACAACGGAGAACCGCGAGCACGCGGCTCATGCGAGACACTGCAGAGGCACTCGGCGGCTCGTCGGCGGGATCCAGAGGAACGCGGACGTGTTGGCGGAGCTCGTCATGAGCACGGGAGCGGGCAGCAGAGGATCTCGGGCATCTCGTCGATACAATTTCTGCCCAGATTGACTCATATAGAGATTAGAGAACGGAGTACCTTCCAGAGCCCGGCGCACATGGGCGGAGGCGGTTCCGGAGCCTGCGGCGTGCTCGGAGTCCTTCCGTGTGAGAGGCGTAGCATGGCAATCCAGGGCAACGGCGGCGGGAGCGCCGCGATCTGGGACCGCGGGGGCGACGGCGAGCTCGTTTTTTTGGTGGCGCGAGCGCGGGCGCTCCGGGACGTTGCTGGCACCGTGAGCGCGGCGATCCGGGACCACGGGTAGTCGGGTACTGGGGCGTTCCGTATGGCGACGAGCTCGTTTTTTACGGCGCGAGCGCCGAAGCTCCGGGATGGCGGCTAGATTGTTGTTGGCAGCGCGAGCGCGGCGCTCCTTCGCGGGACGGCATACGTCGAAGAGCAGCGGTGGTTAGACGGTCCTGTGCGGCCGCGCGTGTTGCGTTAGGTCGTTTTGGGCGGAGCCTGGAGATGAGAGGAAGAGGAGAAGCTGGTCTGGCAATTGGAGAAATTACTTGCTTGATTACAGGAGCTGAGGAGGGAATCGAGGGAGTTAGGCGGACTACGCATACAGCATACGGGCGGAAAATTTCGTCTGTCCGGCAGAGAATCGTCTGCCAACGGAATTGCTAAGTGCACGCGTGGTATCCGTTGGATTAATCTGAGTCATTAGATTTTACTAATTGAGACAATCTGGTGGTCTAATCAGACTGGGTGCACTTGACGGGGTGGCTTTAAGAAAGATCAAGTTTGCTTGTTTAATAGTAGTAGAGATGAACAACTTTTAAATTTGAACAATTCTCGAATGTGAACAAATTTAAAAGTTGAACATTTTTTGAATGTGAACACAATTTTAAATTTGAAAAAAATTCAAATATAAACAAATTTTTAATTTGAACAAATTTCGAAAATCTGAAAACTTTTTTCAAAACAAATGAAACGAAAAAACGAAAAAACTACAGAAAATGAAAAAATAAAAAGAAAACAGAAACAAAGAAGAAAATAAAGAAGAAAAAGCGGAAAAGGAAAAAATCCGTCAAACGGACCGGCACAATAGTGGAATCCTTCAGGCGACGCGAGCGAGATCCGTCGCTAATGAGCGATATATAGGAATCACCCTCCTCACCCCACCATCGACTCGCGCCTCACCCCCGAAAGCCCAGAAGCGGCGCGGCCTTTTCGACATCCTGAGCAACGGCCGACCTCCAACGACACGCAGGAGTCCGTGCAGCCGCATCGGAGGCCAACACGCCCGTCTCGCACAAGGTACGTGTGATCTGCAGGTTCATTCGTCTCGAGGCCTTGGGCCTGTATGCCTAGATCTCATCACCACACCACATGTATCAATTTATGCTATGTTGCGCAGTAGCAGACCTAGGAAAAAAATAGAGGGTGGGCACACTACAGCAAAAATGTTGTACCGGGGATTTTTGTTTGCCAAGTGAATAGTGTAAATAGGACATCCATACCCAAAATTATAATTCTGTATGTATGTGTATATTTCAAATAGAAAGGAGAGCACACGTATCAAAGACAAATATATAAATAAATAGCTAGCAGCTGGCGTATTGCAGCAAGCGTTGCTCGCTGCTTCTTGATGACGCACAAGTGTAGGGGATCGCAGAGTATTTTCGAGGGAATTAAAACCCAAATTTATTGATTCGACACAAGGGGAGCCAAAGAATACTTATAAGTCTTAGCAGCTGAGTTGTCAATTCAGCCACACATGGGATTGCACTAGTAACAGAAGTGATGTGAAAGCAACAGTAATATGAGAGCAGTAATAATAGTAAAGTAGCAGGAGCAATATTAACAACGGAGGCAATGGCGTGGAAAATAGTTGATTGATGAATATGGACCGGGGTTCCCAGTTTCACTGGTGGTAACTCTCCAATAAAAAGAACACGTGTTGGGTAAACAAATTACAGTCGGGCAATTGACAAGATTGTTGGCGCATAACCATACTATCATGACAAGGCACTGAACTATTTAATTGGGCATTACGTCAAAATACATAGACCGTTATCCAACTGCGTCTATTACTAATAATCCACCCCCGAGATCACTATCCAGCCTGTTTCTCAAAAGTACTAAGTTGCAAGAAACAGACAATCGCAATAAACATGGTGTATAATATAAGCAATGAAACAATACAAGGAAGTAAACACCACTGTTTTATCCCTAGTAGCAACAACACATCTTTAGTCTTAAACGTTCATGTCACTCGAGCTCAGACAAAAGAGGCATAAACCTACTATCTAGCATAAATACTCCCTCTTGGAGATACACAAGTAATTACGTGATCAAGGCTACCACAAACATCGGAGAGCATGCAAGATTTTAAATAAAACATAGATACAAATGATGAATAAACTTGATCATAATTCCACAATCCATCGGATCCCAACAAACACAACACCGATTACATCAGATGAATTTCAATCATGTAAGACACCTCATGAGACTATTGTATTGAACAACATGGGAAAGAGAGTACCAACTAGCTACTGCTAGAACCCGTAGTCCATAGGGGAACTACTCACGGAGCATCATGGAGGCGCCGGAGTCGAAGGAGATGGCTCCGGGGGTCAATCCCCGTCCCGGCAGGGTGCCGGAACAGGAACTTTTGTCCACCGAATTAGGGTTTTTGGTGGCGGAGGAGCTCAGATGCGTTCCTGGAGAAAACTTTCGATGTTCTCGCGTTTTTAGGTTAGGAGCAAATATATAGGCGAAGAGGCGGCACGAGGCGGTGGACGAGCTGTCCAGGTGGGACCCACGCGCGGCCAAGCCTAGGCCACGCCTGGGTGTCTCCTGGGGGCTGTGGGCCCCTCCCGGACTTGTCCTTCTGGCTCCCAGGGTTTTCTGGCGAATTAGAATTTCTGTAATTTTTTCGGATTTTTCTGATCAGTTTGGATTTTGGACCTTTTCTGCAATGCACAGACATAATAAACAGAAACTGGCACTGGGCATCTTGTCAATAGGTTAGTTCCATAAATTATAGCAAAATGATGTAAAACATTATAAAAACATATGACAATGATATATAATCAAGCATGAAACATCAAAAATTATAGATACGTCTGGTACGTATCAGCATCCCAAGCTTAACTCCTGCTCGTCCTCGAGTAGGTAAGTGATAAAAAAATAATTTTTCAAGTAACATGCTACCAACACAATCTTGATCAAGTAATCATGTAAAGCATATGAACTGAATGCATTGATCCAAAACAATGGTTCATTGAATGAAACAAACAATGATTAACCAGGTGTAACATCTAAACAAGAATTTATTAGAAAAGAGTACTTTGGAGATTTAAAAGTATAACACTTGACAATGATTGATATCTCACAAAGCAATATTATTTCGGCAAAATAGTTTGACCAACACAAAGGAAGATTTAAGTTTTCAGCAAAAAGCTTCAACTTGTAACATGTTTATCTCAAGATAAAGTCAATACAAATTTTTCACAGTTAGACACCAGGATAACATTGTAACGTCCCGGGTTTTTCCCCAAATTAGTTTTGCTTGATAATTTTAAGTCATGCATCATCATGACATCATCATAATTTTTGTTGCATTTGTGGTTTTACAAATTAAAAAAATTGGTTTATCAATTCTTGTCTCATCACATGTGTTCCTAATTAATTTGGAGTCAAACAAATAAAACCAACTTTAATTTCTTGTCAAGAAAATTAACAAGCTTACCAAGTTTGTGTTGTTAATATAATTATTTTGGTAAAAATAAAATGGCCTTATTTTATTTTCCTTCTCTTCTCTCTTTCTAATTTCTGTGGAAAAAGAAAAGGGCAAAGGAAGAAAAATATAGAAACCAGGCCGCAGCCCTTTTCCTTTCCCTCCTCCCCACTCTTTCTTTCTTTCGGCCCAACTCTCACCCCGCAGCCCACCTTACCCCTTCGAGCGTCGTCTTCCCCGTACGGACGCGGTCAACGTCGCTGTCACCGAGCGCGCCGTCGCCACCTCCTCCATGCCAGCACCACATCTTTTCCCTCCTATAAAACCAGCACCTGGTGCCTCTCCTCTCCCCAACCCTAGATGTTTTCCCCAGCCGCCGCCGCCTTCTTTCTCTCCCTCCTTCTCCTCTCTGTCTACCTCCTCCCGAACCACCCACCTTAGCCGGAGGAGATCATCACCGTCGGGGAGCTTCCATGGATGCCGCGCTGGGCTAGCGAGGAGGAGCTCGTCTTCTACGCCGACGTCGTCGCAGCGGAGCAGGAGCCGGACCGGAGCTGCACTGACTTCCTCGGCTACGTCTACGTCCTCTACAGCCAATGTCGTCCTCTTCCTCTACACCGCCGCTCGCCGTCGTCGACCTTCCCTCCTTCGACGCCCTCGGTGAGCAGCCGCATCCCGTCCTCCTGGACGTCCTCCTTCTCCCCTTGGTCTGAGATCCCGCCGTCGAGCGGTACCGTAGGTAGTTGTCCGCCATGGCCAAGCTCGCGCACGAGCTTCTGCCGTGCCCTCCCTTGCACCACACGTTGTCCCCTCTCCTCACACGGCAACACCCAGCACACCAGCACACCCGCATGCAGGAACCAGCCGCTCTGCTGCATCTCGTCGCCGGCGACCAAGCCTGCAAATTTCTGCAGTCAAGTTCAGTTAACCGCCGGGATCTAACACTTAGACCTCTGAATCCTATCTCTTACAAGATCACGAGCACCAGCCTAGTGGCTAGCTTCTTCGACCCTAGTCCAGTAGCCCAAGGATCAAATCCCCACGGCCGCACCGTCTTTTTCTCTCGTTTATTTCGGCTGAATCTGAAAACCTGAACCTTCTGTCCTAAATTCAGTTAGCCTCGCCACTTCACATCATGTTTAGCCAAAACCCTCATTCCAGCACGAAACCGATTCGTAGACCAGTGGCTTGTTCCAAGCTGATCCATCCGTGAGGCCCAAGTTCGATACCCACTGGCTGCAATAGAAGCGCCCCTTTTTTCTCCTATATTCTTTATGGCAGAAAATGTGTCAATCTTGTACCTTTCATTTATTTTTCAAATGAAAATATTATAAATTATATGTCTATAATTATCAGGAAAAATGTAAGGAATATGAATATGCCATGTTCAACCATGTTTGCATCATGTAGCTTGATATTTAGTTGTGTTATACATATATCACCTAAATAATTAAATATGGAATGTGAGGGGACTAATTTGACTAATGTCCCTATTCCATTTAATTTTGCGTAGCTAACCCATATCTTGTTTCTCCATGCTAAATTAACATTTAATTTTCATGGTTAGAAAAATAACTTGAACCCTATAATTAAATGTCGGAATCTCGGCTCCGTTTAATTTGGTCAAGTTGCATCTTTCATGTGTTGCCATGTCGTGTGCATTGCATCTACATGCTGGGTATTTGGCCATAGTAGTAAGGTGCATCTTTATTCCAGTGTTTGTTGCCTCTTCGAGAATAGGACGTTGAGTTGATGTGAGCAACGACAGGTTCTGCTTCCTTTACCGGATTGCAGGCAAGCAATACTCCCTTACTATCTTTGCTTGTTTTCCGTCTCTTACTCCTATCTTTTGTTCCTTTCTAGCCTTATGTTACGATGCTTGTGTTTCGATCCTATTCATATGTTTACCTGACCGTCATGATATAGCCACACCATCCACATCATATTTTAACCTCTTGATTGTTTACCTTGTTGGCCTTGCGAGTCGTAGTGCATGCTTAGGAGTTGCTTGTGGAGTCCTTATACACTGCTGATGTTTAGATGGTATAGTTTAATTAATGAAGACATGTTATGTGGGAGAACTTATATAATAAAGGTAAGCCACCGGTGGGAGCCCAATTATGGTGATTTGTTCCGCTAGTGTCGTCTAGGACCCGAGTTCTTTTCCGCTTATTCAAGACTGAGTGCACTACCCACACGTGGGAAGACTTCTGGAACCCCCCGCAACTTAGTATCGGATTTGCTATATTGTTTAGGGAGCCACAAACTAGTTCGGGTGTTTATTTGGGGGGCGCATACAGGTTTGCGGCATGAGCGTTTACCGAATGTGGAAGGAGAGCAATCGTATGAGTGTTCCTCCCGAAGCCGTCCTCGCAACCTTTGGGCCCGCAATGGAGTTTTGGCTGGGCTCCCGACGTGGATCAGTCTCAGATGGGTGGCTCCCTATTCAATGTTGTAGTGAAGGGAAGAGTCGTGTTGTGATATCCTTTGCCTTTGTGGCTTGTGGGTTGATCGAATATGTATGGTTACTATGGTGCACCCCTGCAGGGTTAAATCTTTTCGAAAATCCGTGTACGTGGTTATGGACGACTTGAGTAATGTGCTGGCTAAAAAGATCATAGACATCACCGTACTCTTAAATAGTAAATTTTCGTAGTAATTAGCCCTACTCGAATAAAAATCTAATTAAAATTGTTCAATGTGTGAGTGCCCGGACTTCTTCCTCATGGGTCTATGATACGAGGGAGTCGTACTAGGGCGGGTTTTGTTTGGTGATTATAATAGATTAGTCGAGTAAGCGCTCTCTTTCCTTATTCAAATTAGACGAAAGTTGTAGCGGCTCTTTATAAGTTATTAGTGCTGCTTGCCGCCGCTTCCATCGCTAACCCTCTTCCACCGGAATTCAAGTTTTGATATCTTGTCAGTATTCCTTGCCAGTATTGTTTATAGTACTGACCCCTTCGGGGCTGCTATTCCAATGCAGCCGACATGTTTGAAATCTGACGACGTTAGCTTGGGAATCCCTCCGGCTTGATCTGGGCAGGGATATGGTGCCTTTGTTTATCTTCAGGACTCTTAGTCCAATTTGTATCTTGTCCGTAGCCGGACACTATTTCGCTTCTGATGTTAATGGATCTTTGTAATGTATGTTTTGTACTCTTGACTCGGTGAGTCATTGCTGTATATATATATGTTCTTTTGTGGGTTCCATCGTGAACTATTGTAATGATCATCACAAATCCACCCGCATAACGTGTGTGTTGCGACGTACACGTTATGCTTGGTGGGCGTCCTAGGATCGTTATTATGCGGATTTGGCGGAAATCGCTCAAGTCTACATAGTACCGATCCCGGGGGCGTTACAAACATGAAGTAAACATGAACCAAAGTTGACACCAAGTGATTGCTTGAGAGGTAAAGAAGGAAGAGGAAGACTGACTCAACATAAAAGTAAAAGAAAGGCCCTTCGCGGAGGGAAGCAGTGATTAATCATATGCTAGAGATTTTTATATTTTTTTTATTTTTTGATAGAAGTAAAATAATTTTGAGATATGCACGCTTTCGTCGACGACTTTTAAGCTAGTCCCCCATTTTTGATAGAAGTAAATAAACTAGCTAGTCCCCCATTTCAAGCAAGGCTTTTAGACTTTTGAGAGCGGCTGGTACTTAGAGGAATGAGGTCACTCATTGTTCTCCTTTGTTTCACCACTAACCAATGTTTGACTGATTTCTCAGGTTTGCACTGTGCGAAGGAGAATGGTGGGTTATATTTATATTTTTCTTAAGCCGCTCTCGGTAAATTCAAGTGAGGACGTAAACCATCAACACCGGGTGAAAGGGTGAAATGACCTTGCTTGTCACAAGTTATATCTAGCTTCCTACTGCTTCCTCATGAGCTTAAAAACAGAGTCACAAAAGAGAAATTTTTGAAGTTTTAAAGATAACGCATGAAAAAATTACTTGGAGTGGCAAGGAAATACCACATGTAGGTAGGTATGGTGGACACAAATGGAAAAGATATTTGGCTTAGTGAGTTGGATGCACGAGAAGTATTCCCTCTCAGTACGGAATTTTTGGGCTTAGCAGGATATCAAGCAAACACATAACATCAACTTGGTTCAATGAATGACTACATATATACATCATGCATAACCAATGGGCTTCACACCGTCTACCTTGTTAGCCAAACCAACTCTTTGCAAAAAGAATATCTAGACTTTGAGAGCTACCAAGCAGGACAAGCACCATAATTTTAAAGCTTTACAACACTTCTTTACTAATCTATTCTTACTAGATGATTCACAAGTTCAAGCATTAATCTACTTCATATCTCTAAACAATTGGCAAGTATCAATTATTCAAGATAATGATCTACAAGATTATGCAAGCACATCACTTCCTACATGATATTTTCCTTTCAACCAAACATCAATCAACTCTCCAAACAAATATAAGTGAAGCAAGTGAGAACTTTCTATAAAAGAACTAATAGCTCTAAACAAGAGATACGTGAAAAACAAGAGCTAGAAGCTAAAAATAACGAAAACTGAATACTCAACATATATAAGTGAAGCACAAGAGTATTCTATGAAAAAGCGGAGCGTGTCTCTCTCCCAAACAAGAATAATAGTATCCAACATTGATATGACCGGAGAACAAAACACAAACAAACTGAAATTAAAGACAAGTGACACTCCAAGAACATGGATCCAATATAGTACCATGAGTAAAACCGATGATTGTTGATGAATAAGGGGATGCCTTGGGCATCCCCAAGCTTAGAAGCTTGTGTCTTCTTGAATATTTCAAAGGAGGGTCCATGGGGAGCCTCCCCAAGCTTAAGCTTTTATTCCTCATTGATCTTCATTCATCACCTTGCACTTGGTGAAGGGTCGTTGCATAGAAAACAAAAAATTTCCTACGTAACAAGCGGAAGAAACCCAACGGATCTAGATCTATTAGATGAAGGTAGCGAATATGAGATCCAATCTCTTACCCTCGAAGAACGAACAAAGCCTTTTGTCAATGCAGGGGTTGGTCTGTCGATCCCCGCAACTAGACGCATCTAGTCGCGAGGAGATGTATTATCCTCGAGATCCAATCCGATGAAGCGCCGCAAGAGCAGCACCTCCGCGGTATCCACACGTACGGCTCGATGTAGACTCCGCCTTCTTGATCCCGCAAGCAAGGAGAGAGTGGCTAGATAGATCTCAGCACCACGACGGTTGTGGTGGTGTTGATGGTGGAGATCTCCGCGAGCAGGGCTTCGCCAAGCCAAGCAAGAGGAGGAGGAGAGGTTGGCGCGGCAGCCCTCCGGGAGGGGTGGCGCGGCAAGGGAGGTGGTGGAGGTGGATGGGTGCGGCTAGGGCAGGGGTGGTGCAGGGTACAAGGGCACCCTTGTGCCGCACCCCCTCCTCCCCTTTTATAGGTGGAGGGCCAAGGCAAGGGGGGCACCCCAATCCCTATTAGGGCCGGCTGCCAAGGGGTGACTTGCCTCCCAAGGCACCCCTTTTAGGGTTTGCCCCCTTCTCCTTGTTGTGGCCGGATTGTCCCATATGGGCTGGTGCGGCTGGCCCAAGTTGGCTGTTGCACCACCACATTGGCCATGTGGGTCCATACATAGGCGGGTCCCACTTCTAGACTCTTCTAGAACCTTCCAGAAAAATCCGGAACCCTTCCAGAAAATTCTGGAACTTTTCCGACACCTCCTGAAACCACTTTTCTTATGAAGGCAGCAATGAAAACTGTCTGACACGATCAATTGCAACTCTTTATTATCAGGTCTTGTCCATCACATCATTACTCCTAATGATATGACTCCGTTATCAAGTGACTGTAACAAGTCCATGGTTAGGAAACTCTAACCATCTCTTGACTAACGAACCAGTCTGGTAGAGGCTTACTAGGGACAACTGGTTGTTTATATTCCACACATGTATTATGTTTCTGGTTAATACAATTATAGCATGGAGAATAAACTATTATCATAAACATGAATACGCTAATAAACCATTTTATTATTGCCTCTAGGGCATATTCCCAACAGTCTCCCACTTGCACTATAGTCAATAATCTAGTTTACATTTTCTCGATCCAACACCCATGGAGTCTTAGTGCTGATCATGTTTGCTCGTGGAAGAGGTTATGTCCGTGTTCTGTACTATACAGTTCTTTATGTTCTTTGCAAAATGTCAATGTCACCTACTTTGACATTACTTTATCATCACATAATAAACCTCATATCATCACATGATAAACATCATCATCATATGACGAATATAATATATTTGGTTACAGAGTGAGACTTTCGTTTCCCTTTTATGCCTACATGACGTATGATCAGTCAAAAGAACTTTCACGTAGCACGTGCACCCGGAACTCACTCAATCTTGAAACAAATTTCTCAAACCAAAATATAATATCTTTCAATCCTTGAATTAATCATATACTCCTATATGTTGTAGATTCAACAAATCGACGGTGCAATACATATCACTTTGATATTTTCAATCATGCTTTCACTGCACTTCTGCCTTTATGAGATTTCCAATCTAGTTTGGTGTCATGACTTCAAACAAGTCTACCAATCTCTAGATTCAATTATCTCATCTCCATGTTGAAATGACTCCTCATTCCTAACACGTTCTTCTAACCAAGAACTTGGGTCACATTTCGTCAAATACAAAAATTATGGTTCTTATATGTTTAGACCTATGAGCAAGTCATAGCGAATACCAACATATCCTCCAACCATTATTCTTGTACTAAGATTTAGACTTAACGTTTTACCTATCTTTTACAAGTAATGAACTCTTCTTCACTTGTTCCATTTTGAACTCCTTCAAAATTTTATTTAGGTTAAACATCTAACTTAATGTTTATCAAACATATCTATCCACCATAGATACATCTATCTCCATAGATATTTGACGTTCAATTTCTAACTTCACAAGTTATACGTTGGTTCTTGACCTATTTACAACATTTATGAAATCTCCATTTCACACAAACAAGATGTTGCAAACTCCCACTCAAATATACACCATACACATATTAAATTATGAAACCACTTTGGCTCCCACTCAGAAATATGTTATCTCTATATTTGACCATGATTAACTAGCTCCCACTCAAACATATGTCACCACATATTTTGATCATGGAAAATAGTTTCTGCTCTAACTTAACATATGTCACCACATATTATAATTAGATCCCACTTAGTTTCTTATGCACTTTCTAGATATTTTGGACACCTCCAAAATTCTTAATTAACTTTTAAAATTCGAGAACTCATATACGAAACGCTAGTACTTTGCTAGCTTTAAGTTTTATTTATTCTCTACAAAACCCCTTGTGAGGAATAAATATGTGAAACACCACTTTCACAAAATCAAGCAACAATTACTTTGTGATTTAAACTTAACATAGGATGGCTCTTAGTCATTTTTGTATTTAAGACATCTATTTCTTCTTTGTAGTTTCGTAGGTATGCCTTGTTTCTCAAACATGACAAGTAAATCATGAATATTATTTTGTAACCTGACAAAATTTAATATCCTTGAATCCTACTTTTCTTTAGACAAGCTAAACCGAAATTCAATGATCACCATCATTAATTCCTTCATGTGTCAAGTTTTAACCAACATAGCACTTTACATATGTGCCACTCGATACATAAACATGCAAGGTTTCAGCTTCTCAATTTATTTCAACAATTACTTTATCAATGAAACCTTTTCACGATAAACCACTAAAATACTTAGCACAACCAACAAATTGGTTTGCCCCTTTTAGTCTCATATTGTGGAATCACATTCATAGTCACACTTATGAATATACTACAACATTATTCGCAATAGTTTCTAATTATCTCATAATTACCATGACTTCTCATAACTCATATGGAATCGTTTATGCGAATGATTAAATAGATCCTTATTTCTAAACAGAGTGTTTATCAAATAAATCCAAATGCTATTATTAAACCCCGAAGTAAAAGCCTTCTTTGAGACCACACAATATCAAATAGTGTGTGATTACAATATCTTAGGACATATCAAACGCCTTTGAAATATTCTAAACATTGTAATTTGTGATAACACTTGTCACAAGTCCATATACTAACATATAACTCAAATATTTTGTCTCTTTTGATCAAATCATAAAGACTCAATTTTCTTGTTAACTTAATATCCTAAACTCCATAATTTTATTTGATCTCATCAAATGTCATAACTCGAACAAATACATATATTCACTCATATCTTTTATGATGGAGCGCACAAAATAATGACATTTAACATTCGCTGAAAATACAACCAACACTTGTCTTTATTTCCGGCAACTCCTGTCACTCTTCCAAAAGGTGGCATTTTAGTCATACTCCTTCAATAAGACGCATTGATAAAACATCAAAATGTTTATTCAATCTTTAGCACGACTAAAACAATTGTCATTATTAAGTTTTGGATATCTTTAGTATGTCACATATTTTATAAATGTTTAACTAATCATCGTCTAGATTAAAATAAGGACAATAATCACATAATCGAAACGTGATCACCAAAAAGAATTATTCATGAAAATAGAACAACCACTTGTCTTTAACATGAATAACCGTCTCACAACCGAGACACACTAATTTACAGATCACACTTAATTCGATTACAAAAACTCATTCAAATCCTCTAATCATAAAATGATAAATGTAGAAGTAGAACGTCGCCAGCATCAACTCCTTGATTGCCATCATTCCGCGATATCCACTCAGTCCCTCCATGCACTTCTAAACGGCAGGCCTTGTTTTCATAAAACAGTACAAGTATCAAATACTTAGCTCACCACAAGTGTAAATGGGACATAAAACATTTACAACTTGTATATCACTATATACCTTCTGCATTGACAACTTATCATGCTATAGGTTCCACTTTGACATGATGAAGCCGAGACACAAACTCACAGAAAGTGATCGAATCCCTTCCCATGACATAGTCTCTGACATAATTCTTGAAGCTGGGGGGGAAGCGAGCGCAGCACCCCATCTATCGCGAATTCATCCGTCATCAAGTAGTCCCAAACAAGCACTAGACGGTGATGAATCTCATGCATCTTCCTCAGGTGTTGTTCCAAACAAGTGTTTTCTTCCATCTTGAGTGAAAGAAACTCATTCAGATTCTCGAACCTCACAATTCTGACTTGTGCTATGAACCTATTTTTCAGCTCATTGATACGTGTCAAACGTATCGATAATTTTTGATTGTTCCATGCATGTTTTACATCATTGCCACTTGTTTTTATATCAATTTTATGATTTATTTGGGCTAAGCTATTAATAGTTTCAAAAGTGCACAATGTTCTTGTTTTACACTTTGATGTGTAGGAATCGCTTGGAAATTGGCAAAAACGCAAAAGGAAACCTTGTTGGAGTCGAATTGGACTTTCCTGAAATCTGTCCCTTCTAACAGATTTCAGAGATCGTCAGTTTGAGACGTGAAGACGACGTCAACTGAAGTTCTCACATCGGACATAGTTGTGGGAAATTTCCATAGCTTTCATTTAAGCCCAAGTTTGTACGGCCGAGATATCCCCGTTTTACTGAAGCCCAAAAATCTGATGACGGAAATTCGGGAAAATATATAAAGATAGGAAACCTAGGTCATCAAGCCCCCATGAATTTTTCTCCTCCTAGGCAGCCACCTAGGACAAGATAACCTCCTCCATAGCAGCACCATCTCCAAGCTAGAAGGGAGGGCCAAGGGCCGCCGCCGCCGCCTCCAAGGGCTTCCGCCGCCGCCTCTCCAAGGGCTGCCGCCGCCGCCTCTCCAAGGGCAGCCGTCGCTGCCTCCAAGGGCTGCCGCCGCCGCCACTCCAAGGGCTGCCGCCGCCGCCTCTCCAAGGGCTGCCGCCGCTGCCTCCAAGGGCTGCCGCCGCCGCCACTCCAAGGGCAGCCGCCGCTGCCTCCAAGGGCTGCCGCCGTCGCCTCCAAGGGCTGCCGCCGCCGCCTCTCCGGGCCGCCGACGTCACCGTCTCTCCTCCGGGCTGCACCTCTCCATCAAGCTCCCACCCACCATGGCCATGCGTGAGTAGTCTCCACCGGGGCTGAGGCTTATACAAGTAGCTGTGTGGTTATCTCTCTCTCCCATGATGTGATCTTCATTGTGATCATGAGCTTTATTAGTATAGTTGAATACATGATGTTTCCCTATGTGTAATGGATATGATGTTGCTCAAGTGTTGTTATCTAGTATAATTTGCGGAGTCACCGTTGTGATCACGGTACCACGGTGACAGTGAGGGTGCCATGTGTGGCTCAAAGCATCAAGATTAGAGGGATCTTCATCATGAGTTTGTTCTTTATTATTGTTGGATTGAATAGATCATGAGGTTTCTTGATGCTTGTGTTATTGAATAAAGAGACTATTCAAGAAATAGGTTGTGGTGTTTGTTAGTACTATCTTTGGATGCGGATAGTGACAGAATGAAGTGTCCATAGATGTGGAATACGAATTTTAAGGTGTGCTTTTCGTAGCCCAATGCAATTCTCATCCTATTTGATCGACAAAAGAATGATCTCCGAGTAACGTCCACCGTGCATGTGTTTTTGTGGGAACTATCATGTGTTTAATTATGTTAATGATGTTGAGAGTAGTCACTAGTGAAAGTATGAAGCCTGGGCCTAGTTTCCAAGCATTGATACACCGTTTTTAGTCACTTGTTTGCTTGCTGCCATTTTTATTATAGAATTACAAAATCACCTTTTACCATCCATATCACTTGCATTTTACCATCTCTTCACCGAACTAGTGCACCTATACAACCGACAATTGTATTAGGTGTGTTGGGGACACAAGAGACTTCTTGTAGCTTAATTGCAGGGTTGCTTGAGAGGGATATCTTTGACCTCTACCTCCCGTGGATTCGATAAACCTTGGGTTACTCACTTAAGGGAAATTTGCTGCTGTCCTACAAACCTCTGCGCTTGGAGGCCCAACAAGTCTACAAGAATAGAAGCGTGTAGTAGACATCACTCATCAACAATCTCATTGGCACGCAAGTCTTCGAATTGACTACTCAGGTCAGAATTCATGCAGGTGTACATCAACCACTCAACTTGTAAGTAAGTGGTTTCTTGGCGAAGCCATTCTATGTGCTCTTCCTCAGTTGCAGAAGTGTTGGGTTTATCTCCTATTGGTTTAGCAACAAACAGACTACCGTAGTCGACCATGATCTACAAGGATTTTTGCAAAGACATCTTAGGACTTTTGTTTATGATAATTTTAGTTCATCTTAATCAAAATTACTACATGAACTCCCACTAAACTCAACATCTCTCTGATTGTTTTAGTGACACACGATCCAAATCCACTACATCACAACCGATCATCACATGAGATGATGTAGCTTCAAAGGTGAACATCACCATGTTGATCATATCGTCCATATGACTCGTGTTTAACCTTTCGGTTCATGTGTTCCGAGGCCATGTTTGTACATGCTAGGCTCGTCAAGATCACCGTAGTATTTCCGCATGTGTAAAACTGGCTTACACCCGTTGTATGTGGACGTAGAATCTATCACACCCGATCATCACGTGGTGCTTCAAAACGATGAACTTTTGCAACGGCGCATACTAGGGGAGAACACTTTATTATCTTGATATTAACGTGAGAAATCACCTTATCATGCTACCGTCGCGATAAAATCTAAGCATAACAATAAGGTGCATAAAAGGATTAACGTCACATGCAATTTAAAATTGTGATATGATATGGCCTTTTCTTCTTGTGCCTTTGATCTCCATCTCCAAAGCACCGGCATGATCTCCATCATCACCGACATTATGGCGCCTCCTCCATGGTTGCCATCACCAACTATTGCAACTGCAACTATTGCTACCTTAGCGATAAAGTAAAACAATTACATGGTGATTCGATGACACGCACGTCACAAAAAATAATAGACAGCCATATGGCTCCTGCCGGTTGCCGTACTCATCGACATGCAAGTGATACGTGCATTTTATATCATCATTTTTATACCTTATATCATCTTATTAGAATGTTATTTGCACTGTTATATCAATATTTTGCATGTTTTAGATGATTTATGGGACTTTCATACAAAGTCCCTATTTTTGGCATTTAATATCTGGGAGGCAGAATACCCCCCTTTTCTTGTTTTTATTGTTTCAGGAGTTTCGCGAACCCAAATAATTAGAGGAAAAATACCACGCCCGTTTTTCATCAGGAGAAGAGTAGTGGGAAGAAGACCGAAGACAGGAGGGCCACGAGGGCCAAGTTAGGTGGGCCCACGCAACCCATGTACCTGGCCGTGTGGGACCCATCAACTGGCGCCTCGGGCACCTCCTCGTGTGGGGCTTTTAACCAACACCTTCGTCTTTGCCGAAAAGGGACGCCCTAATTTTTCCCGAATTATCTGAGGCCGTGGCGGCGGCGGAGCTCCTGATTCTCTCTGAAGGGGGTCAGATCCTGCTGCTCTGGAGCTCCGGAGAGGGGGGAAATCACCGCCATCATCACCACCTCTCCTCCTTGGCGTGGGAGGAGACCCCTACATCACCGTCATCACCATCACCAGCACCATCTCCATCATCATCTCCGTGATCCACTCCGTTCCCCTCATAGTTTGAGAGTTGCTATACCCTAGATCATTGTCTTGTGCTCCTATTCATGTTTGTGATTGGGTACTTGTCATTATTTGGTGGTGAAGTGTTTATTTCAGATTGTGTTGTACCCTTTATGCCACTGATTATGATCATGTTTGCACGTTGTGAGTAGTTCCCATATGTTCTGGAGGGCATAGGATGAATTGGCAATGATTTATATATAACATATGTTGGTATTTTGTCAAGAGTTTATCTTCTATGTGATTCTATGATGGTGTTGTGCGAACGTCGACTGCACAACATTTCACCTTTAAGGGCTCATAGGAGAACAACATAGTGTAATGAATTGAGGAAGACTTGGGAGGACAACTAAGCCTAAGACAGAGTCATGCAGTTATATTATGTGGGTAGTAGTGTCGGGGACCTTAGAGTGTAATGCTATGGTGGGACTTTATGTCTTAATAACTCTTGTGCAAGTCATTAAATTGGCCACATGATCCATCATGAGGGGTTGTAGTTTAATTATTTAGCTATTCCTAGTTATGGCTCCGCCCCAAAGAAGATTAAAACTTGACAAGATATGCAACGTGTTGTTTAATAAATCTCTATGCCTAGTGATATCCATGCCGCCCTCGGGAACGTTTTCCACTTATACGTTACACACCACTTGAGCTTGTCCTCTTGCCACATAGAGGATTGGGCTTTCTCTCTCTTTGAGAGCATTTTATTTGCTACCATCTACTTTAAGCATTTTTATTCATTTGCAACTATACAACCAAAAATCCCAAAAACACTTGCATCTTTTATTGTTTTATTTATCATTCTTTCTAACCAATATCTTCAGCTCCTCGTGGGTTCGACAACCTTTTCTAATTGAAAGGTACTACAATTGATCTCCTGCACTTGGGAGTCATCAAGATACTTTTTTGGCGCCGTTGCCGGGGAGCGTAGCGCTATTGGTAAGATGTTTGGTAAGGAAACTTGAAATCTGAATTATATTTGCTGTTCTATCTCATTGATATTATGGCATCTAAGAATCGTCCCTCGCTGCACCTTACTCTTTATGAAAGTGCTTATACCACTACTGCTAAAGTGGTTGAAACTGCTGTGTCTAAGATACCTGAAGTGGGATTTAAGATTCCCACTGGCCATGTTGAAAGAGTTACGAAGAATATATTTTCAGGGGATGGAACTAAGACAACACGTGAACACATTGAATTGATTGAAGAAATATGTGGCTTATTTAGGATTGCTGGTATTTCTGAGGACTATGTGAAAAGGAAGCTATTACTTATGTCTTTATCTGGTAATGCTCGTATTTGGTTCAGGTCTTTGGATGAAGGAGCCACTACTGAATGGAGTGTATTGAGGAAGATTTTCTTTCTTAAATATTATGAGAGCCGCTGCTATATATTTTATTTCTGGCCACATCTGGGAGAGAGTATTACTCAAGCTTGGGGGAGATTGAAGGCACTCCTTCGTGAGAATCCTTGTCATGATCTTACAAAGAAACTTATATTGATAAACTTTTATGTGAGGCTGCCTATGAAGCATAAGGAAATTCTGGACAATTCATCTGGCGGGAGTTTTAGAAATAATACTGAAGAAGAAGCATGGAATCTATTGGAAACTATTTCTGAAAATATTGGACACTGGGAACTTGATAAAGGTAATAAACCTTATTTTGATTATGGATATTCATGTGTAGAGAGATTCTCTACTTCTATCTTGTTTAAAAATATGAGTGATACATTTAATCTTGATCCTTATGTTATACTTGAAATAGCTAAATCTTTTGCTGAGCATATCTGTATTCCTAAAAGTGGGTTTGAAACTTATGTTGAACCTGTTAAAAAATCTATTGTTATTCCTAAAGTTATTAAACAGATAGAGCCAGTGTCATCTATGAGAATTGAGGAGTATGTTGAGCCACCCCCATATCCAAACCAAGTTAAGAAAAATTTACTTACTGCTGTTACTAACAAGAATAAAAGAAGATGTTGTAGAACAGGTGGAAGTCAATACTCAAATTTCTGTTATCAAACAATTAAATGAAGAAGATCCTGTTGATGTTTATCTATGTGAATATGCTACTAAAATTATCAGAGGTAATTCAGCCAAGGTGGGAAAACCTATAATATCATGCTCTATTGGGACTTCAAGTTATCACGGTCTATGTGATATTGGGGTCAAGCATTAGTGTCATTCCATATTATCTCTATCTTGAAATCAAGCCTGATATTGATCCTATTGTTATGGAAGAGACATGTATGACAATTCAACTTGCCAATAAAGAATATATTAGCCCTTTTGGAATTGTTAGAGATATTGAAGTTCTAGTTGGTAAAATAAAATATCCTGCTGATTTTATTGTGCTTGGTTGCCCTCAAGATTCATTTTGTCCTATCATTTTTGGTAGACCTTTCTTGCGTACTGTTGGAGCTGAAATTAATTTGCTTAAAGAGAAAGTGTTTATTAAATGTGACAATGAAAGACTTGAGTTCAACTTTTCCAAGTTTGCTGATAAACATGTTGTGAAAGAGCCAATTTTTGAAGATATAATTGAAACTCTTGCTCCTATAGCAGTAGCTTCAACAGATGTTGTAGAACGTTATATGCTTAATCAAGATGAACCATTTAATGATGAGGAAAAAGAGGCTCTAGAACAAATACTATGGCAGCAACCACCACAGTTACAGTTGCATATTCCATCTGATAATTTAGGAGTGTTACCACCACCTAAAGGGGATCCTAGTTTTGAATTGAAACCTTTGCCTGACAATTTGAAATATAACCTCTCAGCTGAAGAAGAAGAGAAACTACTTGATGTACTAAAAGCTCATCGACCAGCTATTGGATACTCTCTTGATGATCTTAAAGGTATAAGCCCAGCTCTATGTATGCATAAAATTAATTTGGAAGAGGATGCAAAACCTGTTGTCGATTATCAACGCCGTCTCCATCCAAAAATGAAAGAAGTGGTAAGAAAAGAGGTAATAAGACTCATGGAAGCTGGTATCATTTATCCTATAGCTGATAGTAAGTGGGTTAGTCCTGTCCATTGTGTTCCTAAAAAGGGTGGAATGACTGTAGTTCCAAATGATGAGAATGAACTTGTGGCTCAACGTACTATTGTTGGTTATAGGATGTGCATTGATTACAGGAAATTAAACAAAGCAACTAGAAAAGATCATTACCCATTGCCATTTATTGATCAAATGTTAGAAAGGTTATCTAAACACTCTCACTTTTGTTATTTAGATGGTTATTCAGGTTTCTCACAAATTCCTGTCCATAAGGACGATCAAGAAAAGACCACTTTTACTTGCCCATTTGGTACATTTGCTTATAGAAGAATGCCATTTGGTTTATGTAATGCTCTGATACGTCTCCAACGTATCTATAATTTCTTATGATCCATGCTTGTTTTCATACCATTTGCTACATGTTTTGTTTACATCTTATAGCATTTTTATGCATTTTCTGGAACTAACCTATTAACAAGATGCCACAGTGCCAGTTCCTGTTTTCTGCTGTTTTCTCGTTTCAGAAAAGTACTTAAGGAAATATTCTCGGAATTGGACGGGACAAAAAGCAGCAGTCTTATAATTCAATGGACTACACGGAGCCCGAAGGAGAGGACCTGGAGGGCCGTGGGCCGGCCACACCATAGGGTGGCGCGGGACCCATGCCTGCCGCGCCACCAGGTGGTGTGGGGCCCACGGGAGCCCTCCGACGCCGCCCTTTCGCCTATATATTGCCCCCGACGCATAAAACCTAGACGGACCCGTCATATTCCAAAGAAACATCTGCAGCGCCGCCGCCATCGCCGACAAGTTTCGGGGGACAGAAGTCTCTGTTCCGGCACCCTGCCGGGACGGGGAAGTGCCCCCGGAGCCATCTCCATCGACTCCACCACCATCTTCATCGCCGTTGCTGACTCCCATGATGAGGAGGGAGTAGTTCTCCCTCGGGGCTGAGGGCCGTACCGGTAGCCATGTGGTCTATATCTCTCTCTCCCATGATGTGATCTATATGTGATCATGAGCTTTGCAATCTAGATGTTGTTATGTTACTCAAGTGGGCTTTATTTATGTGATCTCCGGAGACTCCTTGTCCCACGTGTGTAAAGGTGACAGTGTGTGCACCGTGTGGGTCTTTAGGCTATATTTCACAAGATACTTGTTCACTGATTTATTATTTGAGTTGGATGTCTCTATGAAATTGTGGTGTGTTAGTACCTCCTATGAATGCTCATGGTCCAGTGTGGGGTATTCATTAGTACTTGGGAATATATCTTTGAGGAGTGCTTTTGCATTCCTACATAATGAATTAGTGTTCGTTATCCAGCCGGAGAATACTTCAGAGTAGTATATTGAAGTGCTTATATTTATATTCAATTATGATTGCATTGTTGAGAGTGACCACTGGTGAAAGTATGATCCCTAGGCCTTGTTTCTAAGCATTGAAACACCATTTACAACAAGTTCTGCTACATGTTTGCTTGCTGCCATTTTTATTTCAGATTGCAATTACTACTTATAATCATCCATATTACTTGTATTTCACTATCTCTTTGCCGAACTAGTGCACCTATACATCTGACAAGTGTATTGGGTGTGTTGGGGACACAAGAGACTTTTTGTATTGTGATTGCAGGGTTGCTTGAGAGGGATACCTTTGACCTCTACCTCCCT
Source organism: Puccinellia tenuiflora (assembly GCA_012064385.1). Lineage (NCBI taxonomy): Eukaryota > Viridiplantae > Streptophyta > Magnoliopsida > Poales > Poaceae > Puccinellia > Puccinellia tenuiflora. Next base: position 316,101 of record QRDG01001248.1, read on the forward strand.
GAGTTCGATAAACCTTGGGTGATTCACTTAAGGGAAACTTGCTGCTGTTCTACAAACCTCTGCTCTTGGAGGCCCAACACTGTCTACAAGAATAGAAGCGTGTGTAGACATCAAGCTATTTTCTGGCGCCGTTGCCGGGGAGGTAAGGTAAGCGGCACTCACACTCCAACAACAAAGCTATCCGGCAACGAAGCTATTTTCTGGCGCCGTTGCCGGGGAGGTAAGGTAAAAGGTACTCACATCATCTGGCTACTAAGCTATTTTCTAGTACTGTTGCTGTTGTGTGAGTGCTCGAAGTTATTTCCTTTAGATTCTGCGATTATATCTTTTTGTTTCTTGTTTTTAATTTCACTAGTTAGGCTTAATGGAAAACAACAAAAAAATTAGGGATCTTTATGAACTTTATATTGAATTAGGACATGATGCTTTTGAAGAGAAAATTAAAAAACCTATGGAAGCTTGTTTGCATAATAGTGGTAGTAATGTTATTAGTATGAATTCTTTGAACACCATTATTGCTAATGCTATGGAAAAGTCTAAGCTTGGGGAAGCTAGTTTTTATGAAAATGATCTTTTTAGTCCCCCAAGCTTTGAGGAGAAAATTTACTTTGATGATACAATGCCTCCTATATATGATGATTACAATGATGAATATGATATTTTCAGTCCACCTACTATTGAGGAGAAAATTAATTATGATTTCAATATGCCTCCTATATTTGATGATTATGGTGATGAGAATAATAATGATAGCTATTTTGTTGAATTTTCTTCCACTACAATTAATAAGAATGACTATGCTTATGTGGGGAGTAATAATTTTATGCATATGGCTCATGATAAGAATTTTTCATGTGATGGTTATATTGTAGAATTTATCAATGATGCTACTGAAAGTTTTTATGAAAAAGGGAGACATGGTTTCATATATCACAATAACATTGAATCTCCTCTCCTTTTGTTGAAATTTTTGAAGTTGCACCTATTTTGTCTTCCTATGCTAGTCAATTTATGCTTCATGGATTTATTTACTTACAAGATTCCAATGCATAGGAAGTGGGTTAGACTTAAATGAGTTTTATAGTTGCATCTTGATGCTCCCTTATTGTGCTCCAACTCTCATTTTTATGTGAGCATCATCAAAATTACCATGCCTAGCTAAAAGGCTTTAAAGAAAAGCGCTTATGGGAGACAACCCATCATTTTATTTTCAGTATCTTTTCTTTTATTTGAGTCAAGAAGTTTGTTTACTTCTGTAGCAACTTCTTTGTATCTTTATTTTCTTGCAATGTTGTGCCAAGTAAGGTCTCTAGTAGAAAGTTTTTGCTATATTTGGATTTCTGCACAGGAAACAGATTTCTGTCTGTCACCGTTAAATTCGTCATTTATTCTATAAGCAACGAAATGCTTTGATATTTTTTGTGCTGAATCTTCATATATGTATGAAACTTTTTCTAGTTTAGTGATTTTCGATTTGAGCAACTCTAGTGCCTCGAAAAATTCGTCTTTACAGACTGTTCAGATTTTGACAGATTCTGCCTTTTATTGTGCATTGCTTCTTTTGCGATGTTTATTTGGATCTTTTTGATTCTTTGAGCATCAGTGGCTGTAGCTAATGTTATAATGCATTAAGGTGTGCTTGTGTCACAGTAGAACTTGTGAATTTTTGGCTTATGCACTAACCCTCTAATGAGAATTACTTTGAGTTTGATGTGGTGGAAGTTTTCAAGTAAGCAAAAGGGACGATATGATGAGATCAAGAAGAGTGAAAAGCCTAAGCTTGGGGATGCCCCGGTGGGTCATCCCCAGCAAATTCAAGAAGACTCAAGCATCTAAGCTTGGGGATGCCCAGGGCATCCCCTTCTTCATCGACAAAACTATCAGGTCATCTCTAGGGATACTATATTTTTATTCCACTACATATTATGTATTTTGCTTGGAGCGTCTGTTTTTATTTTGAGTGTGTGTTTTAGTTTGCTTAATAAGTTGGATCCTAGCATTCTTGTGTGGGAGAGAGACACGCTCCGCTTTTTCATATGAATACTCTTGTGCTTCGCTTATATTTGTTGAGTATTCTTAGCTACTGTCTGTTTTCTAGTAAGCTCTCGCTTTTAGCATGTTATCTTGTTTAGACCTGCTAGTTCTTTGTGTTAAGCTCTCTTGTGTTTCACTCCTATTTGTTAGAGAGTTGTTTTAGTTGCTTGGTTGATGTGTTAGATTGGAAAATGCTATGCTTGTGATAGTGGTATGAAATAGAGAAAAGCTGCATAGTCTTGTAGACCATTGTGTAGATAACTTGCTCCTCTTCAATTGTTTTGAGGTATTAAAATAACTAATGGTTAAAATTTGTTGGCTAATGTTGTTAAGAGCTGATTAGTGAAGATGTGTTAGTAGAGTGTGGAGCCGTACTTTTCTGAACTAAAAACAACATAAGTCAATAGTGCTTTAGTGTCGTGATTTCCTCTTAGTTGAAAAGAAGTTTCTAATGGTATAGTTACTGCAACGGTCGGGGAAGCCAACGGGGCACTTGTGTCGCCGCCACAATCCCTCTCGGGGTGTCTCTAACCATTTGTAAAACTTTGATATTGTTAGTTGATTGCATTATACGACATGCTATGTGAGTTTTTGGTTTTTGGCACTTCCACCTCCATATTTTGCTAGCCTCTTCGGTACTTTGCATTGCCCTTTTTCACATTGAGATTGGTGCATACTTCGCAAGTACATCCAACCCCGTGGGAGATCTTCATCTTGTTCTCCTACACATAAGCCAACTATCTTCCTCAAAACAGCCACCATATCTACCTATCACAGCATTTCCATAGCTGTTCCGAGATACATTGCCATGCAACGTCCATCATTTACATTACATGACTTTATGTCATTTTTACTTCATTGCCATATAGTATTGCTTGACCATTTGAGTTAGTGTGATGCGTGGTTTTCCACATGTGTTACATCTTTTCCACACTACGCTCGGTCTTGCATATCCACCATACACCATGTATTAGTCTTTGAGTTTTGAGTACACCAAAAAGTGTGATGATCATCTTGTAAAATAGAGTGTTGCCTCTACCTGTGAGCATATTGAAAAGAGTCCAAAGTGGCCAATCAAAAGAGTCCAAAAGAGACCAATGAGAGAAAAATATAAAAGAGCCACAAAGGCCTCAAAAAGCAAAAAGCAAAAAGAGAAAAAGAAAAAAAAAGAATATAAAATAAGAGAGGGGGCAACACTACTATCCTTTTATTCCACACTTGTGCTAGTAGCACCTACATCATTATAGTGAGTTTTCATGCTTCATTAGTATAACTATGTGGGGACCAAACGTAATAGAACTTGGCTTGTATATTCCAACGATGAGCCTCCTCAAGTGAGCTCTAGGTCTTCATGAGCAAGCAAGTTGGATGCACCCCCACTAGTTCCATTGGAGAGCTTCCATTCATATAGCTCTATGTGCATCCGTTGCATGGCAATCACTACTCCTCATTCAGTGTCTACTACGGGACTTCCTCTTGTCTTGTGGTTACCTCTTCCACTGTTTGAGCGTTTCTTTTTGGCCTTCCAAACCCCCATTATTATTCTCTTTGCCATAACCTCATGGTGCCAAGCCTTCTTCTTGCTTGTATTAGTTGAGTGGACTATATAACAGTTGATAAGTTAAGTGGATGGATTAAGGACACTTGACTTGAGCTTGGCTATTTCTATTATAACTGAATTTGATGCTTTGAAGATTGATTGACATTTTACATTGGAGACACAATTTACCATTCTTCTTTCTAAACCTTATGTATGGTTCCTTGTCTCCAACACGCTGATTCATGAAAAGTTCTAGCTTCTTTTAGCTAGCATTTGTTAATCATTGTTTGCTTAATGTCAACTATAGACAATTGTTTTGGANGGTAGATGCCAGCCAGTCTTCGTCTGTGCCTTCAAACAATGGCAATTCGGTGGCCTCTCTTGTGCTTTCTCCTATGCAGTCTGGTGTGGCGATCACTCCTCATAATCCCAATCCGCAAACTCCAAGGGGTATAGAGATTGTTTCGAGGATTCGCAGGGTGTCGCCGGGTCTTTTGCATCCAGTGTCCGCAACTCCGTCGACGTCCGATGGACCGCGACAGGCTGGCTGCCTATCGGGCCAGCATGATGTTTCTGGCCAGGCTAAGGAGACAATTGCGGCGTCTATTGGGCCAGCTTCGGAGGATGTCACTGGGCTGGCCGGGAGTGCTGTTGAGGATGATGCGGTGGCTGGGCAGGCCGGGAGCCCGTCTGGCGGCTCGGAGTTGGCCACCGGGAGCCCATCTGGCGTCCCTCAGCTGGCTCATTCCAGCAGACCGGCCACTGCTATGGGAGCTGGCCCATCTGCCGGGTGTAGGTGGTGGACTGGGTCTAAGGGAGACACCTTCTTCGACCTTGTCTCCCCTATGCTTGGTGCAGCAGCCCATTGCTGGGTCGTGGGAGGGATCGACATCACCAATGTCCTCCTCGGCGCCAGCACATGTGCAGGATGATGCGACGGTAGCTGGGTCGACTTCTACTTCACCATTGTCGACCCAAGCTACTGTCACTTGGACGGCTACGCCTCTTGACATGGGCTTCGTCTCACCTCGCACACCACCTATCACTGCGATGGTCTTTGCCGGTGGAGTTACTCCCACTCGTCGTAGTGAGAGGTTTGGTGTGGCGTCGGACGGGGCTACGGCGACGGATGAGGACTCCATGACGAGAGCGATGCGCCGCAAAGTGGTTTATAATTTGGACTCACATGGTATGTACATTGCATCCAAGTCTTTTCTTTCTTTTTCACCTTCATCTATTTCTTCCAAGCTTAGTAGAGTTGGTATTAAACTTGGTAGTGATAGTAAGAAAATTTTGGTTTCGACTAAAGTCTTGAGGCACATGGAATTTTTCTGTCTAACGGTTATTCCTAAAGCTTCGACTGTGTTGAATGCCACCTATTTGGATGCGGAGGAAGCGAATGCCACAACAGATGGTCAACTTCTATCTCATCTTGTTGGTGAAGTGTCAGAGGTTGGTTTGGATATCGACAGTCCATTATATGAGCTAAAAGCTTTTGGTCGAAAGTCCAAATCTTCCTCTAACAAGCGGTCTTGGAAACGGACAAAATTATCCAAATCCTCTATTGTTTCCCAATGAATGGCATGTTTGCAAATAGCAGAGGTCTTGGTGACTTGGCTAAACACTTGCACTTTGCTGATTGTGTTCGGGATCATAACTTAGATTTTTTGGCTATTTCTGAGACCGGTAGGCGAGATTTCTCACAAAGTCTATTGAACCGACTCGGGTGGTATGGACTTTGCTTGGTATTCTCGCCCTTCTCATGGACGTTCTGGCGGTATTATACTCGGAGTTAGGACAAACTCTATGGAGGTGTTAGCTGTTTCGGATGGGGACTTCCATATTAAACTCCACATCTGCAATAAAGCTGATAACTTCATATGGAGTCTTGTTACCGTGTATGGACCTGCCCAGGAGGAACACAAGGCGGCTTTTCTTAGGGAATTGGTGAATCTAGCAAAAGATAATCCCACCCATTGATCATTGGAGGGGACTTTAATTTGCTTCGATTTCCATCCGAGAAAAGTAAGGGCCGTTTCGACAATCATTGGCCATTTCTGTTCAATGCTGTTATTGACAGTTTGGACTTAAGGGAGGTTTCAATGATTAGGAGACAGTTTACTTGGGCAAACAGTCTGCCGGAACCTACATACGAGAAGCTATACCGTGTACTAATGGATATTGATTGGGAATCTAAATTTCCCTTGGTATTGGTACGACCTCTAGAGCGTATTGAGGATCTGTCAGACCATGCTCCCATCTTGTTGACCACTGGTTTGCCTAGACCACCGTGTATTCGTCGGTTCAAGTTTGAACTTGGATGGCTACAATGGTAGGGCTTCCAGGATATGGTCAAAACGATTTTGGAAAGGCCTGTTGCGGGTGCTACTCCAATTCAGAGGTGGAATAACAAAATACTTGCCTTACGTAACTACCTCGTTGGTTGGGCTCGTCATACAACGGGTTTACTTAAGAAAGAAAAACAACGACTATCATCAATTATTGATGACCTCAAAACTTTAGCAGAATGTCGTCCACTCTTCATGCAAGAAATTGAGCTCAAAAGCCAATCAAATGCATTGATAGCACGACTTCTGCGCGAGGAGGAGCTTAAGTGGTATCAACGTTCTAAAGCACAATTCATTCTAGAAGGGGATTCGAATACGCGTTACTTCCATAGTTTTGTCAATGGCAGACATAGGAAGAAACGCATATATTCTCTAGTACAGGATGAGGGAACGGTTGAAGGCCATGCGCAACTAAAGTCGTATATCACCAATTACTACAAGGGTCTGTTTGGAGCTCCTGATGAAGGAAACTTCACTCTGGATGAGTCCCGAACAGATAATATTCCCAGGTTTCAGATGAGGAAAATAGCCTACTCACTGCACCTTATTCCGAGAAAGAGGTGAGAAAGGCGATTTTCCAAATGGAACACGACAAAGCTCCTGGTCCTGATGGCTTCCCGGCTGAGTTCTATCAGAACTTTTGGGATATTATTGAGACTGATTTTCTACAGCTCTTTAGTTGTCTTCATAGCGGTCAACTTGAGTTGTTCCGTCTAAACTTTGGTGAAATAATTTTATTACCTAAGGTTAATGAAGCAGAAAGGATCCAACAATATAGACCAATCTGTCTTCTTAATGTTAGTTTTACAATTATCACCAAAGTTGCTACGATAAGACTAAACTTTGTGGCTGATCATGTGGTTCGTCCTTCTCAGACTGCCTTTATGCAAGGGAGAAACATCCTAGATGGGGTGGTTATCCTACATGAAACAGTCCACGAACTAGATAGGAAAAAGTTGGATGAGATTGTTTTAAAACTTGATTTTGAGAAAGCTTACCATAAGGTTAAGTGGTCATTCCTTCAGCAGACCCTCAGAATGAAAGGTTTTTCTACTGAGTGGCGCGCTTTAATCCATAGCTTCGTTTCTGGAGGAAGTGTAGCTATCAAAGTCAATGATGACATAGGCAAATACTTCCAGACGAAAAAGGGGCTTAGGCAAGGTGATCCTTTATCGCCAATGCTATTTAATATAGTGGCTGATATGCTCGCCGTTATGATTGAACATGCTAAGTCTGATGGGCAAATTGATGGTGTGATTCCTCATCTGGTTGATGGAGGTTTGTCCATTCTTCAATACGCTGACGATACAATTCTTTTTATGAAACATGACATCGAAAAGGCTAGGAACCTGAAGTTTATACTGTCAGCGTTCGAGCACTTATTGGGTCTAAAGATAAACTTTCATAAGAGCGAGTTGTTTTGTTTTGGCGAGGCTCAAGATGATGTCTCTCTGTATGCCGAGTTTTTTGGCTGCGGACAAGGCTAGTTTCCTATCAAGTATTTGGGTATTCCGATTCACTGCCGGAGACTACAAATGCTGAATGGAAAATGGTGGAGGAGAGACTATAGGCTAGACTAAATAGCTGGAAGGGAAAATTACTATCCTTGGGTGGAAGATTGGTATTAATTAATTCAGTACTAAGTAATATGGTACTGTATATGATATCTTTCTTCCAATCCCAAAAGGAGTCTTGAAAAAACTGGATTATTTCAGATCAAGATTCTTTTGGCAAGGGGATTGTGAGAAGAAAAAGTATCGTCTGGCTAAGTGGAGTGTGGTTTGCCAACCCAAGGACCAAGGAGGACTGGGTATTCATGACTTAGAGGTCAAGAATAGGGCCCTCGGCAAGTGGCTATTCAAGCTCCTGACTGAACAAGGGGTTTGGCAAACCTCCTTAGAAGAAAATATGTGGATTCATAGGCGTTATCCCAGGTGTACTGGAAACCGGGTGACTCCCACTTCTGGGCTGGCCTTATGGCCACGAAGAAGTTCTTCTTTCCACTCGGGTCTTTTTCTATCAAGGATGGATCAGAAATTAGGTTCTGGGAGGACAAGTGGATGGGTAACACCACACTCCGAGAACAATTTCCTGCCTTGTACAATATTGCACGCCATAATAGCGATACGCTCGCTAATGTGATGGAAACGTCACCACCAAATGTGTCGTTTAGAAGAAGTTTATTTGGAACCAGGCGAACATCTTGGAATGTTTTGCTACATCGTCTAGCCTCAGTGCAGCTGACGCAGGGATTCGATGAATTTAGATGGAATCTAAAAGAGAATGGTCAATTCTTAGTGGACTCTATGTACAAAGCTATGATCCAACCTGTTATTCCAGTGGATAATAATAAGAAAATTTGGAAGATGAAGATCCCACTGAAAACAAAGGTGTTCGCGTGGTATCTACGTCATGGAATAATTTTTACCAAAGATAATCTTGCAAAGCAGGAATTGATAGGGAAGTAAAAAGTGCGTCTTTTGTCATCATGGTGAGAGTATAAGACATCTGTTCTTCCAATGCAATTTTGCTAGATCTATATGCTCAGTCATCCAGATAGCGTCTAACTTGTACCCACCTCGGAGCGTTGCAGATATATTTGGCAATTGGCTCAATGGTGTGGACTCTAGGTTAAAGCTACTTGTTAGGGTGGGAGCGATTGTCGTTATTTGGTCACTATGGCTGTATAGAAATGACAAGGTTTTTAATGATAAACAATCGTCTCTTATGCAGGTCATCTACCGGTGCATAGCTACGATCTGTGCATGGTCGCCTCTACAGCGTGTGGAGCACCGCAACCTATTCATGTGGGTTTCTACGCGGTTGGAGGATGCAGCGAGGGATTTTTTTCCCAACGTGGATGGCAGTATAATCTGTGGATATGTACACCACCCCCTTAGGCGTTTCTACAATTTCTCATTATGATATGTAATTCACCTTTTTACTTTTGCTCTGGAGACTTTTGGACCTTTGGAGGCTGTGTGCATCTCAGCTATGCAGAGGCTGGGTGTAATGCTTAAAACTTTTAAGTAATAAAATTCGCTTTATCAAAAAAATATAAACACCTAGATATTGTGGTAAACAAAATATGACATGTGTAGATAACATATTTAATTTGTGGAGGATTGATTATTGTGTCATTTTAAAAGGACCATATCACTAACACTAGTAGAAAAGAGGGCTTTTGTCCATGCCGCTACGGAGCATTAGTCCCGGTCGGGACACGAACCGGGACTAACGTTGGCATTAGTCCCGGTTCGAGCGGCTCGGACGCCGCATGGGGCTCGGGAGGCTTTCGTCCCGGTTCGTAGGGACCCTTTAGTCCCGGTTCGTGACATGAACCGGGACTAAAGGTTTGCGGCCGGTAGCCGCCGAGGTGGGGACAGGGCGAGAACCTTTAGTCCCGGTTCATATTACAAACCGGGACTAAAGATGAACCTTTAGTCCCGGTTTGTAATACGAACCGGGACTAAAGGCATGTTCTCACTATATCATCTTCTTCCTGCCCGAGGAGCTCGAGTTCATCACCATTTTTCTCCTCTATCTCCTCCCCGAGCTCGAATTCATCCACATTTTTTCCACCATTTGTCAAGATTAAGGGTGCCCCATCTATCCAAGGGTTCTAATAGGTTAGAAACTTCATCCTCCCGGAGCTCGAGTTCATCCCCATTGCTAGTTTTGCTCCTCATTTCATTGGTATTGCTAGCTAGGTGTTTGATGAAATGCCTAAGTTAGTTTAGCTCAAATTCTAGGTTAGTTGTGTAATGCACATTGCTAGTTTATTTGTTTTATATGCAATTTGAGTTCAAATTAAAGTATGATTTGTTGGTTTTAGTGCCGTCCCGTTCCTGTCCTTGTCCTCACCGCCGTCGATCGCCCGCGCCGCCCCGTCGCCGACACCACCTTGGTGAGCCTCTTGTTCTTATTAAAAAATAACAAATTCTTATTTATATGATTTACATAGTTACTTGTATAATTTTTCTTACTTGTATGATTGTTTGTTATATGTATAGTGCCATGGTTTTGATATCCGTCCCCGTCGGCCCTCGTCCGGTCTATGATTCGGATGTGGTATATTATCTTTTATAACTATTTTTTTAATTTCGTGTTTATAACAATTATGCCAACCAACACTTGACATAGATATTTTTATCTAGGACATATATGAACCGGAAATTCCAACCGACCCTCTTGTCGAGAAGTTAAATTTAGTTGAAAAATAAAACGATGATTTGAAAGAAAAATTGAAAAATTTTGAAGAAGAGAAGATGAAATTGGAGTTGTATCTTGCCGATGTCGTCGATGATCACAAGATCAAGATGGATGCAATGCGTTTGAAGATTAAAAAGATTAGAAATTATGCCATTAATAAAAAGGCTTGGTATCATTATGTTGTTGGATCAATGGTTACCTTAGTTGCGATTTTGATCGCATTTGTTGTTACATTTAAATGCATTAGATGGTTTGTATGTTAGTTTCAATGTATGTTTTAATTATGAGAACTATGTATTACATTTGGTCACTACTCTGCTTTGGTTTTAATGTGATGAACTTGTATTAATTAATTTGGTCACTTATCTATTCATGATGTTGTGTGTAATGATTTTTGATATACTTATATAATGCAGATGAGTCGGCAATATATATCTCGAAATATATGAGGTGCTCGATGAACCGACAATGGATGTACGGTGACCGACGGACTGGCGAGTTCATTACGGGCCTGCGTAGTTTTATCGGTGTGGCCGAGGCAAACGATCAGAATGGTTTTATGTGTTGTATCTTAGAATAAGAAGGATTACTCTTCCTCGAAAATCCTTCACACCACCTGCTTCGGTACGGTTTCATGCCCAGCTATAATTGTTGGACCAAGTACGGAAAAATAGGGGTTATAATGGAAGAAAATGAAGAAGAAGAGGATGGTGACAACTATCCTATGTACCGTGAATACGGTGATACTGCAACGGGGGAAGCTGAAGATCAAGAGGCATCAGATGAGCCGGCTGATGATCTTGGTCGTGCCATTGCTGATGCACAGATAAACTGCAGAACTGAAAATGAGAGGTCGAAATTCGCACGCATGTTAGAGGATCACAACAAACCGTTGTACACAAATTGCGAAGATGGCCTGAAAAATCTGGGTAGCACACTGGAATTGCTGCAATGTAAGGCAGAGAACGGTGTGACTGACAAGGGATTTGAAAAGTTGCTGAAAATAATGAAGAAGGACCTTCCAAAGGGTAACGAATTGCCTGCCAGTACGTACGAAGCAAAGAAGGTTGTCTGCCCTCTAGGATTAGACGTGCAGAAGATACATGCATGCCCTAATGACTGCATCCTCTACCGCGGTGAGGAGTACGAGAATTTGGATGCATGCCTGGTATGCACTGCATTACGGTATAAGATCAGACGAGATGACCCTGGTGATGTTGAGGGCGAGCGCCCCACGAAGAGGGTTCCTGCCAAGGTGATGTGGTATGCTCCTATAATACCACGGTTAAAACATTTGTTCAGAAACAAAGAGCTTGCCTGGTTGTTGCGATGGCACAAAGAAGACCGTAAGAAAGACACGATGTTGAGACACCCCGCCGATGGGTCGCTGTGGAGAAACATCGAGAGAGAGCTCCCAAACTTTGCAGATGACGCAATGAACTTAAGGGATGTTTTGACAATCATTGGCCTTTTCTGTTCAACGCAGTCATTGACAGCTTGGACTTAAGGGAGGTCTCAATGATTGGGATACAGTTTACTTGGGCAAATAGTCTGCCGGAACCTACATACGAGAAGCTAGACCGTGTACTAATGGATATTGATTGGGAATCTAAATTTCCCTTGGTATCGGTACGACCTCTAGAGCGTATTGAGGATCTGTCAGACCATGCTCCCATCTTGTTGACCACTGGTTTGCCTAGACCACCGTGTACTCGTCGGTTCAAGTTTGAACTTGGATGGCTACAACAGGAGGGCTTCCAGGATATGGTCAAAACGATTTTGGAAAGGCCTATTGCGGGTGCTACTCCAATTCAGAGCTGGAATAACAAAATACTTGCCTTACGTAACTACCTCGTTGGTTGGGCTCGTCATACAATGGGTTTACTTAAGAAAGAAAAACAATGACTATCATCAATTATTGATGACCTCAAAACTTTAGCAGAATGTCGTCCACTCTCCATGCAAGAAATTGAGCTCAAAAGCCAATCAAATGCATTGATAGCACGACTTCTGCGCGAGGAGGAGCTTAAGTGGTATCAACGTTCTAAAGCACAATTCATTCTAGAAGGGGATTCGAATACGCGTTACTTCCATAGTTTTGTCAATGGCAGACATAGGAAGAAACGCATATATTCTCTAGTACAGGATGAGGGAATGGTTGAAGGCCATGCGCAACTAAAGTCGTATATCACCAGTTACTACAAGGGTCTGTTTGGAGCTCCTGATGAAGGAAACTTCACTCTGGATGAGTCCCGAACAGATGATATTCCCCAGGTTTCAGATGAGGAAAATAGCCTACTCACTGTACCTTATTCCGACAAAGAGGTGAGAAAGGCGATTTCCAACTGGAACACGACAAAGCTCCTGGTCCTGATGGCTTCCCGGCTGAGTTCTATCAGAACTTCTAGGATATTATTGAGACTGATCTTCTACAGCTCTTCCGTTGTCTTCATAGCGGTCAACTTGAGTTCTTCCATCTAAACTTTGGTGAAATAATTTTATTACCTAAGGTTAATGAAGCAGAAAGGATCCAACAATATAGACCCATCTGTCTTCTTAATGTTAGTTTTAAAATTTTCACCAAAGTTGCTACGATAAGACTAAACTCTGTTGCAGATCATGTGGTTCGTCCTTCTCAGACTACCTTTATGCAAGGGAGAAACATCCTGGATGGGGTGGTTATCCAAACAACATGCATCCACAGGACAAGACCCGGACCAGCTACGCTCTTACCAAAGCAGAGAAGGAAATCTTTTGTGAATGCCTGAGCAATATCAAGGTCCCGTTTGGCTTCTCGTCGAATATAAAGGGAATAATAAATATGGCAGAGAAAAAATTCCAAAACCTGAAGTCTCATGACTGCCACGTGATTATGATGCAGTTGCTTCCGATTGCATTGAGGGGGCTTCTACCGGAAAATGTTCGAGTACCCATTGTGAAGCTATGTGCATTCCTCAATGCAATATCTCAGAAGGTAATCAATCCAGATATTCTGCCAAGGTTACAGAATGATGTGGTCCAATATCTTGTTAGTTTTGAGTTGGTGTTCCCACCATCGTTCTTCAATATTATGACGCATCTCTTGGTTCACCTAGTCGAAGAGATTGCCATTCTCGGTCCTGTATTTCTACACAATATGTTCCCGTTTGAGAGGTTCATGGGAGTTTTATAAAAATATGTCCATAACCGTGCTAGGCCAGAAGGAAGCATCTCCAAGGGCTATGGAACAGAGGAGGTCATTGAGTTCTGTGTTGACTTTATTCCTGCCCTTAAGCCGATTGGTGTTCCACAATCACGGCATGAGGGGAGACTGAGTGGAAAATGCATGCTAGGAAAGAAAACAAGAATATGTAGGGACGAGCATTCTTTAACTCAAGCACACTACACAGTTCTACAGAGTTCTACCTTGGTGGCTCCGTATATCGAGGAACACCTGAATATAGTACAGTCCCAACACCGGGACAGTCTGACACCTGGATTACATATGAACACATTGAGACTTTTGGCGGTTGGTTGCGAACACATCTCATGAATAACAACATTGTTGGAGATCAGCTGTACTTGTTGGCCAGGTCACCATCTTTGACTATATTGACTTTCCAAGGGTACGAGATAAATGAGAATACATTTTACACGATCGCACAAGATAAAAAGAGCACCAACCAAAACAGTGGTGTCCGCTTCGATGCAACAAACAACAATGGGCAAAAGGACACATATTATGGTTACATAGAGGAGATATGGGAATTTGACTATGGATCTTCTTTAAGGTCCCTTTGTTTCAGTGTGCAAATGGGTCAAGCTGAATGGACTCGGGGTTCAGGTAGACAAGCCGTACGGAATGACAACAATGGATCTCAACAATCTTGGTTACAGAGACGAACCATTCGTCCTAGCCAATGATGTGGCTCAGGTTTTCTATGTGAAGGACATGTCTGCCAAACCGAGAAAAAGAAAAAAATAAGCAAACGAATAAATCATCCGACGAGCCAAAGCGTCACATAGTTCTTTCAGGGAAAAGAAACATCATGGGAGTGGAGGACAAGACAGACATGTTAGAAGATTATAATAAGTTTGATGAAATTCCGGCCTTCACGGTGAACATTAACCCAATCATCGTGTTAAATGATGAAGATGCTCCATGGTTACGGCCGGCGCGATCATAAGCAAGGGACATACGCTAGATGGGGATGTTGGTTATGTGTAATAATATATTAAATATTTATGTATGAGTGTTCTCAAACTTGGCACACATGTGTATCTTATTTTGTTGACATAGAGATGTCCTCTGTCTTTGCCTTCCGGACTAGCTTGACTACAGTATGAAACTTCAACACTGAGAGAACGCTTCTATGCCGAGCCCCTCGAAGATGTCATAGGTCACTGCCCAACGACATCTTCGAGAAGCTCGTGCATAGAGGAGTCCTCTGTCTTCGCTTTCCGGCTAGCTTGACTACAGTATGAACCCTCTTAGCACTGAGAGAACGCTTCTATGCCGAGCCCCTCGAAGATGTCATAGGTCACTGCCCAACGACATCTTCGAGAAGCTCGTGCATAGAGGAGTCCTCTATCTTCTCTTTCTGTTGTTGCCGTGCTCTCTTGTTCTTCATCTCCTCCTCATGGTGGGTATTTATAGCTAAAAGATCAGGGCAATTCTTCACCTTTAGTCCCGGTTGGTAGCTGCAACCGGGACTAAAGGAGCATTGATATGTGTGCCTTATCTTCTGCTTGAGATCCAACGGCTCACAAGCGCTCGACAGAAACACACCGCTGATCCAACGGCTCACAAGTGTTCGAAGGAAACACACGATCTGTGTGCTTCTTCCTGATTGGGCATACTACACCCGGTATCGGCATCAAAAAAAGGGTAGAAAAGTGAAACAGAAAATATGTATGTTTAATTACTTAATGGAGTTTGATGATCGGTGATGGTAGCGTTGGGTTGTGCCCCAAGCGAAGGCGTGGATGTAGTAAGTAGCAGTTTTCCCTCGTTAACGAACCGAGGTTTATATAACTAGTAGGACTTTGAAATCAACAAAAAATTGAATGTTGAAGATCTCTGGCGCTTAATCTTCAACAGACGTGGACCTGCACACACTCAACCAATTACTTTGCCCCCAACGGCGGAAAGGTTGTCAACCTTTTTGGTCTCGCAGAAAATAAAGCGGTTAATTATGTAGTGAAATAGATGAAATATGAAAGTGGGCCAAAGGAGTAATGATGATGAAAAGTGATGAATAAAGGTTGCAATCAATGTAAAAAGATGGACCGGGGGCCATGGGTTCACTAGTGGAGTCTCTCAAGTAAATAAAACACTAATATGATGGGTAAACAAATTACAGCTAGGCAATTGACAAGAATATAACACAAACTTAATCTAGCTATGACATAGAGAACATGATAATATTTATGTAGGCATCACGACAATTAACAAAGACCGTTGAGTCCAACTACATCTTTGTCTAAAAAGTCCACTGTGGGATCGCTATCCAGCCTGTCACCCAACGGTATTAAGTTGCAAGCAACAGACATTTGCATTAAGTAAAGCGCCTGAAGTAAGCAATACTAATATCAAAAGAGACACTAACACCACTGTTTTGCCCTTAGTAGAACAGCACACCCTCACCCTTAGACGTTTCTATCACTCGTGCCCAGGAACAAAAGGGGGCATGAACCCACTATCTAGCATAAATACTCCCTCTTGGAGATACACACAATCACTTGGCCAAAGTAACTACGCACATCGGAGAGCATGCAAGAACATAAATCAACATATAAGAATCATGCACAATCTGATCATAACTTCATAATCCATCAGATCCCAGCAAACACATCACATAGCATTACAATAATCGATCTTGATCATGTTAGGCAGCTCACAAGATCATAATACATGAAGCACAAGGGAGAGAGACTACCATCTAGCTACTGCCATGGACCCGTAGTCCAAGGTGGGAGTACTCACAAATCATCCTGGAGGAAGGCATGGCGATGAAGAGCCCTCCGGGATCGATCTCCCCTCCGACAGGGTGTCGAGATCAGCTTCAGAATCAACCCCGAACTAGGGTATATGGTGGCGGCGCCTCGGGGTGACTTCTGTAGCTCAAATCAGAAAACTCAAAACTAACGAAAGATAGATAAAAGTATCAGGCTTGCTGTCTAAAAATATTAGAAAAGGATAAATTCAGGGATTGTTCGAGAGTTTCTGCAACAGGCGCATAGAATCTGTTTATGGACAGCAAAACAATACCTCGCACTTTCAATGCATTAGAGGCTAAACTTGGCACAAAAACCAAAACAAAAAGATACAATGAAGTTGCTACAGAGACAACAACTCCATGACTCAAGAAAAGCAAAAACAAACTGAAAGTAAAAGATGGGTTGTCTCCTAACGAGCGCTTTTCTTAACGCCTTTAGCTAGGCGCAATGCCAAATATCAAGTCTTTTCAAAATCAAGTGCATCGTCCTTCTTATCAAGTTCATGTATTGTGCAACTTGAAGGAGGACTTTTAATAGACTCATTAACAGCAATACCTTGTGAATAATTTTTTTTAACCTTACCATACGGGGCAGCTCCCAGCAAGCCCTTGAATACTTGATCCTCTTTAACCATTTTTACTTCTTCATTGCCTACAAAAGATGCATCAACTTTAGTAGTATTCTTTGGCACAAAGATAAATTTCGGTCCCTTAACTATGGGAGTTAGTTCCTTTTTAGGTTAAGTGAAGAAAAGGTAGCTCCCAAGTTATCAAAAGTCTCTTCTAGTCTACCTATCCCTTCGGGATGATCTTTAGGGTAATGGAGTGTTTTAACCTTTTTAGTAGCATTCCTTATGTATCCATTAACCCTATTAAAGTTGTTATCAATCTTCTTATCCATATCATTTATCTTACTTATGCTTGGCATATTACTTTCTATTGCTTCCAACTTTTTCATAATGTCTTCTAAGGTAATTTTCTTAGTATCATCAATAGGACGATTTCCAAATAAATTTTCAATAGCATTGAAAGCTTCCGAAGCACTAGCACCTAAGAAGCTTTCACCTGTTATAGTGTCCAAAATGAACTTATACCATCATGTGATACCAATATAAAATTTCTTAGAAGGACAATAGCTACTTGCTTTTTAGTGGATCTACGATGAGCATCTTTAATTCCATACCAAATGTCGTGGTGGGTAGCACGGCATATCCATCAAAGACGGAAAAGAGTGTGGGGCAGGCGACGATCGGATGCTCGCGCGGGATTGGGCAACAAACATGCAAACACACATCGGTTACCCAGGTTCGGGGCCCTCCTTGTGGAGGTAACACCCCTACGTCCTGCTCTTCTTGTTCTTATTGATTGATCACAAATCGAGCTACAAAGGTTGCTCCTGGAGCTGTATGGCGGTGGTGCCGGCTAGAGATGTCCAGCCGGCTAGAGGTGGATGACGATGATCTACGTATCTCTGTGTCCTGTTCGCTTGCCTCGCGCAGGAGGCCCATGCACGCCTTATATAGGCAGCATCTAGGGTTTTGGGTTACAAGGAGATTACACGATTGCCCCTATGACATCACTACTCTGGAGCCGGCTGGAGCTATCTCATCATTACATTGTAGCTGTAACGTCCGACAGGGGCTGGACGATCTGGGCCTACCAGTACGGACTGGTCGGTTGGTAGAGGCCGGCTGCTCTAGCCGGCCGTCCGCCTCCGGGTAGAGGAAACAGCTTGCTTCATCCGGCTGGCTCCAGGCGGGACGCTGTAGCCGGCCGTTGTAGTCCTTGAAGAAATGGACCTCTTAGGGATATCCGGGGTTCATATCCCCGACACTAGCCCCCGAGATCGTGGAGTCTTGCCGGCTTGCCGGGTAGACTTCTCGAGCTTCAATGTTTTGTTTGTCGATGTAGTTGAAGTCGTCCGGCTTGAAGTTTGCCTGGATAAGGTGGCGGTGGCCGGAGGTGGTTCGTCCGGCTTGGGGCAGCCGGTCTCCGGTAGTCTGGATGTCTTGGGAATCGTGAGTCGTGGCATGCGTCAGCCACGTTTCGCCGCTTGGTCGTGACGGTTGTGCTCTGCCCGATGTCAGGGGCACGTCGCTTCGGTCTTCGGCGGACTGGATCGTCTGTGGCAACTGCTTGTTAGTGGGATCGTTTGTGGACGGCACGGCCTGCCCGCGCCCCACGTGGCGCATGGAGCGGTGCGGTTCCGCCTGCCCCGCTTTTAAAGGGGAAAAGAGGGGGAAGGCTCAGAATTTCCGCTCCTCTCTCCCGCTTCGTCTTCTTCGCCAGTTCTTGCTCCTCTTGCTCCTTGCCGATTTCTCCGTCTCGCCACTTCCGCTTCCGCCTCCTCCACCACGGGCAACAGATCTTCAATGGCGGGCACGGGTGCCTGGATGGGTTCCATCATCGACAATAAGTTCCTTCTGAAGCTTCACCGGAATGGGTCCATGGGGAAGAGCGGCGATGTGGAGGCTCGCGCCCCGCCCCCTGGAGAGATCTCGCCGAGGCCCAAACCGGACGAATTTGTCATGTTCTACACGCATGTGGAGCGGGGATTGGGGCTCCCCGTCAGCTCGTTCTTCAACGAGTTTCTGCATTTTTATGGGCTGCAGCCTCACCATCTAGGGGCAAACTGCATCACGCAGTTGTCCTGCTTCGTCACGCTGTGCGAAGCGTATTTGGGCGTTTGGCCCAGTATGGAGCTCTTCGGCATGTTCTTCTTCTTGCGGTCCCAGGTGACCGCTGGGCTGCAACGGGACTGCGGCGGCGTCTCCATCAGCGCGAAGAGCACGCCATTTCCCAAGATCCATCTGCCCGAATCCATCAAGAAGTGGCAGAATACATACTTCTATGTCAAGAACGCTACTGAGGTTGACCGGATCAACCTCCCCGCCTTCGCCAATACGCGTCCGGCGGACAGATCCTGGAGCCGGAAACCGGCCGTCGATGAGGCTCTGCAAGGCACCCTGTTCGCCCGCCTGGAGAAGCTGGTGGCGGACGGCTTGACGTCCAGGGACCTGACCATGGCCTGGACGACAAGGCGGATGTTCCCGCTGCAGGAGCGCTCGCACAAGATGTGCTTCTACTCCGGCGTCCGGGATCCCACTTGTGCTTCCTTGAACATCCCGACGCAGGAGGGATTAAGCGAGTGGGTTTCCCGTCTCATCACCGACAGGCTTGAGGATGATTGGGACTTCGGGCTCGATCCCTTCTGCCGCTCGGACCGCGCTCCTGAGGTTAGCTTCTTCCTTACTCATTTTGCTTCCGATTCCCTTTCCGGCTGCCGCCTGATCTAGCCGGCTTGCCGGGTAGCTTTGTGAGGTCCAGATGGTTGAAGATTTTGAAGTAGTCTTCGAGCCTGATGTCCAGGGTCCCCTTTCTGCGGCGCAGACGGCCATGCTGGAGGAGGAGAGCGCCGCCGAGGAGCAGGCGGCGGGCGGAGGTGCGGACACTGCCGCTGGAGGCGAATCCGGCGGCGATGCCCGTGTCGTCGCGGGAACACGCGGCGACACCACCGAGTCGTCGGGTGGAGGTGCTGATGCCGGCGGCGATGACGGGGGCGATGATGACGCCACCCGGACTGCAACGAGCCCGGCCCCTGCTACCGGCGCCGACTCCGACTCGGCCGCCTACAGGGACGAGGATCTCGAGCACGACGATCCGCCTCCGGTTTCGTCGTCCCGTGGTAAGTCTTCTGGGCCCGGGGTCGCCGGGCAGGCTGACGATGTTGTGCGTGTGGTAGTAGATCTCTCCACTGGCTCTGAACCGGACTCAGAGGGTTCTTCCTCCGTGCCAGCCTCCAAGCCGGCGATATCCACCCGCCGGACCAAGGAATTGGAGGCGGCGGCGCGGAAGAAGGTGGTTCTTCCTCGGCGGACCGTGAAGGAGAGGCGGTCGAAGTCGGCCGCCGACGTCGATGCGAATATCGCGCCGCCCAAGCGGAAGGGCGCATTTGAGAAGCGAGGCGTGCATCCCGCCAAAAAGCGGGCTTCGACGTCTTCCCGGCCTACCACGGGCGGCCTGTCGCCAGCCGGAAGAACGAGGGCGGAGACGTCTGAGACCGAGGCCAGGGCGGACGAGATCATGGCCGACGTCCGGGCTGAGGTCGACGCCAAAATGGCAGAGGAGGAGGCCCAGACTGGTGGGGCCAAAAACGAGGTGATTGGTCCTGCTTTAGGTGGTGATTTTATTTACGATTCGAATCCGGATGACTTGGAGAGGGAGTTTTATGCTCGGACGGCGCAGGCAGTCTTAGCCTTGGGAGCATCTGATGCTGATTTTACTGTGGAGCAGCTGCTGGCCTCGAGGGAGGACGAGGAGAGGACGAAGGCGGCGGACGCGGAGAGGACCGAACCCGCCGCCGGCAAGACCCGCGCCCAGGTGGTTAATCTTTCTCCTCCTTTTGTTCTTGGCTATGACTCGGGTATTGAGGATATGGAGAAGGCTATTTACGCGGAGCTGGCGCAGGCGGACTCGATCCGGGCGTCGATGGACGCCCAGGCGGCTGCAAAGCAGCCAGCGGCTGCCAAGGCGGCCGAGGAGAAGGCGGCAGCGGGCGTGGAGCCGGCGATACCGCCAAGGTCTCTGCTGGGGTCGAGGTGGTGCCGGCTCGCACGGAGCGGCCGGTCGAGGACCCTGTCGTCCCGGCGAAAGGCGGCGATGTGCCTTCCGGAGGCGTGAAGCGCCCGTCCGACGCCGTGCCCCCTCCCCCACCAAAGCGTACGAAGAGGAGGACGGCCAAGGCGCTGGGCTCGTGTGTCGGGTAAGTCCTTGTCTTGTGGTGGGAATCTTCGCAACTTGCACTCGATGGTGACGCCTTCCTTGTTTCGTAGGGCACCGCTCCCTATAGTGGAGACGGCAGTCGTCGCTGTAAAGGAGTCGGCTTCGGTGCCTGTCACCGAGGTCCCCGTGGCGCAGGCGGCTGATCCGCCTTCGGAGGCGAAGACGACGGAGGCGGCCAGCCGAGTGCTGGCGGAGGCGGCTGATCCGCCTTCGGAGGCGAAGACGACGGAGGCGGCCAGCCGAGTGCTGGCGGAGGCGGCCCCCCTTGTGGTCGATTTCAACCCTCCGGCTTCAGGTGGAGATGCCGAGACGCCAGTGGGCGCTTTCCAGGTGGTTTCCCAGCCCGGCGCCGGGGCTGGGTATACCGCCTTCCCCACCCCCTCTTTGACAGTGGCCGTGACAGCCAAGGATAAGGCCATCGCGGAAGCGACGGCCTCGCTCCCCGGCCCTCGCCAATCAACTTTGGTGTCTTCTCCGACGTACTCCGGACCGGTGCCGGCTCGGCCCGACGCGTCGGGAAAATTTCCCCTCGCCGAACTGGCGGAGCGGGTGGCCAGGGAGAACTTGGCCAACGTGACATTGCTCTGCTCCTCCATGGAGCAAGGCCTTGCCGCGGCGAATAGGGAGGCGACATTGCTCAAGCGGGAGCTTGAGGCGGCCAAAGGTTTGGCTCCCTTTTTCTTTCTGCACTTTGTCTTGCCGTTCTGCCTTTTTCTCTTGCATGTCTTGGCTTGACGGTGACTTGATCTCTACAGGTGACTCCACCTCCCGCGCCGGCTTGGAGAAGCAACTGAAGGAAAAGGACGCCGCCTTGACCTCGTCCAAGGCCGATCTCCAAGCGGCGGAGAAGGCATTAGAAGAGCGCCGCCTCGAGGTCGTCCGGCTGGGCGAGGAGGCGGCAAAACTGCGGGAGGCCGAGCGTCGGAGGCAGAGCGAGGTTGAATCTCTCCGCGGGGACGCGGCCAAGCTGAAGGATCTGCTGAAGGCTTCCGTCGAGAATAACGACGAGATCGTCCGGGAGGCCAAGGCTCGCGAGCTTGAGCATGAACAGCTGGTGAGCGGCTTGGTCAAGGAGGTTGAGGGCGTAAACGAGCTGATCCTCGGTAAGTGAGGTCTTCTTTCTCCTTGGTTTCTTGCTTTAGGTCTTCTACTCGGCCTTACTGGTTTGAACTGCAGGCCTCTATCCCGAGGTGGATGCGCAACTCCAACAAGATGCTGCCTCGGCTCACTCTCGACCGGAGTCTTCTGGTGCCGCTGCCGGGTCTGCTCCGACTACCGCCTCCCGTCTTCTGCGACTCGGCCAGGAATTCAAGCGGCTAAAGGAAGCGGCTGAGGGCGTGCTTGAGAACCTGTGGCCGGACACTCCCTTGCCGGCTACTCTCCACGACTTATGCGCCCGGCTCGAAGGAGCGCCTGCCGGCATCAATGATCAAGTGGAGATGGCGGCGCGCGGAGGTACCGACATGGCCCTGGCCGTGGTGAAGTCATGGTACCCTGGCCTGCAGACGAGCAGGCTGATGGACGGCTTCCGCGACGGGACGTCCTTCGCGAACTTGCGTCCAGAAATTGCCGAGGCTTCCAAGCGGATTGCCGAGGCGGTTGACTTGACGGCGCTGGTACCTGCCGAGCCATCTTCGACGCCGAAGCCGACTGAAGATGCTGGAGCCGGCGACGCTGCTGCCGCTACTGACGCCGCTACCATTTGATTCGTTCATCTCCCCGGGATGCCGGGTGTAACTGTTATTCTGTGCCGTTAACTGTCCCGCCACATTAACCGCCTTGTTATCTTGGACAACTTTTAAGGTCATCATGTAAAAATTTGCTATTCTGCTTCCTGCCATGGTCTGTTATCGTGAGTGTCGTTTTCTCTGTGACTGCTGGGCCTTTGTGCTATAATTCGTGCTTGTTTTTGGTGATGATTATCACCATCCCTAGCCCCCGAATTTTGGGCCGGCTTGAGCATCTAGCCGGGTCGAAATTTCACGTTTCCTGCTTATCGCTTGTCTTCTGTCGTCGTTATATCGTGCAGCCCCCGAGTCCGTGACTTGGGGTGATTTTAGATATACGTCCGGGTCTGAGCAGCCGGCTTGCCGGGTGCTCAGCCCCCGGGAATCTTTTTGCCGGCTGGCGGCTTGGCAGCCCCCGAGTCCGTGACTCGGGGTGTTTTTATGTTCGTCCGGGTCTGGGCAGCCGCCTTGGCGGGTGCGCAGCCCCCGGGTATCTTTTGCCGGCTGACGGCTTCGCAGCCCCCGAGTCCATGACTCGGGGTGATTTTTATTTTCATCCGGGTCTGGGCAGCCGCTTGGCGGGTGCGCAGCCCCCGGGTATCTTTTGCCGGCTGGCGGCTTCGCAGCCCCCGAGTCCGTGACTCGGGGTGATTTTTATTTTCATCCGGGTCTGGGCAGCCGGCTTGGCGGGTGCGCAGCCCCCGGGTATCTTTTGCCGGCTGACGGCTTCGCAGCCCCCGAGTCCATGACTCGGGGTGATTTTTATATTCGTCCGGGTCTGGGCAGCCGCCTTGGCGGGTGCGCAGCCCCCGGGTATCTTTTGCCGGCTTGGGCTTGTCTCCTTGGCTTCCGCGCGTGGACCCGGTTGCAGTTACTGAAGGGTCCCGTCAACTGTTTCGTCGCCACGTGTAGATCGTGGGATCGTGGGCGACGGTTGGGTCTCCCACGTTGTCCCTTGTTTGTGCTATAAATCTTGACCGTTTTCTTTCTCCTCCTTCACTCGCGCCTCTTTGCTTCCTTCTCGCATTCCTCTTCTTGTTTCCTTGCTTCTCTGCCATGGTGAAGTCTGAGCCCATGGACGCTGTCGCCGAGGAGACCCCCGCTGCGCCTCCGGCGAAGCGTCCTCGCGGTCGTCCCCCCAAGAGCGGCGGCCGAGGGCGGGGGAAGGCAGTCGCCTCCGCTGCCGCCGGTAGCAGCGCTGGCCGCGGCAAGGGCAGCGGCCGTGCAGGCTTGAGAAGTGCGAGTGCCGCCCGTGGCGGCATTAGCATCTGCGCTGGTCGTGGCAAGCAGCTCCTTGTTCTTGACGACACATCGAGCGAGGAGGAAGCCACCCCTGTTCTTCCACCTCCGGGCTTTGACCCGATTCCTAAGTACGCTCCCTCTGCCGTCGCCGACAGCGAGGAAGAGAGCGCGGAGCAGTCCTCCGCCTCTTCCGACTCCCTGGAGAATCCGCGGCGTCCGCCTTGGGGTGTGTTCCCCATCGGGGAGTTTCTCCTGATCCTGCACTCGCCAGTTGCTGGGCCAGTGCAGAGGCTTCCCGACGCCTTCGCCGACGCACTGCCAGGCGTTGGCCACTTCAAGTTCAGGCTCTTCCGTGAGGGTGCCTCCCAGGGTCCCTGGGACGCAACCGTCCGGTTCACCTCCCAGGTGGTGGGCAATGCTGTTGTCAACCGGGTGGAGTTTGTCAGGGGTTGGGACGAGTTCGCCGACTTCTACGAGCTCGAAGCCGGCTTCATCCTCTGCTTCCGCCTCCGTCGTGACAAGGGCGTCTTCTTCGTGAAGGTGTTCGACGGCACCCTCTGCATCAAGCACTGGGCCGGCAAGAAGATCGGCGGATCCGGGAAGGCGACGGTTGCCGCTTAGGGAGCTCTGCCGGCTCGACCTTGTAGTTGCGCGGGGAAGGTCCGCCTGTGGACCTCCCTCTTTTGCTTTGTTGTTTAGCCTTCATTTGTAATGCCTCGCCCTTTATGTTTAATGCTACTTGCTCTTGTTCCTGTACTTTTGCTTGTGCGCAATTTTCATTTCCTGTTTGTCGTGCCTGTGTCCGGCTTGGGCTCTCGAAGCCGGTTGGCGGCGTTTCCGCGTGTGAAATGAAATGACGAAGCGATTAGTTTGCTGTTATGCTCATGGAGTATACTTATACTGTGCTTAACTCAATTTCACACTCGCCTGTAGCCTTTCCTGCCGCCGTTCGTGTGCACTTCACCGTCTAGCGGGATCATGCACACTACTACAACGTTAGGATCCGGTTTGTTAGGCCAGAGTTTTCTCAGCCGGTAACGACTTCTACTTCTTACGTCTTTCGCGTACACTCCGCCTCCAGCTTATTCTCTTGCCGGCCTTAACCGGATTCGAAGAGTTAACCGTTTAGCATTGTGTAGTTAGTCATCCGTAATCGGAGAAGCGTTTGCCGACTGCCGGCTTGGCCGAGTTTGCAGAAGAACGTTATTTCAGCCGGCAGGACTTCCCTTTATGCGTTTTTCACGTTGTTTGCCCCCTCCAGCTTGTTCTCTTGCCGGCCTTAACCGGATTCGAAGAGTTAGCCGTTTAGGGGTTAGTCACGCTACACGGCCGCTAAAGGCAAGCTTGCCGGCTGCCGGAAGAGCCGGTTAGAAAATGCAGAAAAAGTTGCGAAAAATTGCTCATGTGCTCATCATTCTCGTTTCTTTTATTGATAGCATAGGTGATACATACATTGTACTTTCTCAGTGTAGAATCGACGCAAGAGTGCCGCGTTCCATGGCCTTTCCGTTTCATCGCCTTCCTTGTCCATCGTGTCCTTCTTGTGCTCGCGGGCGTCGATGAGGTAATAGGCATCGTTGATGAGCGCTTTGCTGACGATGAATGGTCCTTCCCACGGCGATGACAACTTGTGCATGTTTTTGGTGTCCTGGATCAACCGGAGCACGAGGTCGCCTTCTCGAAAGTGGACGTTCTTGATGCGCCGGCTGTGGTAGTTGCGTAGTTGTTGCTGGTACATCGCCGATCTTGATTCGGCAAGCTGGCGTGCTTCCTCGAGCAGGTCCATTCCATCTTCGTAGGCTTGCTTAGCTTGCGCTTCCGTGTACAGCACGATCCGGGGTGCGTCGTGCTCGATGTCCGTTGGCATGACGGCTTCCGCCCCATGGACGAGGAAGAAGGGGGTGAAGCCGGTTGAGCGATTCGGCGTCGTCCTTAGGCTCCAGAGGACGGAAGGTAGCTCTTCTTCCCATGCGCCGGCTGCCCGCTCGAGCGGTTCGAGCAGCCGAGGCTTGATGCCGGCTAGAATGAGGCCGTTTGCTCGCTCGACTTGCCCGTTCGACTGCGGGTGTGCGACGGAGGCCACGTCGAGCCGGATGCCGGTCCTGCCGCAGAACTTGGCGAATTCTCCCTTGACGAAGTTTGTCCCGTTGTCCGTGATGATGCTGTTGGGGTAGCCGAAGCGGTAGATGATGCTTTTGAAGAACTTGACTGCTGTTGGTCCATCCAGTTTCTTGATCGGCTTGGCTTCAATCCATTTCGTGAACTTGTCGACCGCTACCAGCAGGTGTGTCATGCCTCCACTGGATCTCCTCAGTGGTCCAACCATGTCGAGCCCCCAGACGGCAAACGGCCAGGTGATAGGAATTGTCTTGAGTGCCGAAGCCGGCGTGTGCTTCTGCGTTGCAAATCGTTGGCAGCCGTTGCAGAGTCGGACCAGTTGGTTCGCGTCCGCCAGCGCAGTCGGCCAGTAGAACCCGTGCCTGAACGCCTTAGCCACAATTGCCCTTGAAGATGCGTGATGGCCGCATTCGCCTTGATGGATCTCCTTGAGGATCCTGTTTCCTTCTTCTTGGCTCACGCAGCGTTGGAACATTCCGGATACGCTGCGCTTGTATAGCTCGTTGTTGATGATGGTGTAAGCACTTGCCCGGCGTTTGATTTGCCTGGCGATGAGCTCGTCCGCCGGGAGCTCGTTGTTGGCGAGGTAGGCGAGGAAGGGTTGGGTCCATGGTGGAGCCGCTTCGATGACGAGGACCTCGACGGGCTCCGTCTCGCCTGGAGCCGGCCCAGCCGACTCCGTGTCCGGCGGCATCCGGATGGAATCGGAGCCGGGACACGGCGTGATGGACGGTTTGTAGAGCTTCTCGAGGGCGACGCCGGGTGGGATTTCCTCGCGAAGAGATCCAATGTTCGCCAGGGTGTCGGCCGCCTCGTTGTTGGAGCGGTGGACGTGGTGGAACTCGCATCCTTCGAAGTATCCCGCGAGCTGCTGGACGAAGAAGCGGTAGGCGGCCATGTTGGGGTCCTTGGCGTCCCAATGACCAGTGGTCTGCTGGACCACCAAGTCGGAGTCGCCGTAGCAGAGGATTCGCTTGATGTTCATGGCCTTGGCGAGCTTGAGACCGTGTGCGAGAGCTTCATATTCGGCTACGTTGTTGGACGCCGTGAAGTGGATCTGTAGAACGTATTCGAGTCGGCCCCCCTTGGGTGAGGTGAGGATGATTCCGGCGCCGAGTCCCCAGTATCTTTTGGATCCATCAAAATGCATGAGCCAATGCTCGCCGGAGCCGGGTGGCGGCGGTATGTGGTCCGTCTCCGTCCAGTCGGCGAGAAAGTCTGCCAGCTCCTGCGACTTGATCGCTGTTCTCTTGTCGTACTCGACTCCGTGCGCCGTCAGGTTGATCGCCCATTTCGCAACTCTGCCGGTTGCATCCTTGTTGCCTATGATCTCGGCAAGCGGCGCGTTGCTTATCACTTTGATCGGGTGCTCTTGAAAGTAATGCTTCAGCTTCTTCGTTGCCATGTACACGCCGTATACGAGCTTCTGGTAGTGCGGGTAGTTTTGCTTTGACTGCGAGAGCACCTCGCTGAGGTAGTAGACTGGCCGCTGAACCGGCCGCTGCTTGCCGGGTTCATCTCGTTCCACCACTAGGACCACGCTGACGACTCGATTGGAGGCGGCGATGTACATGAGCATGGGCTCCTTTGGAGTCGGCGGTGCTAGGACTGGGGTGGTGGTCATCTTTCAAACTTTCCTCACCTCTTTATTTGAAGGTGAGGACTACGGACTCGGGTGTTTCAACAGGAGGCAAAGAGCTAGACATAATGACAAAGCAAAATAACAAGACAGAAATAAAGGCTACACTATTTTTTTGGGGTTTTAAAATTTTGCAACAAGAAAAATAAACTAAACGAGAAATAAAGCAAACAAGACAAAAACAAAGTAAAATGATTGAGAGTATGAGACTCCCCTTGCTCTAAAGTCCCCGGCAACGGCGCCAGAAAACTGCTTGATGATCGGTGATGGTAGCGTTGGGTTTGTGCCCCAAGCGAAGGCGTGGATGTAGTAAGTAGCATTTTTCTCTCGTTAACAAACCGAGGTTTATCGAACCAGTAGGACTTTGAAATCAACAACAAAGTGAATGTTGAAGATCTCTGGCGATTAATCTTCAACAGACGTGGACCTGCACACACTCAACCAATTAATTAGCCCCCCACAGCGGAAAGGTTGTCAATCTTTCCGGTCTCGCAGAAAACAAAGTGGTTAATTGTATAGTGAAATAGATGAAAATATGAAAGTGGGCCAGAGGAGTAATGATGATGAAAAGTGATGAATAAATGTTGCAATCAATGTAAAAAGATGGACCAGGGGCCATGGGTTCACTAGTGGAGTCTCTCAAGTAAATAAAACACTCATATGATGGGCAAACAAATTACATCTAGGCAATTGACAAGATTATAACACAAACTTAATCTAGCTATGACATAGAGAACATGATAATATTTATGTAGGCATCACGACAATGAAAAAAGACCGTTGAGTCCAACTGCATCTTTGTTTAAAAAGTCCACCATGGGATCGCTATCCAGCCTGTCACCCAATGGTATTAAGTTGCAAGCAACATAATTTGCATTGAGTAAAGCGCATGAAGTAAGCAATACTAATATCAAAAGAGACATTAACACCGCTGTTTTACCCTTAGTAGCAACAACACACCCTCGCCCTTAGACGTTTCTGTCACTCGTGTCCAGGAACAAAAGGGGGCATGAACCCACTATCTAGTATAAATACTCCCTCTTGGGGATAGACACAATCACTTGGCCAAAGTAACTACGCACATCGGAGAGCATGCAAGAACATAAATCAACATATAAGAATCATGCACAATCTGATCATAACTTCATAATCCATCAGATCCCAGCAAACACACCACATAGCATTACAATAATCGATCTTGATCATGTTAGGCAGCTCACAAGATCATAATACATGAAGCACAAGGGAGAGAGACTACCATCTAGCTACTGCCATGGACCCGTAGTCCAAGGTGGGACTACTCACAAATCATCCCGGAGGAAGGCATGGCGATGAAGAGCCCTCCGGGATCGATCTCCCCTCCGGCAGGGTGCCGGGATCAGCTTCAGAATCACCCCCAAACTAGGGTTTATGGTGGCGGCGCCTCGTGGTGACTTCTCTGGAAAATAATGGCCGCCTCGACGTTTTTGGGATTAATCTGATTTTATAGGCGTCGGAGGGGGCCGAGGAGACCCACTAGGAGCAGGGGCGGGTCCCACCCGCCGCCCTAGGGCAGGCCGCGGCTGGGGGTCGTCCCTGCCTTGTGGGTGGCCCCCAGGGCTGCCCTCTGGACTGAAACTCCGTCTTGGCGAATAAAAAATCCTCGTAAATTTTCAGCGCATTCCGAGAATATTTCCTGTGATAAGTTTCTGAAACGAAAAGACAGCAAAAACAAAAAACTGGCACTAGGCATCTTGTCAATAGGTTAGTCCAACAAAATGCATAAAAATGATGTAATAAGATAGTAGAAACATGTGACAACATCACAAAACTAGCATGTATCAATCAAAAATTATAGATACGTTTGACACGTATCAGAGTTCAAATTCCAAATTTTGTAATTGAATGAATTTACCTAAAATCTCAAACAAAAATGAATTTGATATAAATAGATATATTACATTTTATCAACAATTTGATATTTTAATTTCATTTTCTGATAAACAGATCAAAAGATATTCAATTTATAATTTTAAGAACTTAATGGAGTTCAAATTCCAAAGTTTGTAATTAAATGAATTCACCTCAAATCTCAAACAAAAATGAATTTGTTATAAACAGATAGATTACATTTTTATGAACAATTTGATATATTACTTGCATTTTTCTGATAAACAGATCAAAATATATTGAATTTATAAGTTTATTACATTTTTCAAAAAACAAACTAAATTGTGGCCTTCGCGCCCAAAATTCAATTTTCAAAAGTACCTTTAGTCCCGGTTCGTGGATGGAACCGGGACTAAAGGTGGTTTTGGTGCGCGCCCTTTCGGTGCCCCCCGAAAATGACCTTTTGTCCCGGTTCGTGGCTGGAACCGGGACTAAAGGGTCACCTTTCGTCCCGGTTGGAGCCACCAACCGGGACTAAAGGGTCACGAACCGGGACTATAGGTCATTCCTATAAGTTGTTGTCTTCTCCCCCAACTCCCTCATTTCACATCTCGCGAAGAACACAAGGAGCGCAATGAAACTGACGCCGTCAGGCTACCGAATTCTGCAGCGCCCCTCAATGCCCGAGCCCGCCGCCGGCCGTCGTCCTCGAAGACCAGGAGCGCAACAACCGCGACGCCGTCAGGCTGCCGAAATCCGCCGCACGCCGCGTCGACGCCGCCCTTCGGCCGCGCTCTCCGCCTCGGCCTCGACGCCGCCCTCGACGTCTCCCCCTCGGTCTCGGCCTCCTCGATTGATTTCCTCCACCGACCGCCCTCGACGCTGCCGCCCTCCTGTCTCCTCTCCTCCGGCGCGACAGTGCTCCTCCGTTGCGCCAGCAGGTGCTCCTTCGCCGCCGCCAGCAGGTAGACCACCACCCGAATCTCCTCCTCTTAGCAATTTTATTTAGCTAGGTTAATTATTTAGCTAGGTTAATTTTGTTAGCAATTTTATTAGGTAGGTTAGTTTGGTTAAACACTAACTCTTTGCCATTTTACTAGTTAGGTTAATTAGTTAGATTTACTAGTTAGGTTAATTAGTTAGATTTACTAGTTAGATTTATTAGCAATTTTTGTTAGCAATTTTTCTTAGTTAGGTTAATTTTGTTAGCTAGGTTAATTTTGTTAGCAATATTTATTAATTTTATTACTTAGGTTAATTTTATTAGCTAGGTTACTCATGTTTTTGCCATTTATGTTAGAATTTTTAGGTTTTCTCATGTTTAATTTTTAGTTAGAATTTTTAGAATGTTACAATTTTTAACCACAAGTCAATTGTCTTTGCAGAAACTATGGATCGCGGCAGAGACGAAGATCAGGAAAACATATTGGAGGATATGATCCGCGGTGATGATGACGTCGATATCGCCTCGAGCTTTTTGAACGACTCTGGTGAGGGAGTGGAGATAGAAGCTGACGGCTCCGGTTCTCGAACCTTAATTACTACAGGGTCCGGCGAGGTATATTAATTAACCCTATGTTGACTAAATGCATTATTTGATTTGTATATACATATATTAACGCTCTTTCTTCTTTTAGCCCTCCGGATCGAGCAAATCTTCTGACAGCAAACGAGGCCCAGCCAAAAGGTTGGAGAAAGATGAAAGGTACAAGATCGAAGCCATCACTGAAGATGGCAGACCGATTCTTCCCATGACGCATGCCACAATATTTATAAGTCAATGCGGAGTTGTTGTTAGGGACTGCATCCCGATCACCAATCAAGACTGGAATAAGCCAAAGATGGATGGACGACGCTCATCTGCTAGTTTTGTCGATGATAGAGCCAAAGACAATCTTTGGAGGACGCTCATGGCTAATTTCACGCTACCTCGTCAAAATGATTTGGACGACGCTCATCCGTTAGAGGGGGATGAAAATATCAAGGATCCCATAGAGGAAAAGGTCAAGGAGTGGACACTTAAGAAGATGGCCGAACAATTTATCAACTGGAAGAAAGATTGAACAGGGACGAATTCACCGGAGCGTATGAGAAGCTAAAAGATCACTGGGACGAATTTGTCGAGTACAAGAAATCGGAGGAGGCTAAGAAAAGGTCAGCAATAAATAAGAAAAATGCTGCAAAGAAAGAATATCACCATAGCATGGGGTCAGGTGGCTACAGGGCTACCAAGCCTAAGTTGGAGAAAGATGAGAATGACCTCTTTGAAAAAGGGATAATTCCTGATACGCAGGAGTGGGCTGAACGGGCAAAGCTTTGGTTCTACGGGCATGGGGGAAAGTTGCACCCAGAAACAGGGAAGTGCATTTTAAAAAAAAAGCACAACTTGCAACCCCCCTCACTGAACTTAAAAAGATAATGAAGCAGGTAGACGACGGGAAGTTCCATCCAGACAGAGAGAACGACGAGCTGACATGCGCCCTCGGTAATCCAGAACATCGTGGACGAACACGAGGCACTAAAGGCTCCGTTCCGTGGAAGTATGGGTTTCCCGACTGCAGTGACACTTATAGAAGCCGAGGGAGGAAAAAGAAAGAGGAGGCAGACCGGCTGAAGAAGATCGAAGAAAAACTAACGAGGCAGCAGGAGATACTACCAGCCAGCAAGCTACCGGCCAATCTCAATGGCACGAAGATCCTGCATTGGAAAATAGCGGCCCACCATCTCAGCGGAAAAGCAGCGTGGCTTCCACGGAGCTCTTTCGGCCAGATATCTCGGCTCGTCGCTACCCCGTGGATGATATCACGGAGAGGGAAAATTGTGAGCTACATGCTCCATTGATGAACCTAACCGTGAAGGTGGCGGTCGGCGTAGTCTTAGCTCCTGTACCTAATGGAACTTACCATTCCTCTCCGATTCCAGATGGCTATGCTGTTGTTGCAGTGGATGAAGTTACAAAGGGATTTGAGGACCTGGAACTTGACTACCCTATAAGTGAAGGGGAGACTGCACTAAGAGATGGTAAAAAAACTACTATTCTATGGCGGAAGGAACACATTGTGCTTCCAAATTAGAAGCCAAGGCCACCGTCTCTGCCGCCTCATCTGTCTCCGCCGCGTCAGCCGTCTCTGCCGTGTCAGCCATCTCCGCTGCCTCAGTAGAAAGAGCCATCTCCGCCGCCTCAGCAGAAACAACCATCTCTGCCGCCTCAACCACGGGTTCTAAAGCGGAAGAGCACCGCCGGCGCCGCTCCGGCGGCTAGTGCTACAGCTCCGAGTAAATCCTCAAAGAAGAAAGCGAAGGCTGCTCCTGCCAAGTTATCTTACGAGAAGACTAAAGAGGAACTTGAGATATCAGTAAAGGCAGATGTGGCACGCCAGTTAGCACCGAAACGGCCCCCGCCAGAGCCGAAAATAGATCCGGCAAAAGTGAAGAGAACATTGGAAAACCTGAGGCGACCAACGGCTGAGGAATTGCTACCAGACTACGACCGCTCTATTATGAAGTCACGTAGATCTCAGAAGGAGCGGGCGCGTGCAAGCGGGAGAAAAGTTCCCCAGCTCGGAGAACAGGAAAACCAATCGTGCCCCCCACTCAACGTGTTTTCCGATATCCCTTTAGATCCAGAATGTGAAAGACTAATCAGAGAAACGGCCGGTGAGATTGGTGTGTCTATGGCTGAATTCTTAGGCTCTATACAAGAGTATCCCAAGCCTGAGTTCGCATACAAATACCAGTACGGGAAGCCTCTTGTCAGGCCTGAGGAGGTCCCGAAGCTACCAACAAAAATGCGAAGATTGCATCAGTGGTACATGGAAGAAATAAAGAAAGGGACAAACTGGCTCATTTTGGGAATTAAAGATGAGCATTTCTTGCGTGGAAATGATGAGATACACATTGAATTTGAAGAATTATTTCAGTTATTCAATCAAGACGCCATCGACAAATCTATCGTCAGTGCCTATTGTCTGTAAGTATTTTTTCTGTAATTAAGTCTCTAGCTCAGCTCATTTATTGCATGTATAATTATTCTCACTCTATTATGCAGATTGAAGATTCTTGAATGCAAACAAGGAAGAATATATGACATTGGGTTCGTTGACCCACATGTCGTTCATGGACATAATCTAAAAGATAAACCCAAGAAATGGAGGACGCATTGGTAAAGGCGTTAAGGAGACAGGAAACCAAAAGGGAAATACTATTTCCTTACAACTTCGGGTGAGTGTTACTGTCTTATACACATTCTATTCGCTACTCGATGTTAAGTGTAATTGACGAGTTATGCGTGCGCAGGTTCCACTATATTCTGCTAATCATTACTCCTGACAAAGTACTAGTACAAGTCATGGACCCGCTACGTAATGAATCTGAGAAGTGGAAGGACTTGAGTGAAATGCTTAAGATGTAATTTCAATCATTATGGCACTATATCGGCAACTTTCGTTCATTTCCTGGTATCTAGTAATTAATAAGTCATTTATTCATTTTCTTTGCATGACAGGGTTTGGAAACGGTTCACCAATAGGGCTCCGGGTGATGGGAAAGAGCAGCTTGAATTTGAAAAACTAAGTGTAAGTAGTACTGGCTAGACCCGCGCATCTGTTTGATTCTAGTTTCAATAACATTATCATGCTTAATTATTATTTTGATTGAACTCTGTTCTCGTAAAGTGCCCGAGACAGGGATCCGGGAATAATTTATGTGGATTCTACGTCTGCGAGTTCATTCGCGAGACGACCTGTGAGAGTGGCAGAATTTTAGAAGAACTTCGAGTACGTAAACAATATTCACAATATTATTTTATTACCATCAATTGTGTTGAGATTCATATATATATACATATATATATATATATATATATATATATATATATATATATATATATATATATATATATATATATATATATATATATATATATATGACCCCCTTCTTTAAATTAGATCGAACGGATGCGGGACGGGCTCCTACCAAATGAACGCGTGCGAGCAATTCAAGAGGAGTTGGCGGCATTCTTCTTAGACCATGTCATATCTAAAGACGGAGAATTTTATCCCTACAAGAACAAGTAGGGATCGTAAGAGATATTATATATATATGGTACTATATATGTAATAGGTTCGACTGCAAGGACGAAGAAATATGTCACACTTTGATCTTATATTTATGAAGATGTTGTGTAATGGTTGCTTCTTTGTTGTATATATGTAGTACCATCGAATTGAATGCAAAACCTTAACCCTAAAAAGGAAAACAATAAATAAAAAAATTGAAACGAAAAACAGTAAAAAACCCCTAAACCCTAAAACCCAGCATGCAGACCTTTAGTCCCGGTTGGTATTACCAACCGGGACTAAAGGGTCTTCGACCTCGGGCGCTCGGCAGCGGCCACGTGGGGACCCTTTAGTCCCGGTTCGTAAAAGAACCGGGACTAAATGTTTGGGCCTTTAGTCCCGATTGCACAGTCCCGGTTGCGCAACCGGGACTAAAGGCCCTCTGGGCCCGGGACAAAAGGGCCTTTTCCACTAGTGTGATCAAATGTGACAATATTTGTACATGACATTAGATTACCACACACAATTATATTTATCTCATGACATATTGTATATAGTAGTTCTTTCTGCCCTGGAGTTTAAGCAATATGGTTAGATTAATACGCCATGTTAACGTTCAGATGGTCCGTCATTTGTATTAGATGCAGAACTCTGATGTTTATGTGTTGCGGTACAAATAATGACGAAGGTCCACCTAGCTCGCTCGCGTAAGAGATCAACTGCATGCCGGTGATGGAAACGGACTACAGGGGGTGGATGTACTATCTCGTTTACGCTCCAATCTCATCAACATGGTGTCTAGTTAGTTGTGATTGAGGGGGGCTGTAAATGTAATCACAATTTGTATCAGCCATAACAAAGTCATCATATTTCACTTGTTGAAAAAATGGACGCTACTATACATAGAACGTTCTAAGCTTAAGCAAATATGTAGAACGTTTCGACAACCATGATGCTGGTGACGTCCATCCAAGCGATTTGCACGAGCCGCTTCCAAATTTATGCCACCGTGCACACGAGATTTGCATGCACACCTATAGAAGCAAAATTATTGATGTCCCAACATTAAATGCGAAACCTGAAAATTTAAAATGTTGTGTAGCTTAAACCGTTTGTTTGATTGAAAATCTGTTCTGACCGTTGGACTAGTCGCGACGAGATTTTCGAAACTAGATCCCATGTTGATATATTTCGACGAATTTTTTTGAATCCAAAAGTTACCCCACCCATTACAAGTGAGTTACCCAGAATTTAGTACGTAAGTTACCCATCCTAAAACGGGTATGTGCAGAGACTCTTTTGCATGTATACAGAAAAAAGACAACACTCGTGACGTCATCTGTAATAAATGCGAAATTTGAAAATTTAAAAGGTTTTGCAGATCAAACCATTTGTGCGATTTAGAATCCGTTGTCATCATTGAACCAGTCACAACGAGATATTCCAAACTAGATCCCATGTTGATATTTCGATGAATTTTTTTAACCAAAAGTTATCCACCCTTCACACTGAGTTACCTAGGGCTTCGTACCTAAGTTGCTCATGCTTTAGTGTATAAGTTACCCACTCTAAGAAAGGTCTCTTTGCAGGATTTTTTTGCATGCATGCATAAAAAAGATAAAATTGTCGATGTCATCGCACTAAGTGTGAAATCAAAATAATTTGAAAATTTCATGGTGATAACTATATCATAAATAAATATGTAACTTCATGAGTACTAGGGGGTAACTATTACATAGAGTGTAGGGTAACTACATCTATTTCGTATTGATAACTATATCATGAATACATGTGTAACTCTATCAATATTAGGTGGGTAATTCTATCAATATTAGGTGGGTAACTGTTACCTAAAGATTAGAGTAACTACATCGATATCATGGTGATAACTATATCATGAATACATGGGTAACTACGTCAGTAATGGATGGGTAACTTCATCAGTACTGGGTGGGTAATTGCATCAGTACATAGTGGGTAACTCCTCAGTTCTGGGTGGATAACTTCATCAGTACTAGGTGGGTAATTGCATTAGTACATAGTGGGTAACTCCAGCATTATTGGGTGGGTAACTTTATTAGTATAAGGTGGATAACTTCATCAGTATAGCGCGGGTAACTATTATCGAGACAGTAGGGAAACTATATGATCTCGTGGTGGATAACTATGTCATGAACATATGGGTAACTCATCCGTTCTGAATGGGTAACTCCATCAGTACTAGGTGGGTAACTGCATCAGTATGGGTGGGTAACTCAATCAGTTCTGGGTGGATAACTTCATCAGTACTGGGTGGATAACTGCATTATCTACCAGTACTAGGTGGGTAACTGCATCACAGGGTGGTAACTCTAGCAGTGTTGGGTGGGTAACTCCATTATTACAAAGTGGGTAACTTCATTAGTATAGTATGGGTAACTATTATCGAGAGAGTAGGGGAACTATATGATATTGTGGTGGATAACTATCTAGTGAACAAATGGGTAACTTCATCATTTTTGGATGTGTAACTCCACTAGTACTCGGTGGGTAAGTTCATCAGTACGGGGTGGGTAACTCCATCAATACATGATGGGTAAGTACACAGTAGCACGCCACCCGGAAATCGTACTAGAAGTTTAGAAACTGCAGCTATTTCTAATTGTTGTTCTCACGCTTAGCTGAATCTGTACCGAGCGGGGCAGAAACATGCTAGACTTTTTTTGATCCAAAAGTTATCCACCTGTAACATATGATTTATCCAGAGTGTAGCATGTAATACCCAGCTGCTCAAAACGTAGCTATCTAGATGTACACGATACGAAAATCATTATGATACTCATATAGCTAGTTATCGACTTCTGAGCACATGACCATCATCAAAACTGATATAGTTTATAATGGTAGATCATGTACAAAACTAGGTGTTCACACAGAACAAGTAAAAGTGAGATTCAACTTCAAACGGAACTAATTTTTTAATAGGTGGGTAACTCGTGTATTACAGCTGGGTAACTTAAGTGTTAATGACGGATAACTTTTTGGTCCGAAAAAAATTGTTCGAAACATATCAACATGGGATCTACTTTTAAAGATCTCGTCGCGACTAGTCTAATAGTGAAAACTGATGTTAAATCGGATGAACGGTTTTAATTTTCAATTTTGTATTAAATATGGATGACGTAATGTTTGCATGCACCAGCCCATCCTCCAATGATTCCGCTGGTACGTATATGCAGCAGTCTCGCCCGACTTGCATCGTGAGCGTTGATTCATTTCGTTTGCGAACGGTTGGTAACATGTTCTGGACATAAGCATAGCTACCGACCGTTCTAGGACTAGAAATTCCGAAAAAAAAAAGCCATCCTATTTGCCAAACCAGTTTCAGCTAGCATCGCCGTCCCAAGTGGGCCTACTCGCCACGGTCTGGTAGCCGCGCTAGCCGGGTCGGGCGAACTGCCACGGCCGTGGCCAACGACACAGCTAGCCCGCGCCGCCACAGACGGAGCCAGCGACCACGGAACCGGCCGGGCACGTACGGAATGCTACGTTTGATGTGGGCGTGCACCAGGGGAGGCCAGCTTCCTTGACCATGCATGGCACGTATGCAAAAAATATTGTCACGTCTACGCGTGCTAACCAAACAACTGTCGTGCACTTCCAAGTTCCAACAGGCAACATAGGACGGTCCGAGTATAAATACAAGAATCTGGCAAGGCCGGCACCACACCACACGGGTCGTGCTCTGCTCGCTGCAATGGCGCCCGCCTACGCGCTTTCACTCCCCCTGCTCACCACCGTCGTCCTCCTCCTCTCCACCTCCACCCCACCATCCGCCGCAGCTGCCATCCAGCATCCTCCTCCCCACCAAACCAGCCCCGCAGAGTACAAGATGTACATCGTGCTGCTGAAGCCTCGCGCGGACGGCGCCCACCTCACCATGAACGCCAACGGGCGCCGCGACTGGCACATGACGTTCCTCCCCAGCGCTTTCACCGACCACGGCGAGCAGCGCCTTGTCAGCTCCTACGGCAACATCTTCTACGGCTTCGCCGCTTGGCTAACCGAGGAAGAGCTGGACGGCGTGTCCAGGAAGCCCGGTTTCGGCCGGTCGTTCCCCGCCGGGAACATGTACCCCGCTACCACTCGAACGCCCGACTTCCTCAGCCTGAACAAGGCGGAGGGATACGTCTGGGCCGACTCCAACTACGGCAAAGGAGTCATCATCGGCGTCGTGGACAGCGGAGCCTACTCCCAGCACCCCTCCTTCGACGACAACGGGATGCCGCCGCCGCCGGCCAAGTGGAAGGGCTTCTGCGACAACTCCAGCGGCTTCCGCTGCAACAATAAAATAATTGGCGCAAGGTCATTCGCGGGCGACGACTCCGGCCCCGACGATAAAGACGGCCACGGCACGCACGTGGCCTCGACTGCGGCTGGCAACTTCGTCACCAATGCTTCCTATTTCAACGGCGGGCAGGCCGCCGGGACGGCTGCCGGGACGGCTCCGGCAGCGCACCTTGCGATCTACAGGGTATGCGGTTCCACGGAGTGCTCCGACAAGGCCATCATCGACGCGTTTGACGCGGCGGTAAACGACGGCGTCGACGTCATCTCTGTTGGAATTAATCCAAACTCACCGTGTTAGAGTTGGAGTTAGTCAAGTCTAAGTCTAATTAGGAATTATTTGCCTTACGCGTCCGTGTCCTTTTCCTAGTTGGTTTGGTATATGTGAGTTTACGTACGTGAGTTGGGCTAGCTGAATTTGTATCAGATTAGGTAGTAGCAATATCAGTACGAATAGGTCTAGGTCGCTAAGTTCTGGTCGTGCGTGTATATAAGCACGTCCATGGTCTGAGCTTTGTAACACCGTGAGTTCAATTGAGAAATAAAGAGAAAAAAGAACGGGTGCGACACGTACCCTTGGCTAAACTTTCGTACGTGTGTGTTTGTCTAGTTTTATGTGATCGATCCTGTGGGCGAAACCCAACAATTGGTATCAGTCGCCCATATACGGCGAGTTGCGTTGCCGCTGGACCAGTCGAGGTGCCGAGGTGCGGTGCCGGGAGTCTCGTCAAGTTCATCTTCGAGGGAGTTAGAAGTGTCCAGGAGTCCAGTACGTGCGAGGTGTGCACATGAGTTCTTGAAGATGCGTCCAAGAGCTTATGGTTGTGAGATTTTCTGCGGCAGTTGCGTTACTGACGGAGAAAATTGTGTGCGGAAGCGAGCGGATAAAGGAATTCGTATCCTTGCGGTTCCGTTCGTGATCAAAGTTCCGGCGAGTTTGTTTTGTCGTGAGATCGTGCGTTCGATCCTTGGGCAAAGCTAACAATTGGTATCAGAGCTGCGGTGTGGAGGCTTCGCCGTCAAGTTGCGTCACGGTGGAGTCCGAGGATTCTTCGTCGCCGTCAAGTTGCGTCACGGACGAAGGAAAATCAAGGAAGAGGATCATGTCGAATTCAAGGGCAAGAGATGCTAGCGTGAGCATCCGGTACCCGATGTTTGAAGGCAACAATTATGGGGCGTGGGTCACGAAGATGAAGAACTTCATGCATTCACATGGAGTCCGAGAAATAGTGGAAGACGACGATGACGATGACCCGAGGATGTTCTGATGATGAATCAGTAGTAAAAAAAGAGTTAAGAGTCAAGTTTTTATTTGTTTGAGTCGCTAGTGTATGTGTCTCGACAAGAAGATGAAGGCCAATATGAAGATGGATGCGGACCGGTCAAGATGTGTTTCCTGCATGAGGCTATGCGTTTAGTCGGCATGTGGCACGCTAAGATGCGACGGCGTGGGCTGGTAATCCGGATAATTTGTTGGTCATAGTCTACAAGTCAAAAGTTTGGATTAGGGGGTGATTGTTGGATAATCCAAACTAGTTAATCCTAGCTTTGGAAAGTTTGCATCACGTGTCCTAGTAGTAGTAGCTAGCTGGTTTGAATTTTTCCTAAATACGTTGAAGTCTTCCGTGTGTTAGTAGGAGTCCAAGTCGTGGTAGTACATGTTTTGGTCAAGATCGGTTAGTCTGTCCTAGTACGAGTCAGATTTTGTGAGTCTTGGCTGCACCTATATAAGCAGCGGTAGTCATCGAGTTGTAAGCACCAGAAAACGAAAAGCAATAGAGAATTTTACGAGCCACGACAAGTGCCTCTGGCAATTTTTTTGTGTTGCTGCGTTCGTGTGTGTATTATGGTCCTGGCGTTTGTGTTAGCGTCAGCCTCACGACGGATAAAGGAATTCGTGTCCTTGCGGTTCCGTTCATGATCAAAGGTCCGGCGAGTTTGTTTTGTCGTGAGATCGTGCGTTCGATCCTTGGGCAAAGCTAACAATCTCCGTCTCCCTCGGCCGCCAAAAAGTACCCGCACCACCGAACTACAACGACCCCGTGACCGTCGCCGCGTTCCGCGCCGTGTCCCGGGGAATCATCGTAGTCTCTTCTGCCGGCAACGAAGGCCCAGCCCCGTCGACTGTCGTCAACGACGCGCCTTGGCACTTCACCGTCGGCGCCGGCTCCGTCGACCGTAGAATCGTCGCCGACATTGTGCTCGAGAACGGCGACGTCCTCGAAGGAGAGGCGCTGGTGCAGGGGGTAAATTCCACTAGATACTACCCCCTGCACTGCCCCGGCGAGGATGACCGGGGGTGCTTGCGCGTGAGCGCGGAGAACGCGAGTGGGCACATCGTCGTCTGCACCGACGACGAAGACTCCATCACCACCGTCAAGGATCTCTACGACAAAGGGGCGGCGCAGGTCGTCTTTGTCTTCCCGGAGAGTTGGGGACAGACATTGTCTCTAGTGGATTACGGCGCGTCCACGGTTCAAGTGCCATTCTCCACCGGCCAGAAGCTAAGGGACTACTGCAAATTTCCGGACGCCGCAGCACAGTTGTCATTCCGCGGCACGCTCGTGGACGTTGCAGGGGCGCCAAGGAAGGCATACTTCTCCGGCCGAGGCCCCAGCGTCAACAACCCGTCCATCCTCAAGCCGGACATCCTCGCGCCGGGATTAAATATTCTCGGCGCCGGGAGCGAGACCGACAAGCCTTTCATCTTCATGTCCGGGACATCGATGGCGACGCCCCACGTCAGCGGGGTGGCCGCGCTGCTAAAGGGCCTCCACCGCGATTGGTCGCCGGCGGCCCTCCGGTCGGCCCTCGTGACGACGGCCTCCGTGTTCGACAACGTCAACAATGTCATCCTCGACGAGCAGAACGAAAGGGCCTCAATCTTCGACATCGGCGGGGGGCAGATCACACCGGAGGCTGCCGCCGACCCCGGCGTCGTCTACGACATGAATGCCACGGACTACGCCGCATTCCTGTGCAACGTCTTCGCCGGACCCCACGATGACATACAGGACATAATCGGCGATCTGGGGCTTAACTGCGCAACCCTTCCGGCTGGCGTGCAGGGGTTCCAGCTGAACTACCCTAGTATAGTTGTGCCGGCGAACACTACGGTGCAGCGTACGCTCACCAGCGTTGGGCCAGCAGATGGAGGCGAGACATACTACCTGTTTGTGTACATGAGGGACACATCCGTCAAGGTGAAGGTGTCGCCGGATACGCTCGAATTCAACAATCCTGGAGACAAGCAAACCTTCACGGTCTCCTGCGAATTTCAAGACAAGAATGCAGCGGTGGAGGGGGTTCTCATCTGGAAGTCTGCAAGCCGCAAGGTCGCCAGCCGCATGCTCGTCCACCTATAGATCGAGCGTAAGTCCAATGTCCATCTTGTTTCAGTACTGGAGCTAGTGTACTCGAGCGGTGAGCTCGTTGGTTTTCTGCATCTTCGATTCTATGCTATGTAAGATGGACAAGAGTTGTCACGTACGTACGGCTTCAAAGTTGATGTCGACACAATAGTCATCAAAGTTAAAAGGGCTTACAAAGTTGCCAGGAATCTGTTCATCTGTCTATTAATTTATTTACCTACAAACATATGTAGTGGAAACACAACACCAGCATTGAATCTGTACTTGAGCTGCTACAAGCTTAACTGGTCATAATACCAGAGACTCAAAATAAAAAGGAATCTACAGCAATTACAATATGCACTTGCTACAGTACTGAAACAAGAACACCAGCTCTCCATGGGTTTTATCATGACACGAGTGCTGCAACTAGTAGCACAACCAATGTGCAAGACTTTCTTAGTTAGTTAGATGCTCCAGGCCAAACCACTTGACCTTCAGCTCACCAGCTAGCTACTCCGTTCGTCCCGAACTCGCCTCGCATAACCTCGCCTCGCCAGCTCGATCTCCAGGCATAGGAGCAGCTCACCGTTTCAGAGTAAATCGCCGGCGGCTGTAGGAGCTCCAGCTCTTCTCTGTCCTGTACAAGACTTTTATGAAACTATATACTCCAATTTGAGAAACTGACACATCTATGGAGAAAGGTAACACTTTGCAAACTAAAATGCACAATTACTCACAGAAATTATACTCAAGTGGAAGATAGCACTATCAGTATGTCGTCAGGTACCAGGAGCCAAAACAAAATCAAGTTGTCTCAGGTCAAGTACCACTAAAATGCATCAAGTACTCACAGAACTTACCACCACCTACGGGAACCTGAAGATCAACAAAAATACATCAAGTACTCACACAAATGCATTAATTTTTGCATAGAAATACTTTATCCAGAATGTTGTTGATCACATGTCAATAGTGTTTTCTCACAAGCCTGGAAATTAGGATTTTGGAAGATGAATGCTGGGCATGCAGTGTTCAGTGTTAAGTGTAAAGAACTTGAAATAATACAGTTTACAAGTACTCCATGCCTTGAGTTACCAGATGCAAAAGTGTAGATGTAATAGACCTGAAATGATACATTTGGTAACCTGTGTTTGATCACTTGAACTTCCAGGCTAGCTGGGTACTCTGGCTTGTTGGATACCTGGAGCAAGGCTTTTCTTTCATTTACTTTCTGCATCATTTTTCTTCTGAATTGTAAGCTGATCTCATCACCTAAGACATGCATGTTCTGTTCTGGTTGTGGAACATGGTTTCTTCCCTTCCTTCGCATGGCTGAGAAGAAACAGATAATTGGAAGATCTGATTAGTGGGATCCGATATTTTTTTCTTCACAACATTCTAAGTATAACTATTGGGGTATACTCAAGATTAATTTCTACTCAAGAAAAATATTTGAGACTATTCACATGGTATTTTACTTGCTCAATCTGAAGTAATGTTCCATGCTTGATCAATTCTCAATATTTATCTCACTTCCTGCTTGATCAATCGAACTAGCCATGCTAAGAAAAAGCTATCCTACATTCCTGCTAAACAATTCTAGAGTTGATAAGGTGTGCAGTTGCTAGAGTTGATCAATCGAATTAGCTGGCATGATCTAGTTGCTAGAGTTGATAAGGTATTAAGGTGTGCACAAAGAATATTAAGTTTGATGCATGCAGTATGAATTCAGCTGTAATAGTGATAGCAGCATACCGTCAAAAAATAGTGATAGCAGCACAAACAAGGAGTACTCACAAGTGTATGTTTAGTTCTAAATATTCACAAGTGTATGTTTGGTTCTAAATATTCACAAGTGTATGTTTTGTTGTAAATATTCACGAGTGCATGTTTCGTTGTAAATATTCACAAGTTCATGTTTTGTTCTAAATATTCACAAGTGTATGTTTTGTTTGACAACCATATCATCACAGTACAAGTTAGAAACTACTCCATTTGCATTGCTTAAGCTCTTGGTGCAGCGCTGAACTGTAAAGACAGACATAACATATATGGTCAAGCCCTGCATCTACCTAGTGCACTAATATTCTGCAGGCAGTACAAGTTGGAGTACATAAAGATCATTTTAAAGTACAGCACGTCCCTAGGACAGTCAACAGCAAGTTCCCATCCCCATTTACACATGCCACTGTAATTAAACAAGACATTATCTTACTAAATAAAAACAAGACTAGATCTTCGTGCCATGATGGAAACAGAAGCAATTGGGACCAAAACATGTGCACCACTGCAAGAACTGAAGATCTGAATATACCTTGAGAAGTCTAGGAGGTTCCAGTAGATGGTCCAAAATACGGAAAGTCTGGTGAACCCTTCATGTCTTTCATCTGCAAATTAAGGAGAGTTTGGACTATGTCAGGTTCCCACTAAGCCATGACTAATGAGGATTATCGACCAGGCAGTGGGTCACAAGAGATCTGCAGCACTGTTCTGAATACTGCCAGGTGTGTACCCAGCTAGAAGAAGTAGCAGCGCTCCACGTTGGG
This sequence comes from Puccinellia tenuiflora, assembly GCA_012064385.1. Taxonomy (NCBI): domain Eukaryota; kingdom Viridiplantae; phylum Streptophyta; class Magnoliopsida; order Poales; family Poaceae; genus Puccinellia; species Puccinellia tenuiflora. The sequence goes on from QRDG01001248.1 coordinate 360,872, forward strand.
CTATCCCAACCGATATGCGCGACATGCTTCACATCTGTCAGACATCCTTGCTCCTTCACCACTGCAAATATGATGTGCACCAGAGAAGGGTGAATAAATAAAGATAGGGAAACGGAAGTATGCAACTGAACTCAAATGTTCAGAAACTGGACAGGAACTATTATTGCCCCACCCAATGTATGTTGTTTTTTTTTTTTTGAAAAGAGGCAAAAGATTTGCCTTCATTCATTAAATAAGGAGTTTGGGTAACAAGTTTAAGGGATAAACATCTCAGTACAACGCAAAGAGCAACTACTCTCCCGGCAAGAGATGACCCAAGTGCTTAGCACCGGCAAGGACCCAATCGTGTGCGTCTTGCTTGATGCGGTCAAGGATTATTGATGGCAAGGTGCTCAAGTTCTTGAAGACGCGCCGGTTTCGTTCATTCCAAATTTCCCATGAGACAAGCATGAGAAGAGACGCAAGAGCCTTTTTCCTTCCGGGGTGAGCATGAAGAATGTGATCCCACCAAGAAGGAGCATCGTCGAAGGTGTACCACTCCGCCGGCGAAAGGTCGGGAAGCCCAAGCCACTCTTTAACCATTCCCCAAATCCGAATGGTGTAACGGCAAGTGAAGAGGAGATGCCGCGCCGACTCATCCTCCCGGCGACATAACGGGCAAGATTTGGCATTGAGCAAGCCCCGGCGCTCAAGACGGTCCGCCGTCCACACACGATTTTGAAGGATGAGCCAAGCGAAGAACTTGTTCTTAGGGGGGGCCCAATTCTTCCAAACCAAGGAGTCAAAGCGCGAAAGGGTGGAGCCGACGAATTGAGCTTGATAGGCCGAGGAACAAGAGTAGGCACCGGAGTTTGTAAGCTTCCAAACGATAGTGTCGGGCGTGTTATCGGTGAGGTGAAGATGAGAAGTGAAGTGCCAAAGCGCCACGAACTCTTGTAGGTGATTGACGGAGAGGCCACCGGAAGTGTCAATTTGGAGAACCCACGCATTATCGGAAGTGGCCTTCCTAACGGACCAAACTTTCCTCTTGGAGAGGGCATAGATGGACGGAGCGATGCATTTGGGGCTGATTCCGTCCGCCCAAGGGGCATGCCAAAAGCAAGCTTTGTTGCCATCCCCGATAGTGACCTTCGTCATGGTGTAGAAGAAGCTCATGTCATCTTTTGTGCAAGGGTTCTCCATCCCCACCCATGGTCTTTCCGAAGCCGTCCACTCAAGCCAAGGCCACCGTAGGCGCAAAGCCCTCGCAAATTTATCCAAATTAAGGATGCCAAGACCGCCAAGGGAGGTAGGCCGGCACACTGCCATCCAATTCACTTTACACTTGCCACCGGAAACTTTGTCGGTACCCGCCCAAAGATAGGCCCGAGAAAGCCTAAGGATGGCTTCGAGGGTCTCCGCCGGAATAATGATGGCGGTGAGTGGGTAGATGACAAGGGAAGTGAGGACCGATTTGACGAGGGTCTTGCGTCCCGCAATGTTGAAATATTTGCCGGCCCAAGGAACAAGTTTAGCCGCAGCTTTGTCTTCAAGATATTGAAGATGGACCCTTTTGAGGCGCTTAACCGTAAGGGGGAGGCCGAGGTACCGCAAAGGGAAGGTGGTAGTGGTTGCCGGAAGGTCATGAAGGACCGAAGCAAGGTCCAGCCCCTCACACCGAATTGGGCACAACGAACTTTTTGCAAAGTTGGTGGAGAGCCCAGTCGCATTTCCGAAGTTAGTGAGGATGGTAGCAAGAGCGGAGACGTCCTCTTTGAAAGGGGCCAAGAAGATAGCAGCGTCATCGGCATACAAGGAAGTGCGGAAACGAGCCCCCTTCCCTTGAAGCTCATGGAGGAGCCCAGTGTGGGTGGCCACTTGAAGGATGCGTTGTAGGGGATCAATGGCGATGTCTAAAAGTAGGGGGGAGAGGGGGTCCCCTTGGCGCAGCCCCCGTCCATGCTTAATCGGGATTCCGAGGATCCCATTGAGGAGAACACGAGAGGAGGAGGAGTAGAACAACGCCGCAACCCAATCTCGAAACTTAGGGGGGAAACCGAGATGGTGGAGAAGCTCGAGAATATATTCCCACTTGACCGAGTCGAAGGCTTTCTTAATGTCAAGCTTGAATAAGAGAGTGGGCTTCCTTTTCCGATGGAGCCAACGAGCATAGCCGCGCACAAACATGAAGTTATCGTGAATGCTTCTAGTCTTGATGAAGGCACTTTGAGCGGTCGAGATTAGCTCATTCATGCGGGGGGCAAGGCGCGAGGACAAGATTTTTGCCACAATCTTGGCAAAGGCGTGAATGAGGCTTATGGGGCGGTAGTCCCCCACCTCCTCGGCGCCGTCTTTCTTGGGGATGAGCACGATGTTGGCGGAATTGAGCCAGTGCAAATTGTGGGTATGTAAGGAAGAGAACCGGTGCATCACCACCATGACATCACTTCTAATAATCTCCCAACAAGACTTGAAGAACTTTATGGTGAAGCCATCCGGACCGGGAGCCTTGTTGGAAGGGAGATCGTTGATAGCCGCCTTCACTTCGTCCTCCGAAAGAGGAAGGTCAAGACCCGCGAGGTCACAAGTGGGAAGATTCAAGCTATTGAAGTTGAGGGAGAGGGAACTAGGGGCACCGCGTCCAATCGCCGAGGAAAAGTGAGTTTGGACCACCGAATTTTTCTCCTCATGGGAGGTCACCCAACCTTGGTTGTGCCTAAGTTTGTAAATGAAATTCTTCCGACGGCGGGAATTTGCTCTAATATGAAAGTATCTCGTGTTCGCGTCTCCATCCTTGAGATTGTGTACTCTTGCGCGTTGTCGTTTCCGGGATCGATCAAGAGCCGCAAGCCCGATGACCCTCCGCTTTAGACGGGCTCTAATATCCCGCTCCTCCGGGGAGAGGGGCCTACGCTCCATGGCCACGTCGAGGTGGAGGATGACGAGCAGGGCCATGTGATGTTGGATTTTTGCATTGGAGAAGAGGCCACGGCTCCAAATCTTGAGCCGTCTACCGGTGAGAAGGAGCTTGTCGTGGAGGATGTGGTACGGCTCCGAGTGCTTGGATGGCTCCTCCCAAGCCTTTTTGACCACGTCAAAAAAACCCGGCATGTGAACCCAAAAATCTTCAAAATGAAAGACATGGGGCTTCTTGGGACCACGGCAACAAGCAAGGAGCAACGGACAATGGTCGGAGAGCGAAGAGGAGAGGGCTTGGAGGATGAAGTCATCATGAGAGATGTCCCAATCCTCACTGCAAAAAAATGCATTAAGGCTGCTCATAGTAGGAGAAGCGTGCTTGTTGGACCAAGTGAATCTTCGATTTTGAAGGAGGATCTCTTTAAGCTCTCAAGAATGAAGGGCATTTCCGAACCGATTGATTCTGAAGCGGTTGATGTTGAGATTGTTTTTGTCACTAGCTCGACGGATTTGATTGAAGTCACCTAAAGCAACCCATTTAACTCCGGCTTGGGGTTTGAGGCTAACAAGTTCGTCGAAGAAGTCGTTCTTTAGGGCGTCGTTAGTCGGTCCATACACCACCAAGATTTTGAAAACGTCATCATCATGCTTGGAGGAAACCGTAGCCGAGATGGTGAACGTTCCAGTCTCCACATTAGCCACGTCCACGGCCTGGAGATCCCAAAGCAGAAGAATTCCGCCACGGGTGCCGCACGCCGGCTTGTAGTCAAACCCTTGGAAGCGATGGCCTCCTATGGAAGCAGCTATGAAGGCATCGACAACGTCAAGCTTGGATTCTTGGAGGCAGATTATGTGGCAGGAGGTATCAGCAATAGCTTCAAGAACCGTTGTCCGTCTAGCTGGATCGTTGAGGCCACGCACGTTCCAGCTCAAAATGTTGATAGGGAAATCACTCATTGAACAACTGCAGGGACCCCGGGAAGAAGCAGCAGCAGCCAACAACTCTGAACACAGAGAGACCAGAGCATACCAAACAAGTCTTAAACTGGGAACAGACCCAGCAATTAACAGAAGCTTCGGTGCCCACAAGCCAGGCATGAAGCGGTAGCCATAGAAGCGCAGGAAGCAAAGTAGCAGTAGTTGCAGTAGAGACACCAGCAAACAGCAGGTGACACATAGGGTTCAGGTAGTACACTAACATAGTAACTTAGGCAGACCCAACGGAGCACCAACAGGCAGAAGAGCATCAGGTGGCAACCTGCAGCCCCTCATCCAGCGAGGCCTCCTCGCCAGCAAGCTCAATCGCCGCCTCGCCTCCATGCGCCAGAAGAGCATCCTCCACCGCCGTGGCGAGGGTCGCAGTCCAAACGGAATAGAGCACGGAGGGCTGCGATCGCAATATCAGGAAGCTTCCCCTGGAAGAGATCAGCGAATTTGGTGATCGCCGTCTCCGTGAGCATCTCTCCTTCCTTGATGATGCCGAGGCGTTTGCACAGCAGCTTCTCAGCCAGCTTCGCCATGGGAGCCCTTGCACCTTTCTGTTTGAGCCTGGCACTCGAGCGTTGGAGGTTGAAGCTGGTGACCCCGGCTAGGGTCTTGCGTCGAGCAGCAGGCGGAGAAGGTCTTGGAGATCCACGTCACGTGCAGGGATGGGCAGCAGCGGGGGGCTGCGCAGAAGGAACAGAGGGTCCCCGAGGTCACGGGATGCCGGCGCGGACACGGCCGAGCCCGACGGCGTGCGCACAGGAGAGCCGCCAAGACCATGCACGGGCGTGGAGGCCTGTGGAGACAGCGAGCAGAGAGCATCACATGGCGTACCAAAGAAGCGCGGCGAGGCCGGGGAAACCGCAGGGGAGGCCGACGAGAAGTCGATGCAGTGCAACGGGCCGCCGAGAGTACCTTGAAGCTGACGCGCGTAGCGGGCTGAGCGGGCGGGGAGCAGCTGGAGTCGATGGCGGCGCGAGGATGCAGAGGAGCCTGGATTGGGGTGGCCTTTGAGCCCCTGCAGATGATCGAGGCAAGGTGTCCAGGGCAAGCAGGCCGGGCAGCACGACCAGGGGAACGGCCGCGGCTGCCGCCACTGCCCGCCGCGCCCAGCGTCTTGCTGCGACGGGAGGGAGGGGAGGGGTCCCGGTTGCGAGGGCGGCGCTCCAAGGCAGGGAGGACCGCACGCGCAGGGGAACGGCCGCGACCGCCACCACCCACAGAGGACAGCGTCTTGCTGCGACGGGAGGCAGGAGAAGGGTCTCTGTTGCGACGACGATGTCCTGGGGCAGGGAGGACCGTGCCGTCCGTGAGCCGCTGGACGAGCTTGGGGTCGACGCAGCGGTGATCAGGGCCCATCGGCCCCGCTGGGTGCCTGTTGCGGCGGTCGTCGTGGCCTCCACCGGAGTGACCGTCGTCACGGCGGTGACGATCTTCCTGCTGCCGGCGTCCATCAGCATGGGGGCGAGAGCGGCTCCGAAACAGCCGGCCCGCCCAGGACTGCTGCCTACCATCGCCGCGGCCGCGGCGGTCGTCGTCGTCGTCGTGTCCGTCGCGGTCATGGTCGCGGCGGCGTGGAGCAGCGGCGAGCACGGGGGCGCGGGAGTTCCTGTCGCGCACTTCGAGCTCGCCATCGATGACGCCGACCTTCCAATCGAAGCGCTCGCGACGACGCGGATGGCGAGGAGGACGACCATCGGCATCCGGGGAGAGGTCCTCGTGCAGGTCGAGGTGCACGATGACCCTGCTCGTCAGGCCCTTCTTTCCTTGCAGAGAGTTGTTGTCCCTGACCTCATACGCTGGCACCGGGCCGTCAAGGAGCGTCAACCACATGACCTTGGGGAGGGCCGATGGGTTAGCACACCACGCCCAAAGGCTCATCACCGAAGCATCTTCCTTCTGCAGCGTGGCAACATCAAAGTAGTGGATAATGGAGTTCTTCCCGATGATCTTACCCACAACCTCTTCGTTCCAAGCTTGAAAAGGCACCCCCTCCAAGCAAAGGTGCACATGATGGTTGAGAGCTGTAGCATCAGCATGGGCGAGGCGGTTCCACTTGGAGACATGGACGTCGAGGCTGCCGGACGTGAAGCGGCCCTCGGAGACAACTTCGTCGCGGTGGTGTCCGAAGGTGAAGGTGGCGAAGAAGTCTTCCGGGTAGTAGGGGACGACCCGAAGGTGGTTGGGGTCCAACTTGGTGCGCCTGACGATGAGCTCCTTGACGTCGTTGGCGTTGATGCGGGGCCTGGTTCCACCAATGCGGATGACGGCGGCCTGGTTGGCGAGGCCCTCCGCAGTGAGCTCGATGGCGGGGCTGGAGGCGACGACGAGGAAGCCCTCGTCCGGGCGGAGGGAGGCATCTCCCACACGCGGCATGGCAGCGTCGGTGTCGACCCCCGCCGGTGGCTGCACACGCGGGGCAGAGTAGGTGGCGCTGAGGGCTGGAGACGGGCGTTGGCGCGGTCCCGGAGGCGGCGGCGGCAGGATCTCTCGATGTGCCCCAGGAGGCGGCAGTAGCGGCAGCGGATTGGGTTCCTGCAGATCGAGGTGTATGTTGTAAAATACCTGGACAGTAGCACAACTAGCTAGCACTGTTATTCACAAAAAAAAACACTATTATTTCTGAAAATAGGAGTACTCAACTTTCACAATGTCAGGGGCCACGAGTCAGTATATATTGTCTGCACCGAAACTGCAACAATTATGGGTGTCCAATACTCAAAGTTGCGAAGCACTAAAGAATATATTGAAGCAAGATTTGGGAGTACAGTACTCAGACTTGCTAAGCACTAAACGTTCAGGATTTACTCACAAACTCAAAAGGGCAGATCTGGGACCTCAAAAACTTTGCCGAAATAGATAGCAAATGGAATTCTATTAATTAGTAACACTTTGCCGAAAAGTCTATATTACACAGTAAATGATATAGCTGAACAATCTGGGATTCTCATTGAATAGGAGTTTAGCTGAGTTACTCTCACATCTAACTTCTTATTTTACTCGGCAACTTTTACGGTACCCTGGGTACTCCGAAACCATGCGGTGGAGTACCAGGTGCATCTGACCGTTCGTGATAAAAGGTTATATTGGACTTTTGCCTACATCCCGATGTACCCAGGGGAAGCCGATTGTCAGCAAGGAAAAAAAACAGCCGACCAGCTGAGCAACCGATTGAGATTGAGATTCATTTTCCGCTCGCCGCCGCCGACGACATCGATCGCTGTGATTTTCTGCTTGCCGCCGCCGCCGCCACCATCGATCGCGGCAGCCTCTAACGCCTCGCCCGCGTACGTCGGGATCGACCGCCCTCACCACGGCGTTCCGCGAGCATCCCGATTGATCCGTCTCGGCCACGATCGCCCTCCTCGCGCCGCCGTCCCGGTCGACGGTCCCTACTACCCCTGACGCGTGCCGGCATCCAGGTCGACGGTCTCTCCTTCCCTTATGCGCGCCGTCAGCAGGTTGGTTATTGCCGCTGGTTACTGCCAGAGTACAGCATAGTAGTAAAAGTACAGTGCTAAATGTGATATTCATAGCAGGAGATTGTGAATGTAGTAGTGTTTAGGATCTGAACCACTAAAAGTTGCAAGACAAATCTTGTTCAGGGATATCAGGCTACGGCTGTTATTATTTGCACATTGATTTAGGTATTTCTAGGTTGGTTCTATATGAAGAAAGGTGTTTGAGACATGATATGGTTGATTGATAATCCTTATTGCTTTGTTTTTTTTGTTCCGCTGGCTCGTTGTCAAGTGTATGATAGGCTATTCTTCAGTGTTGTATTGGCATGTCCTAATCAGATTCAGTCAAAGGCAATTTCTATGTTGTCTTGCTCTAGCACAAGTGCCTGATTGGAAGAAATAAAATACCAGTCCATGTATTCGGTTGTTTTCCTTGTTTGTAAATGTGGTTTTCATGCAAAAAAAAAACAAAAACAAAAAACAAGCAGGTTTCTTAAAAGAAGATACAACTCAAATTGTAACTATTGGCCTCTTTTTTTGTAATTCAGCCTTCTGTAATTTAATTATAAACTTCAGAAAAAAATAGCATGAGACCTGTTTGTGGTCTGATTCTTTCACCTCTACTTTGGAGTATTATAGTTCATGGTTCTTTTACCTCTACTAATCTCGGTCACGACAAGCGGAAATGTCCTACACTAGGGTAATTAATTGTTCATTCATCTTTATGTACCAGTATTTTGCTTTTGTGCGCTCTCAATAAATCTGGGTATTGACAATACAATAGTTTTGTTTAATCATCTTTTTGTACCAGTATTTCATATTCCTGAACCTATTTATGTTCATTTTTTATTACAGCAAATGAAAAGGGATGCAGAGGTTGTTACATCAGCTACAGACCCGAACAAGTTTACAGATATGGTCTATACAGCGAGTATACTAGTTTGTTCAAACTGTTGACAGTGAGATTTTTCAAATTTGTAAAGCCTGACAGTGAGATATTTCAAATTTGTAAAGCCTATTGACAGCAAGTACACTAGTTTGTTCAGCCTGTGTTCCAAGTGTTGACGTATTTTGTAGCTTGTCGTTCAGGAAAAAGCATCCTTGGTCAGATAACTTACAAAAAATGTCTGTATTTCTTGTTGCTGTTGAAAATGAGAAAAATGTTTGATTCGGACGGATGTTTCCTGTTTGATCTGGATGGAGGTTACAGATGGTGACTTCATAATTGTTATTCACTCTCATGCTATGAGTTGAAAGCCAAGTCAATAACTGAAACATGGTAGAATCAGGTCATGACAGGATCACTGCACGCGCTAAAGTACATATTTGAATGCTTGTGAGTTTGATAAATTGATTGACATTGTCATGCTTCAAGTGATCCAAGAGCATTGAAATTACATCATCAACCTGCAAGAAATTTTCACTGGATACAACTTCTGATGTGTGTGCGCTTCTTTGTTGTGGAAGTGCGAAATCCACATTTCCTTGTAGAAGCACTAAATGAGATCTGACTTATTCCCGCGACTGTTTGCTGTAATGGAAAGGTGCATCAACGAATATTCATTATCAGTGAGTGATAATGTAGGATCAAAACAAAGTTTAGAAATGTAAATAATGTTCCCAGAATAAGAAGAAAACACAATCAAGATATGTTGAAGTTTCCAAACATCAAATTACATAACTAAACTTGACATAATAAAATATCTGCAGGGTGCATTTTCCCAAGCCTCAGATATCAAATCGAAGTCTGTTCTAAACTCTACTGTTCCAAACATGCGGTAAATTTAACTTAGTACTATATGAAGGACAGATTGGCTGTCCATCGACACAAGAAACCAACAGGACATACGCATATTAGGCAACCAAATTAGGGATATCTCGACATGTTTCTAAGAAAGTTACATGATACATCCATGCAGCACGATTTGAAGACTCTAAATCACTAACAGTCAGTCCATTGCTAGCACTGCATTTTTAATTCAGGGAAAGAAACTACTACTGTATTACAGCACTACTCCAACAGTAACCAGCATGCATTTTAACTGCATCAGTTCCGGTCACCAATCAAACATATCAGATTATCAGTCCGAAATGCTGCATGGGGAGTCGCCAGATCTCACCATTTTCTCACATTCTCGGCCTCGTTGTCGCTCACAGGCGCCCCAAACATTGCTGGCGTGATCCCCCGAACGACCCAAACAAGCACGACAGAGGATGAGAAGGGCGAGGTGCAGGAACGCGCATCCGTCGAGGGTCTGCCACTCCGCCGCTGCTGCGAGCCCGCCCTTAAGAGGGTGTTTGGTTAGGCTTTTTTCTTGGCTTTCGGCTTTGGCTTACTTAGGTGCTTTTGGCTTTTGACTTTTAGCTTATATCATAGTTAAACATAAGTTAAAAGTCAAAAGCCAAAAGCACCTAAATAAGTGCTTTTTGCGCTTATAAGCCAAAGCCAAAAGCCATATAAAAAGCCTAACCAAACACCCTCTAAGGCTCCTCCGCGGGGCGTGGCCCGTCACAGCCACTCGGCACCTGGTCCCCCTCCTGGCAGCCTCCTCCCTTTCCCTTTACCGCTGACGCAGGGAGCCGGCCCTTATTCCAGCCTCGCCGTCGGCACCTCATGCCCCTCGCCGCCCGGCTCCTCCATATCCGGTGCCGACGCGAGCGCCTTATTTCGTCTCAGATTAATTTGAGACAAATTGACCGAAATACCCAGGGCGAGATAACATAAAGCATTGAGATTAATTTGCTTTTTTCGGACATTACCATTTTACCCCTCTGGTCGAGGTACTCCGCCAGATTACCTGACTTTTCGAGTCGGTACTCCGTGGGCTGATTTCTGGAGTACCAGTGGACACCGACCCTTGGATCACTGAAAATGGACGGCCCAAATAAATTTTGGGGTACAGTAAAAGTACTCTAATACTCCTACAGAGGATGTCAAATATCAGTTTTCAGGGTATTCAATACTGGCTCAATGACTTATGCTATTGCTGTAACTTTACTCTGAGCCTTCCAGATTATTTTGTAGCACGTCGAATGTAAAAGAGGTAGCATTAGTTCAACCATGGATATCTTCGCTATGTTTAATACTCTGGTTGCACCTACTGAATATAGAAGAGAGGATCTGCAAAATGCAGACTACGGAATTCACTAGTCGCAAAGGAGGGAGTAACATATTTCTCTGTTTGTTGGTGTTCAATTCAAAAGACTTGCTCTGCAGGAAAGTACAGTCGTGCTCCTTCCCACTTTCTGACAAGTAGGCAGAACCACCAGGAAATAATAGAGTTGTTCAAAGAGAGAGCTTTGCTTGGATAAAAGTCCATCGATAGATGTTTCAGATGGGTTTTCAACACCAATTGCATGCAGGCACCATGCTACTTCAAGGTACATATTGATGAGAAGAAAGTTCTTTACCTAATAAAGCATGAGTATTAGCTCAATATGTTACTCTACAAGATTAAAGTTGACTCTACAAGATTAAAACGGTAATAACTCAGACATGTAATGGCTCATACCTCATTATCCATCTCTCTTAGATGACTGAGGATTCGGTACATATCTTCAAATAAGCCATCATTTTTAACAGGTTTTGACAGCTGGAGTTCATGAAGTCGCTTCAAATTAACCAAGAGGGAGTATTCACCGTCACCTGCCTGCAAGGTCGATAGTATCTGATTATCATCATGCCTTAGAGCATGTTTAGTAGTACCCCTAAACCCTCAAACCCTTATAGCAGTTTTAAGGGTTGAGAATAGCCCTTTTGTACACTTTTACGGGTTGAAAAACAGGGGCAAAGACTAGAACCCTCAAACCCAACCCTTATAACGGAATATTCTGTTTTAAGAGTTGGGTTTGAGGGTTCTAGTCTTTGCCTCAACCCCAACCTCTAAAACTGTCATATGACATATCACAGTTTTCATCACATATCATCATTTCACATATCACAAATATCATCACATTTCACATAAAACAATAATCATTCTAGTTATTATTACAACACCAAATAGTACATTGAAGCACATAAAACAATAATCATTCAATTATTACAACAATGTTGACTCGCCCCATCTTCGACCCTCTCCTCTGATCCATCAGCTTCGCCCGGTCTTCAAACGAGTGCACGTCGATGAGGAGGCTCATCATCTCGACGTCGTCGTCTTGCAACAACTCGTCAAGGTCGGAATCGTCGGATGTAGACCAATCCGACGACTCCGACATCGAGACCATGACAACGTCATCATTGTTCATCTCCATCTGCAAAGGAGAGTCACTAATTAGTGCTACAACTTGAAACAATCAAGGAAATGGAAAAAAAATTAAAATAAAACAAGGACATACCTCGGTGCAGGCGGGGCGAGGCGAGGACGGGCGGGAGGCGAGGCCGGGGCGACCTCGGGCGGGCGGGGCGAGACGGGGCCGACCTCTGGCGGGCGGAGGCGACCTCAGGAGGATGGGCGGGGCGGAGGCGGGTCGGGCGGGCGGAGGCGAGCTCGGGCGAGGCCGGGGCGAGGACGGGGCGAGGACGGCGGGGCGGCGGAGGCGGCCGGGGCGACCTCGGATCCGGCGCGGGGGGAGCGGGGCGAGCGGCGGGGAGCGGCGGATGCGGGCGGGCAGAGGCCGGGAAGCTCGGGCGGGCCACCCGCGGGGCCGGCGAGGTGGCGGCGTGCTGGATTCTGGCCGGCGGCGCGGGGCGGGAGGGTTTGCGGGGAGGGAAAGACGCTGAAGTTTCCTCCCGCGCACGGACGTGGTCGAGTGCGGGGCCGAGACAGTTTCCCCTCCAAAACTGTGTTTCTACAGGTTGGAAAGAGGTTTGAGGGTTCGGCCTCTAAATTTTTTTGAGGGTTTGAGGGTTAAGGGGTTCTATTCTATACGATTTTTCGCACTCAAACTGTAAAAAAACGGTTATTTATACAGATTTGGGGGTTTGAGAGCTCTACTAGAGATGCTCTTAGATACAGAAACAGACAACATGAACTGGACATACCTCTACTTTCTTGATTGCAGTTTTGACTTTCAAAACCGACTCATTTTCAAGATTCTTAAGTTTATTTTCAGCATAATCTAGCAGATCAGCCTGACAATTGTTGCAACAGAAAGCTATTGCCTTTATGCAAGATCTTAAGGTATCATTGTCACCATGTTTGAAGAACGCAACAACAATAAGATATATAGTAGCCTCCGTCTCGACAGAGAACAAGCTGAAATTTCATCTAGGGCACCCAGCATCAGAGCTCCCGCCCGGGGAATCCGACCGGGGAAACCGCCCCCAAATCCACAGTAACCGAGTCCGAGAAAGAAGCTATCTCTTTTCCTCACCTTGGGAGAAGAGGACAAGAGCATTCGTGTCCGAGAGAGCAGGGTGCCCTGCCGCTGTGCCCTGGGCAGTGGCCGGCGACGCCACCTCCCAATTCACTCCAGTACGCTCCCGCTGCTTCGGTTCTGAACAAGCAGCGGTGCTCCTCGCCGTCGGAGAGCAGATTTGACACAAAGTCGAGCGGCGATGAAGGTGAGCGAGGAAGCATCGGGTGTCGGTGAGCGAGGAAGGTGAGCGATCACTCCGGGTTTTGTCTGTAAACGGCGACGACTATTTTGCACAATTCCACTCTGCCAAATGTTCGACTGCGTTTTTATCACATGGCACTACAAATTTGGTATAAACTGATGCTCATGGAAATAATGTGATGAGAGCTTTATTTGTTTGATTTTATTCACACAATGTCAAAGAATCTAACCCTGGTAAATATTTGATGATATAATATTGTCCTTGGGCGTCACGAGAGCGACACTCTCGCTAAGGTGATGGAGAATTCTCCACCTAATGTGACGTTCTGAAGAGATCTCGTGGGTCCCAGGTTAGCATCTTGGAATGAGTTGCTACAACGTTTGGCTTTAGTTAACCTAACGGATGGGACTGACGAGTTTCGGTGGAATTTACAAACTAATGGTAAATTCTCGGTGGACTCTATGTATAAAGCCCTCATAAGGCCAGACTTGCCGGTGGATAATAACCGAAAGATTTGGAAGATGAAGATCCCACTCAAAAATAACCTTGCAAAAATTTTGCTTGGTATCTCGTCGTGGGGTAATTCTCACAAAAGATAACCTTGCAAAACGCAATTGGCATGGGAGTAAAAAGTGTGTCTTCTGTCACAAGGACGAGACGATTAAGCACTTATTTTCGAGTGTCGATTTTGCGAGTTCTATATGGTCAATCATCCAGATAGGTTCTACCTTATTCCCACCACGTAGCATTGCTAATATTTTTGGTAATTGGCTAAATGGTGTGGACAGTAGGTTTAAACGACTTATTAGGGTGGGAGCGCTAGCCGTTATATGGTCGCTCTGACTCTGTAGAAATGATAAGGTTTTTAATGATAAAAATTCTTCTCTCATGCAGGTGATCTACAGGACTACTGCTACTCTCCGTTTGTGGTCTCCGTTGCAACGTGTGGAGCATCGCGACCTTTTTACGAAGGTTTTTACAAGTTTGGAGGGAACGGCGAGAGACTTTTTATCCCAACATGGATGGCAGCATAATTTACGGATCGGCCCTTCTTCTCCATAGGCGTGTTTACAATTTCTCATATTGATATTTAGCTCGCCTACATTTTTATTTTATCACTTTCGTTGATGACTTTTGGCTGTGTACATCCTAGCTATACAGACGCCGGGTGTAATACTTAAACTTTTGAGTAATAAAAGCTCCCTTTATCGAAAAAAAGAAGAGAATATATATTTTGTACCGATGAATTATGAACTCAGTTTCATCAATCCATCAGGTGTGTATCCACGGATCCTTGATCAACAGGCTGCATGTGAAATAAATTTGATCAACACGCATGAAACGAGTGACTCGCATCGGCCATGCATGGATGACTAGCCAGCTTGATACTCCCACCACTCCATTTACCACTCCACCTCAGATACACATACATCACACATCTCGCCTTTGAGTACGACTCAGTGCTCGTCTCTTCTTCTGGTCGTCACCCGGTGGTGGATTCTTCAAGGCGTAATCGCATGAAGGTAGCATGCGACATTAATATTATTATTTTCTCTCTATGTTGTAGGTTTGTGTGGCATCTCGCGGCTCCACCCGATTCATATCGCCGCCGCGGATGTTTTACTTTCCTGTGATGTCGTCCCGGCTTTACGCGACTTGGATCGCCGCCGGTGAGGTTTACCGTCTAATCCTCAAGAAGGATGTCGTCCCGGCTCCACGCGACTTGCATCGCCGCCGGTGAGGTTTACGGTCTGATCCTCAAGATGGATGTCGTCTCGGCTCCAAGCGACTTGGATCGCCGCCGGTGATGTTCATGGTTCGAACGCAATATTAGCATCGTCTCGGCTCTACGCGCACTAGTGGGGACCGGCCCTATTGTCCCGGGCCGTGAGGGTCATTTGTCCCGGTTGGCCAACCGGGACATGCCAGGCGGGACTAAAGGTCCAACATTTAGTCGCGGACCTGTCACCAGCCGGGACAAATGGCCCTTAACCTGGCCGTGCTGGGGGCACAACCTTTAGTCGCGGTTCGTATAATGGGCCGCGACTAAAGATTCTCTGCCGCGGCAGAAATTTGGGCACTTTCTGTGTCGCGGTAGAGAATTCATTTTGGTTAGGGTTTAGGGTTTACTAATGATTCTCTGCCACGGCAGAGAATTCATTTTGTTTTCTTTTATTTATTTCTTTTCTTCATTTCAAAATAGTTTTCGTATATTTCTACGCTACCACATACCGTACACGTTCGAGCAACGTTGTCTTACGATCGAGCATACAAATATATACAACTTTGATAGTTACATGGAGATCACAATTACCGGGACTAAGCCCGTCTATTCGATTACACGGCCGGGGATCATCGGTTGCGCCTATTATTCACACTAAATTCTCCGGCATCGTGTACCATCTCGGTCATAAAAAATCCCGCCAGTTCCTCTGCAATTCCTATTACGCGTTGCTCTGGTAGGAGCCGTTCCCGCATTCTGTCGAACTATATAAGAAAAGGAGATCAATATGAAAATCAATCATGATAACAAAAAGTGATGGTAATAAAATAATGTTGTGAATGTATTGCTTACGTCGACTCTATAATCTTTGAGCTCAGTGGTAAACGCGCGAATAAACTCGCAAACGTAGTATCCACATAGATGCGTCCCCGGTGGCTGCCTCGCGCACTTTACGAGAATATAATTCAATCAAAATAATAATCTAGCATCATAACTATATTGAAACTAGGAGTAAAGAGATGCGCAGACATATCTCGTACTACTTACTGAGATCGGAGTAAACGTCAGCTCCTTAGCAAAGGAACCCTTCAGCAGACTCTTGAACCGGTTCCAAACCCTGCCCGGCAAAGAAAATAAATTAATGAATGAGTTATTCATTACCTGATATCTCATGTAATCAATGAAAGAGACCGATATAGCACGAATATTACCTCTGGAGCATATCCTGCATATTGCGGAACTCTTCCAGGTTTCTCTTTAATGGGTCCATGACTTCAACTATTCCCTTATCAACTCGAATGTTTAGCAGAATCCAGTGAAAGCTGCACACGTTTATATATACGTCAGTAACTCATCAATTGCACTTAACATCGAGTAAGCAAAAGTGAATGTGTACAACAGAGTAAGACCCTCACTTAAAGTTGTAAGGAAACAATATGTGTTTGCAGAAATGTTGCTCCGTTAGAAACCTTAGAAGGTTTTCCGCCGTCTCGTCGGGTTTTGTCATTAGCATTTCTATATGTACTTTATCTGGGTCAATGAACCCAACATTATAGATCGTTCTTTTACAAGCCTTCATCTTCATTCTGCATAATAGAGTACAAAAGGATATAATGAGAATAATTACACATGCAATGAACTGAACAACTTATATGTAGACAATGAATTTAACAACTTACAGACAATAGCAACTCATGAGAGATTTGTCGAGAGCGTCGAAATTGTATAACTGGAAGAGTTCTGAAAAGTCAACATGGACCTCTTCGGCTCGGAAGAAGTACTCTTGTGGGACTTTCGCCACGATCATTATTCTGTCCCGCTTTACCTCTCTCAAGTACCATTCATGCAAATTCCGCATGTGTGTTGGCAATTGTTTCAACTTATCTTTGCTGACCAAAGGCTTCCCTGGGACATATGTAGGGACTACATCAGCCTTGGGTAACTTGTCTTCTTGTGAACCTAGCAGTTCAGCAACAGGCACACCCATAGCGGCCGCCAACTTTGCAGCTTCTCCCATATCCTGCTGCAGCACCTGGGGAACGTCTTTGGATAACACCTTGAGGGGTGGGATCGATTGTTTGGCCTGTTCTCCGAGCTGGGGAACGTCCCTTCTTTTCTCGCTTGCACTTTTACTTGATTTGCTCCCGCTTGCACTTTTACTTGATTTGCTCTTCTCCACTTCCTTCCGAAGTGTGCGTAGATAGTCATCTGGCTTATGGTGCAACTCATATTGCGAGGGTGTGTTCAGAAAACTAAGTCCCCACTCCTTTTGTTTCTCGGTGTATACCGAGGCGGGCTCTGTTTTCTTCTTTGCAAAATGCGCATCTTTTTCAGCCTTTGCGATTGCTGCGATTTCATCGTCAGTACGATCGTAAGTTCTGACGGGAATATTCTTATGAGGTACTTTTGGGAAGGGTGAAAATTTTCTTTTTGGGCTGCTGCGTCGTTTAGTACTCAGCGACGAAGCACGCTTCCGCTTATTGTCCTTAGCGGGCAAAGGCGGCGGCGAAGACGGCCGACCCAAGTCCGGCGACGGAGATCGAGATGGACTCGCGCTGTGGTGGTCATAGTCTTGGGGTGGGATTCTTGTAGGTGATGGTGACGTGAGACAACTCGGAGGCGGTGTTGGCCTTGGCGCCGAGCCTGGAAGCTTGATGTTCTTCTTGTCCCATAGAATGATACCACCCAGTACTTCTCCGAGTGTCCTCTCACCTTTAGGTCCAGGGATGTCAAGCTCCATTGAGTCAAACCCCATTACGATTTCATCCACCCCGACTTTAGCATAGCCAGCTAGAATCTCACGGCCATGCCAACGTGCCTCAGGTGGACAAGGTAAAGCACATCCGACCGCCACCTTCAGGGATATGTTCTTCACCTTCTGATGGAGCTCACAACATATCTGCTCCTTGATTCCATCCACGGGGTAGCCGGGACCACCATCTATCATCCGTGCACCATCAGACGGGACCTCCGATTCAGCCACGCTGCTTCTCCGCAGAGATGGGCCGGCGGTAATATCGAGTGCAGGATCTTGCAGGCGCTCTCCTCTAAGTTCGTCAATCTGCTGCTGCTGCTTGTCAATTCTTGCTAGCAACTGGTTGAACCTGTCTTCCTCCTCCTCCTCCTCCCGTCGCTTCTTTGCTCTCAATCGCTTCTATAAGTATCTTTGTCTTTGGGAAACCCAATCTCCCAGGGATAACTAGGGCCAAGGCCTCGTGTTCGTCCTCCGTGTTCGGCATTCCCGAGGACCTTTGTCAGCAAGTCTTTCTCTCTATCGGGACGGAACTTTGTTTTCCCCTCTTTAATTTCTTTCACCACTTTCAGCCATGTCTCCCTGGGTACCTTAATCCCGTCACTGCAAACAAGGTCCCCTGTCTCATCGTCATACTCACTCCCATGCGCAAGGAAAAAATTTCTTGCCCTCAATTCCCATTCGTCGCGAATTGGTTCTGGAATGATCCCTTTAGCAAGCAGCGCTTCCTCTATTTTATCCCACTTTGGCATGGCAGTCACGTAGCCCCCTGTCCCGAGGCGATGGTGATATTTCTTTTTCGTAGCATTTGTCTTGTTTCGTGTTGACTTTTCCGTAGCATCTGCTGACTGTTTGTACTTCACAAATGCATCCCAGTAAGCCTTCTGCTTCGCTAGATAGCCTTCGAATTTTGGAGCAATATTGTTCTTCTGATACTCTTGCCATAATGTTTTCTTCCACTGCCGGAATAGTTCGGCCATCTTCTTAAGAGTAAACACCTTGACTTTGTCCCTCAATGCAGCTGTGTCGTCCTCTTCCTCACATTTTGGGAGGGTGAAATGTGCCATGAGGTCATTCCAAAGACCATCTTTGTACCTTTCGACGACATACTCATTATCTTCCACCCCTTTGGGCTTATGCCACTCTCGAACGGTGATCGGGACGCGATCCCTAACCATAACTCCGCATTGTTTTACAAATTTCTTTGCAACCTTTATGGGTTCCAACGGTTCGCCCAGTGGTGATATCTTTGTAATTGTATAATGCGCAGATGGGGCCAACTTTTTGGCCGGGCCTCGTTTATAACATTTGCTCGATGTGGAGGCCTAAGAGAAGAAACATTCGTCAATTCATATATATACAACTCAATTAATGCATCTACTGATCATCGGACTTCATATATATACCTCGCCGGACTTCGTTAAGGGTCCATCATCGGAGCCGTCGCCTTCTCCATCATCAGAGGCGTCGGCTTCCCCCTCATTTCGGTCGACCTCTTCACCCTCACCGGATGGGTTCAGATACACCAAGGGAGATTCGGGTGGATCAGCACTGGGGGCGTTGTGGATTATATCCTCGAGAATTTCTTCTTGTGTTAGGTCTCTGCGGATTGGACTAGGTGGTTCCATAGTTTCTGCAAAATGCACACAATATCATTATCGCATACAATATTGCTACTAGTACATAAAAATATTACAAAAATAATACTACATACAAATAGTACATAAAAATACACCACGAATAATATCACAAATACATCTAGAATAATCCAGTTACATAGCTCGGGTCCATTATTTTTTAAACCTAATACATCATGAATAATATCACTAATACATCTCCCATGCATTAACCTCTCAAACTAACTTCGACCGGTTCCTGAGCCGCGGGGTGCTGAGCCGCCGGCGCTGCGCATCCAAAGAGAAGGAACCCTCACAGGGTCATAGCTCACATGATAAGGAACCCTCTGAACAAACGACCAGCTATTGCTATAATGCCTATCCAATAGATACATGTAGCGACGGACGTGCTCGTCCTCCTCTCTGATACGGCGACGGACCACCTCCTCGGGGGCCGGCTCCATCTGCACCGAGCGTGGCCCACGCGACTGCCACCAAAGAAGATCCGGGTCGACGACATCACCCGGATTCATCACCAAGCTGCGCGTCCCGGAAGGTAGCACCTCCCAGTGCCAGCCCGGCGGAGCCCAGTCCTGCACATCGCCCCTCTGATTCAACAGGGACATCGTCGCCGAGAACAATAAACTAAAAACACCTAAGTCAAAATTTCTATTTCTACACTAAAAAAGTAATACCA
Organism: Puccinellia tenuiflora; assembly: GCA_012064385.1. NCBI lineage: Eukaryota > Viridiplantae > Streptophyta > Magnoliopsida > Poales > Poaceae > Puccinellia > Puccinellia tenuiflora. Next base: position 380,503 of record QRDG01001248.1, read on the forward strand.
ATTTAACTTAGCAAAATTTCTAAAGTACCAATTTAACTTAGCAAAATTTGTATTTCTACACTAAAAAAGTAATACCAATTTAACTTAGCAAAATTTCTATTTCTACACTAAAAAAGTAATACCAATTTAACTTAGCAAAATTTCTAAAATACCAATTTAACATAGTAATAAAATTTGTAAAGTACCAATTTAACTTAGCAAAATTTCTAAAATACCAATTTAACATAGTAATAAAATTTGTAAAGTACCAATTTAACTTAGCAAAATTTCTAAATACCAATCTAACTAATCTAAAATTTAACCTAAAATTAAACTACCCAAAAAATCTACCTAATTAACTGATCTAAATTTAAACTAACCTAAAAATCTACCTAATTAACTGATAAAAAAACTAACCTAAATCGAGCGGAGGAAGGCTCGAGCAGCGGGCGCGGAGGAAGGCTCGAGCAGCGGGCGCGGAGGACGGCGGGCTCGGGCGGCGGAGGAGGCGACGGCGGCGGGCGCGGAGGACGGCGCGCTCGGGCGGCGGAGGAGGCGACGGGCGCGCGGGGACGGAGGGCGCGGATCGGAGGACGGCGGGCGCGCGGGGACGGAGGGCGCGGAGGACGGCGGGCGACGGGCGCTCGGGGACGGAGGCGACGGGCGCGTGGCGGCGGAGGCGAAGGGCGCGCGGCGGAGGATAGCGGCGGGCGCGGCGGAGGAGAGCGGCCGGCGGCAGGAGGCGACGGTGGCGGTGGAAAATTTCGGTAGCCTGACGGCGCTAAGTCACAAAATGGCCTCCGGTGTCGCGGTCTGAGCCACGCACCGGGGAGACGGCCAGCTTTACACCCCCCCCCTTTAGTCGCGGGGCGTAGTTCAAACCGCGACTAAAGGCATGTCTTTAGTCACGGGTGCAGCCACGCCCCGCGACTAAAGGGGGGGTCGGGGGGCGGTTTCAGATCCAAAGCTTTAGTCGCGGCTGGTGGTACGGGCCGCGACTAATGGGCCCAAAAATTTTGCGCGCGCTGGGCCAAAAATGCGTTCGCGCGCCGTTTTCGCGCGCCGTTTTCTCTGTTTTTTCAAATCTGGCATAATTTCAAAATATTTGAATATTTGAATGAATTTAAGAAAACTTTCAACATGAAAAGTGCTTGAATTTGAATAAGTAATCCAAAACCATTTTCTGTTTTATAAAATAATTATTGTAACTCTACAAACTATTAACAATTTTCCATTTTCAATTAAAAAATGGATTAACTAATATTTTTTTTGCATATTTTTGAATCTTGGAGCCAATGACAACAGTGCATCATTTGATAATAACTAGTTCATCGACCGAATACAAATCATTTGTCCTAACCAATGACAACAGTACGGAATGACAACAGTGGATCATTTGTCCTAATTAACAATCTTAGTCATACTCCTGCCTAGGCCTATAATACTCGTCCTCGTAATCGTCGTCGTCGTTGCTGTCATCGAACGACGCTCGTGGCTCCAACCTCGACGGGTGAGCACGCCTGGACTGGATGTGAGGGTAGTGCAGGCGGGGGTTATCGCTGGCCGTGATCTAGTCCATGACGCTCTGGAGAGTCCGGCCACCCCACCACAGCTGACGGCCGGCCTCGTTGAATTTCGAAGGAGGCGGGCCGTCCTCCTCGTACTTGGCGAGCACCCTCTCATGCCAATTGATGAAGAAGGCGTCCCAAGTCGGGTGGTAGTCGGGATGCCAGCGGGGATCCATCCGCTGCTCCGGCGTGAGCTCGAGGTAGTAGTGGTTCGTGATGGCCGCCCGGTGCGCCACACCTTGAGGGACAGGAGGGACCGGCACGCCTCCGGCGCTCAGCCACCAGCCAGCGGGGACAAGGTAGCCGGGCGGGCAGGGGTAGTTTGAGGCGCAAAGCGCCTCCGCCTGAGGGTAGGATAGAGTGGGTACGGTGTAAGCCATGGGAGAGTGATGAGATTGCAGATATGAGTTTAGATGTGATATGGCAATGGCGGCCAAGCCTACATATATAGTAAGAAATGGCGGGAAGACGAAGGCGGCAAGCGGTGAAAGAACTATGTGGCGCTTTGGCTCATCGAACAATGTATTCTTTTGCTGATTTCTTTTTCTCGATTTCGTAGACATGTCCTTCACATAGAAAACCTGAGCCACATCGTTGGCTAGGACGAATGGTTCGTCCATGTATGCAAGATTTTTGAGATCCACTGTTGTCATGCCGTACTTTTGGTCTACATGTACCCCGCCTCCTGTCAGATTGACCCATTTGCACCGAAACAAAGGGACCTTAAAGTAGGTCCATAGCCAAGTTCCCATATCTCCTCTATGTACCCATAATATGTGTCCTTCTGCCCATTGTCGTCTGTTGCATCAAAGTGGACACCACTGTTTTGGTTGGTGCTCTTTTTATCTTGGGAGATCGTGTAAAATGTATTCCCATTTATCTCGTACCCTTGGAAAGTACATATAGTCGAAGATGGTAACCTGGCCAACAAGTACAGCTGATCTCCAAATGTAGTGTTATTCATGAGATGTGTCTGCAACCAACTGCCAAAAGTCGCCTCGTGTTCCCCTTTAATCCAGGAGTCAGGCTCCCTCGGGTTTTCGGCACGTAGAATATTCTTATGTTTCTCGATATACAGAGCAACCACGGTGGAATTGTGTAGAACTGTGTAGTGTGCTTGAGTGAACGAAAGCGCGTCCCTACATACCGTTGCTTTCCTTCCTAGTGTGCCTTTTCCAGTCAGTCTCCCCTCATACCGAGATTCAGGAACACCAATCGGCTTAAGGTCAGGAAGAAAGTCAACACAAAACTCAATGACCTCCTCTTTTCCATAGCCCTTGGTGATGCTTCCTTCTGGCCTAGCACGGTTATGAACATATTTCTTTAAGACTCCCATGAACCTCTCGAAGGGGAACATATTGTGTAGAAACACAGGATCGAGAATTCTAATCTCTTCGAGTAGGTGAACTAGGAGGTGCGTCATAATATTGAAGAAGGATGGAGGGAACAACAACTCGAAGCTGACCAGACATTGGACCACATCAATCTGTAACCCTGATAGACTTTCTGGATCGATTACCTTCTGAGAAATTGCATTGAGGAATGCACATACCTTCACAATGGCTAGTCGAACATTTTCGGGTAGAATTCCCCTCAATGCAACCGGAAGCAACTGCGTCATAAGCACGTGGCAGTCATGAGACTTTAAGTTTTGGAAATTTTTTCTCTTTCATATTTACTATTCCCTTTATATTCGACGAGAAGCCAGACGGGACCTTGATACTGAAAAGGACTTCAAAAAAGATTTCCTTCTCTTCTTTGGTAAGAGCGTAGCTGGCAGGCCCTTGAAACTGCCCTGCATGCATGCCGTCTCGTCCTTTATGATGTTGCTGGTCCTCCCGTGCTTCCGGTGTATCTTTTGACTTCCCATACAAGCCCAGGAAGCCTAGAATATTCACGCAAAGATTCTTCGTCAGGTGCATCACGTTGATTGTAGAGCGGACCTCATGGACTTTCCAATATTCTAGCTCCCAAAATATAGATTTCTTCTTCCACATGGGTGCGTGTCCGTCAGCGTCATTCGGAACAGGTTCTCTGCCAGGACCCTTTCCAAAGATTACATTTAAATCCTTGACCATACCAAATACATCAGCACCACTACGGGGGACAGGCTTCGTCCGTGTTTCTGCCTTGCCATTGAAATGCTTGCCTTTTTTCCTTAAGTGATGCCTGGGCGGAAGAAAACGACGATTGTACGGGTACACATTCTTGCTACATTTATCCAGATATATACTTTCAGTCTCATCTAAACAGTGCGTGCATGCATTGTATCCTTTGTTCGTCTGTCCTGAAATGTTACTAAGAGCAGGCCAATCATTGATGGTTACGAACAGCAACGCTCGTAGGTCAAATTCCTCCTGTTTGTGCTCATCCCACACACGTACACCTGGTTCGGCCCACAATTGTAAAAGTTCATCAACTAATGGCCTTAGGTACACATCAATGTCGTTGCCGGGTTGCTTCGGGCCTTGGATCAGCACTGGCATCATAATGAACGTCCGCTTCATGCAAAACCAAGGAGGAAGGTTGTAGATACATAGGGTCACGGGCCAGGTGTTGTGACTGCAGCTCTGTCCCCAAAAGGATTCATTCCATCTGTACTTAGACCAAACCATAAGTTCCTTGCGTCATCTGTAAAGTCTGGGAACTCTCTCTCGATTTTTCTCCACTGCCGACCATTAGCGGGGTGCCTCAACATTCCGTCTTTCTTACGGTATTCCATGTGCCATCACAACAACTTGGCATGCTCTTTGTTTATGAACAAACGTATCAACCGTGGTATTATAGGAGCATACCACATCACCTTGGCAGGAACCCTCTTCCTGGGTGGCTCGCCCTCAACATCACCAGGGTCATCTTTTCTTATCTTATACCGCAATGCAGTGCATACCGGACATTTATCCATATTCTCGTACTTCTCACCACGGTAGAGGATGCAGTCATTAGGGCATGCATCTATCTTCTGCACGTCTAATCTTAGAGGGCAGACAAGCTTCTTTGCTTCGTACGTACTGGCGGAAATTTGTTATTTTTTGGAAGCATCTTCTTTATTAGTACCAGCAACTTTTCAAATCCCGAGTCTGTCACACCAGACTCTGCCTTCCACTTCAGCAATTCCAGTGTGCTACCCAACTTCTTCTGGCCATCTTCACAAGTTGGGTACAACAATTTGTTGTGGTCCTGTAACATCTGCTCGAAATGCAACCTCTCCTTTTCTGTGTCGCAGTCTCGCTTTGCATCAGAAATGACCCGACCAAGATCATCTGCGGGCTCATATGTTGCCCGTTCTTCACCTCCTTCTTGTTCATTGTCTTCCATTGCGGTATCAGCGTATTCAGGGAACATAGATCAGTAGTTGTCATCATCGTTCTCTTCTTCATCGCCGTCTTCCATCATAACCCCTCTTTCTCCGTGCAAGGTCCAAACATTATAGCCGGACATGAAACCGGACCGAAGCAGGTGGCTCTGAATGACTCTTGAGGAAGTGTAATCCTTCTCATTCCGACATTCAACACACGGACAACACATGAAACCATCCCGCCGCTTGTTCGCCTCGGCTACAACGATAAAAGAACGCACGCCTTCTCTGTAAGCGCCAGAGCGTCGGTCACCGTACATCCATGGATGGCCCATCTGCATCATGCAACTATATATCAAACGCAATCACGATGCTAAAATTAGTACCGCGTGGTCTAAACGAGAAAGTAGTTGCTAACCTTTTAGAAAACTTGGAAACAAAGAGGAGGAAGCTTAAGTGTGGCTCGGGCACCTCATATCATGTTTGTCTTGTGTGAACTCAACTGGCATCGCTCTAACAGGCATTTCACCGAACACCTCTAGTGCATATGTAGAAAAAAAAGTAGCACAAACCTACACCACCTCCCACCAGGAAAAAAAAAGAGAGGGGGAAGAGGGGCTGCGTATATATAGGGGCCAGACCTTTTGTCCCGGTTTGAGATACAAACCGGGACAAAAGGCCCTCAAACCTGGCCGCGCTCGGGGCACACAATTTAGTCGCGGTTCATATAACAGGCCGCGACTAATACTCTCTGCCGCGGCAGAAATTTGGGCACTTTTCTCTGCCGCGGCAGAGAATTCATTTTGTTTTATTTTATTTATTTATTTTCTTCATTTCAAAATAGTTTTCGTATATTTCTACGCTACCACATACCGTACACTTTTGCATAAATATTAATGATTAAGTAATAATAATTGTTAACAAATAATAATCGTTGATCCACTTGGCCAAATTCAACAAATTTGTAGTCATTTAAATCCTTAGAATGTGTAGAACATTTTATAATCAAAAAAATTTACTTTTGGTACGTGCACAAACTTGCTATTTTGCTGAATATTAGTACGACCAGAGATAATTAACAATATAAAGGGAAAACAAGGGCTAAATAAATCCAAAGATCACACAACTTTTTATTTCAATCAAACGTCTCACATATGACAATTATTGTTGAGACGATCTAGATCGACACATTGAGACATACGCACATACCACCGAGACACCTCCTAGCAATCTCGTAGCCTAGGCGAGCGTCCAGAGCGGCATCCTTGATGCGATAAAAGATCAATGCAAACTTGCCCCAACCTGATGTGAGGTCCTCTTCTTCCTCCTTTTTCTTCTCGTACTTCTTCTTCTTCTTCTTCTTCTTGTTGATCTTCTTCTTCTTCTTCTGAAGCGTTGTGCCAATAGTAAAATTGGCTAGAGCATAGAGACTCGGAAGATTAGGGTACGTTGGGTTAGGGTGAACGGCCCGCTGGAGGTCGACGGCGGACGGAATATGAATTCCGTAAGGCCCCAGCATACGCTGATCGTTGTTGATAGCCGCGCCGCAGAATTTGATGGTTTTGTCCATCAAGAAGTCCTTGAGGGCCTGCGGCACCCGATCAGCGTGGCAAATATGGAACACCAACGTGTCGATCGCCACGGAGAGTTGCAGGACGGCGGCACGCTGCCTCTCCTCGGGTGCGGCGTCGGTGAACTCGCAGTCGAGGCCCACGATCTTCATCGGTGCGGCGTCGAGGTAGCGCCTCTTGACGTCGCGGATCCATCTCTCCATGGTTGATGCGCGGAGAGTGACCACGACCTTGAAGTTCATGTTGACGGCGTCGTCCTTGTAGTGGTACACCTGGGATCGAAGTGGCTCCATGGCGCGCGGCAGCGATTCGAGAGAGGATTTTTGAGTAGAGAGATTACAGAGAGAAGATGGTGTATTTGGCAAATGGCACTGTAGCTCTCTTATATAGAGATAGCAGGGGAGATGAGTAGGCCGTGCTAATTAATCCAACCGTGGTCCCAAAATCCATTAATTTGCAACCTCTTCGTTTCCCGTGTGATCAACCTCTTCGTTTTCCCGTGTGATCAACGACCAGCGCGGGAACTCAAAGGCCTTCGAATCACGAATCGTCGCGGGAAGGCGCGGGCTTTACTCCCGGTTCGAGACACGAACCGGGACAAAAGGGGGGGCACCTGCTCGCGGCGGCCGCAGACCCCTTTTGTCCCGGTTTGTATCTAAATCCGCGACAAAAACGTCCTAACGAACCGCGACAAATGGTCCGCCGATTTCGGGGCGACGTGGCCGGACTTTTAGTCGCGGGTTGAGACACGACCGCGACTAATGGCCCGGGCGAAAGGCCTGTTTTCTACTAGTGGCGATCAGATCGCCACCGGTGATGTTCATGGTTCGACCTGCAATATTAGCATCATCTCGGCTCTACGCGATCGTATCGCTGGCAGCGATGATGTCCGTGGCCCGATGTACAAGCTTGGCGTCTCTCAGCTCCATGCGATCAGATCGCCGCCGATGATGTCTGTGAACCGATGTACAAGCTTGGCTTCTCTTGGCTCTACGTGATCAGGATCGCCATCGGTGATGTTCATAGTCCGATCTGCAAGATTAGTGTCCTCACGGCTCAACGCGACTTTGATCGCCACCGGTGATGTTCCTCATCCGATCTACAAGATTAGTGTCGTCCCGACTCTACGCGACTTTGATCGCCGCCGATGACGTTCATGATCCATTCAACAAGATTAGTGTTTTTTCGGCTCTACGCGATTTATATCGCCGCCCGAACGTTTCGAGGTCTGATCTACAAAGTTTGTGGCTTCTCGCAGCTCTACGTGGTTTATAAGTTTATATCGATTGTTGCTGCGGATGAATCACGGTCTTACAGTACATGATTTGCATCGCCACCGCGGGAGACTTACAACGTTTCCTGACATCTCGCACCTCCCATTAATGGACTACCTCCCACATAAACAATAGAGTCATGCTTGCACTTGTTGCGATGGTGGTGTCCATGCTCTGTGAAAATACAAGTATACGAAGGTCTGTACGTCAGCTTCATATGCACACGTATTGTGGATAGACTCCAAATTCTACGTACAAGGGCATGTGTATGTGGCGATTCAATTGGAAGCATGACCATCTATACATAAAAAAGAAGGCCTCATCATCATCAAAATTTGCAGAGCAACAATTGACATCGACTGGTGATTTAGTATTTCATCTCTGCCTAGCATACTCTTTTCTGTCACTGAAGATGTCAAGTGGCCAGTTTAAGACTTCATGTGAACTTCTGCTACCAATGGATTATGGGCAAGTAGGACTTGAATTTTCCTTCATTGATGAAATGAGATCTGGCTACGTTATCAGCACGTGGATATTGCCTAGAGCATTCATATAAAGGTTTATCCCGAGTTGAAGAATCATTGTAATTTCCCCACATGTAAACATTTCATATAGTGGATTTGGCCTATGAGCCACCGTGGTTTTTTCCCGACTTGGGTTTCCACGTTAAAATTTGTGTCTCGTGTGTATTCATGATTGCGTTCTTCTGTTTGGACGTGCAAGAGAATGTGACCTAGTGCTTTCATAAAGATGACCGTTTGATGCAGCTTAATCGGAGGTATTCTGCTGTATAAATTTGCAGATGTAATTAACTGGAATTCTTTCGAGATTTCAGGAATCAAGATCTTTACAATCGTCTTGTCAGATGGATATTTAGGCGCAATATAGAAATGTGAATTTTCACTAATCGATAAAGTGCACCATTCTATTTATGTGTGTTCTGCAACCATTTTATTTGTATACAATAGTATATTGGCACGCCCGCACCTAAAACGCCACTAGCAGATAAATACAAATATTTATCTTGCCAAAACACCAAAGCCCGACGCATTTCGACACGAAAGGTCAGTTTCGATTCGGATGGGTTAAAACAAGAGCCCAACGCGCCGACGCAAACGGATCAAGTTTTATTTTTTATCCGTTTCACGTCTGGTCAGACGCAAATCCGGCCCAATTCTAGGTTAGGTTTGCGTCCACACGGACAGGAAACGGAACGTCGCCGCATCCGTCCACACTCGCAGACGACCCATCTTGGTAGTGAAAGAACCGCCCCAGTCCTTCTTTCTATCAACTCGTCCGGGGGTGGGGGGAGAGCGGCCAGATCCGCACTTCCCATTTCTGTCCACCGCTGCTTCTGCTCCCTCAATGCCAGCAGAAGCCCTAGCCTAGCCCTAGCCTAGCCAGCCTGTGGCATCAACGACATATCCATCTACGATGGGAAAGTTGTGGAGCAAGGCGACGATGGTGTTCGCGCAGGATTGGGTTACAAGCACGGCAAACACACGCGATGTACCCAGGTTCGGGGCCCTCTTGAGGAGGTAACACCCCTACGTTCTGCTTAGTTCTTATCTATTTCTTGATCACAAGAATTCGGGCTACAATGCTGATCCTGGAGCTGTATTCGGATGGAGGCCGGCTTGGCTACTTTGCCGGCTGGAGGTGGAAGAAGGTGGCGATGATCTGTGTGTCTCTGTCCTGTCTCTCTTCTGGCTTGCCCCTCGGAGGGGGCTCTAGCCCGCCTTATAAAGGCAGCGGGCTAGGGTTTAGGTTTACAAGGATGTTACAAGTTTACCCCTATGACATCATCTATGGTACAAGCCGGCTCCAGCTGGATCATCATGACGTGTAGAGGTAACGCCCGACAAGGTGTACTGTTCATCGGCAACGTTTGTATGCAGATGGCCCACTCATACGGACTTGTCGGTTGGTAGGTCCGGCTGCTCTCCAGCAAGATGGTCTTGTCCGCCTTGGTGTAGCCGGCTTGAGTGGGTTTGGATGTAGATGTCTTGAAGATACCTGGGAGTCATCTCCCCAACACTAGCCCCCGAGCTCGTGGAGGCTTGACTGCTTGCAGGGAAGGCTTCGCGAGATTTCCTGCTTTTTGCAGCTATTCGCTGAGGACGAGGGTCCGGCTGGGAGTAGCCGGTTTGCTCGAAGCTTCTGAAGACGGCTTTCCCGGCTGCGCGCAGCCGAAATTTGAAGGCCTTGACGACTCTGTTAGGGCGGCTAGACGACTCGGATCGTGGCCTATGTCAGCCACGTTCCCACGTCTCGTTTGACTGGCGGTTCCCTGCCCGAGGTCGGAGGAATGTCTCCTCGGCTTTGTCGTGCAGGATCTTCTATGGCGACCATCACTTGACGGGATCTTCTGCGGGGAAAGCGGCCGAAATCGTGCGCCACGCGGCGTGGTGGGAGGCGACAGTTTCGCCGCGTTCTCCTTTAAAAGGAGAAAGGAGGGGGAGCGGCCCAGGTTACCATTCCCCATTCCCGCACCTCCTTGCCAAACCTCCTCCGGTGTTCTTCATCTTCTTCTTTCCCTCCGCTTCTTCATCTTCTCCGACGCCGACCACCTTTCGACGGGGAACCGGGCGTCAATGGCGAGCTCAGGCGCCTGGATGGGCTCCTGCGTGAACGGCGCTGAACTCGAGAGGCTTCGTCGGAGGATATTTCTGGGTTCGAAGGAGGAGGTGGGAGTTCGCGCTCCCAGCCCGGACGAGATCTTGCCAGACCCGAGGGAGAAGGAGTTCGTGGTTTTCTCCTTGCACCTGGCGAGGGGATTGGGGTTGCCGGCAAGCCCCTTCTTCCAGCAGTTCTTAAACTTCTACGGTCTTCAACCTCACCATCTGGGGGCTAACAGCATCATGCAGCTTGCGTGCTTCGTCACGCTTTGCGAGGCGTATCTGGGCATCTGGCCCTGCATGGAGCTCTTCGGCGTGCTCTTCTATCTGCGAGCGCAGACAACTGATGGGAAGCAGCGCGATTGCGGCAGCGTCTCCATCTATACGAAGAATTCGATTCTTCCCAAAATCCATCTGCCCGACTCCGTCAAGAAGTGGCAGAACACCTATTTCTACGTCCGGAATCTCACGGAGACGGACCGGATTGGGCTGCCTGCTTTTTCTAATGCGCTGCCCGCGCCCAGGTCCTGGGGCCGGAAGGTTCCTGTCGATGAGGCTCTGGAGGAGATCATGATGGGCCGGCTGAAGCATCTGGTGAACGCCGGCTTGACATCCAGAGACCTGACTCTGGCTTGGTTGTCTCGCCGGGTGTTCCCGCTGCGGGCTCGAGAGCACAAGATGTGCTTCTATTCCGGGCCTAGGGACCCCACCCGTGTCAGCATGGAGGCCCTGTCGCTGGAGGAGATGCGCGGCTGGGCTGGCATCATGATAACTGACCAGATTGGGAGGAACTGGAAGTTCGGGCTAAGGCCGTATTCACGCGAGGAGCGCGCCCCCGAGGTCGGTTCACCTTGTTGTTCTTTTTAATTCTCCCAAGTCTTTCTGGCCGGCTATGATTTGATCCAGCTGGTGTACTTTGCAGATCTGCGAGCTTCAGAAGGCTGAAGACTTCGGTACTGTCTTCGATGAGGATTTGGCCGGTCCCCTCTCTGAGGAGCAGGCGGCCGTTGTTGAAGGAGCCGCGTCTGGCGAGCAGACGGCGGAAGCTGAAGGCGCCGCATCGGACGAAGAGGCGGCGGAGGATGCCCCTGTTCCCCCTGGCGCGGGAGAGCAGGCGGACAGGCATGGCGACACCACCGAGGAGTCGTCCGATGCCGGTGTCGATGGCGGCCTTGCCGTGGCGAGCCCCGTCCCTTCAGCCGCCACTCGTTCTGACTCGAGCGCCTACGAAGACTCGGAGCTTGAGCGTGACGCACCCCCTCCGGTTTCGTCGACTCGTGGTAAGTCTCCTGTGCACGATGCCGCCGAACAAGTCGATGGCGGCGCGCGCGAAGTCGTAGATCTCTCAAGTGGTTCCGATCCGGACTCTGAGGGTTCTTCTTCCGTGCTAGCCTCCAAGCCGCCCCCGTCTGCCCGTAGGACCAAAGAGCTGGAGGCGGCCGCGTGGAAGGCTCAGGTGGCGCCTTCCATGCAGGTTCTGAAGGAACGTCGGTCAATGACGGCCGCCGACTCGGACGCGGCTAGGGGGCCCAGCAGGAGGGGAGGCTCCTTCGTGAGCCGGAACATACTGCCTGCGAAGAGGCCGTCTTCGGCGTTGAGCCGGCCGACCACTGCCGGCTTGGCGCCGTCTGGGAAGTCGGCGGTGGAGAAGGAGGTTGACGTGATCGAAGCCGCAGCTCGGGCCAGGGTGGCCGCGGCGGCCCGGGATGAAGATGAAGGAGAGAAGCAAGAGGTCCCAGCTCGTGGGACCAGTACCGAGGTGACTGGTTGTGCTCTTTGGGCTGACCCTAACTCTGACTTGGGTCCAGAGGATTTGGAAAAGGCTTTTTACGCATGTATGGCGCAGGTGGATTTGTGCATCGAGGCTATAAATGCCAAGGTGTCTGGAGCGGCTGGTGGCCACCAAGAAGGCCGAGGCGGAGGCGGAGGCTGTCGCAAGCGAGGCTACGAAGGCCAAAGCTGGAGATGCGGTGACATCGACTGCACCACCGCAGCCGGCAGATAATCATGTCATCTCCGCGAAGGACATGGAGGCGCGCGTTGGTGGCGTGAAACGCCCGTCTGGCAGTGCATCGGCTCCGTCGGCGAAACGCACAAGGAGGAAGAAACCGGAGTCCTTGGGCACACGCGACGGGTAAATTCTTGTGCTGAGGCACTTTTCCTTATGTTTTGTGTTCCTGGCTGTGATGCTTTCACCTTGGAGTAGGGAACTGCTTGAGGTTGGAGGGCAAAACTTCGACGCCTTGGCCGGAAACGCCCCTAAGACGGTCCACGGGGCTTCCGAGGCGCAGATGACCAATTCATCTCTAGCTATGGACGTGGCGATGGGCGGCACGGTGCCGCCAGATGCTACTCCTCTCGTGGCCGACCTTGGTCCTCCGTCTTCTGGTGGCGGTGACGAGGTTGTCGTGGAGGCCTTCGTGGCGACTCCTCGGCCGCATGCGGAGGCTGGAGGCGGCGCCTACCTCCTACCTTCGTCGGCCTCGGCGGAAACGGCCAAGGACAAGGCCATGGCGGTGGTGACGACTCCGCTCCCTGGTCCGTGCCAGGCGGTCTTGGCGAGCATCCCGCCATTCTCTGGCCGGTGCCAGTCAGGCTGGACGAGTCTGGGTGTTTCCCACTTGCGGTGTTGGCGGAGAAGCGAGCGAAGGAACAGCTGGCCGACGTCTCGCTGCTCCGCTCATCGGTGGAGTATGCACACAGTGATGCCACCAGGGAGATCGCGACGCTCAAAAGGGAGCTTGACGCCGCCAAGGGTTAGATTTTCTTTCCTTGCTTTCTTTTGCTTTGGTTTTCTGGTTCGTTCTTTAGTTCCTCGATTTGATGATGAATCTGCTTCGTTCGGTGACTTGACTTCCCGTGCCAGCTTGGAGAAATACTTGGCGGCCTCCGTCCCTCTGACCGTGCTCAACGATAAACTAAAGCAGAAGGACAACGCCCATGCGCTGGTTGTGGCCGAACTCCAGTCTGTGGCAGACGTGTCGGAGGAACGCCGGCTTGAGGTCATCTGGCTGCATGAGAAAGTGGAGCGGTTGCGGGGAGCAGAGAAGCAGAGACTGGACGAGGTCGAGACCCTTCGGAAGAACGGGGAGGACCTGAAGCTCAAACTGAAGCAAGCTATCAATGCCCATGACCAGACTGTCCTGGTAACCAAGGAGCGCGAGCTCGAGAATGAGCAGCTGGTACGCGGCTTGGTTTCGGAGGTGGAACGCGTGGATCAGGCCATCCTTGGTATGGAACGTTTTACTTTTCTTCATTTTTTGCCTGTGGTTCTCTTCGTGACCATGTCGGCTTGATGCGTAGGCTTTTATCCTGAGGCGGACGAGCAAGTGCAGAAGGCGGTCCCTTCCGCGCATGTGCTACCAGAACATTCTGGCGCTGCGGCTAACGCTGGGCCGTCTGCTAGCTCTCGTCTACTCCAGCTTGGCAAGGAGTTGCAGGCGTTGAAAGAAGCGGCTGGTGGCGTCCTCGAGAATCTGTGGCCGGACGCCCTATTCCCAAGACTTTACATGACTTGTCGGTCCGTCTTGATGGGGCGCCGGCTGGTATTGACGACCAAATGGAGACGGCGGCTCGAGGCGGCGCTGACATGGAATTGACTCTGGTGATGTCCTAGCATCCCGACGTCAAGGTGGACATGCTGACGGGGGGCTTCCGCAGAGGCACCTCGTTTGAAGATCTGCGACCCAGGGTTCAGCTGGCTTCGAGGCGCATCGCCCCAGCAGTCGACCTTACTCAACTTGTGCCCGCTGAGCCGTCTCCAGCAGTCAAGCCGACTGAAGATGCTGAGGTTGAAGACATCACTGCCGCTAACGATTCTGCTCGCCCTTAGGTTACTTGTTCCCCGGGATGCCAGGCGTATTTGTTGAACTGTCCCTCAAACTATTATGTTGCTTTGGCTTGATGCCTGTTGTGAACTGCTATCTGCTAGGATGTGGATCTGTTTCTGATGACGTGAAACCACACGTTCGTTGGGAGACCCCAAGAGGAAGGTATGATGTAGTGCAGCAGCAGTTTTCCCTCAGTAAGAAACCAAGGTTATCAATCCAGGAGGAATTAGAAAGTGCTCAGAAGGTTGTCAGCTGCAAGTGTGGCGCAACACCAGTGCTGACGTGGAACCTGCACACAACACAATCAAACTACTTTGCCCCAACGAAACAGGAAGGTTGTCAATCTCCCCGGCTTGCTGAAAAACAAAGGATTAAACATATGGTGTGGAAAATGAATGTAAATGCAAAAAGTGGACATCGAGCAAATGATGAAGGAATGTGGTGTAAACGGTGCTTGTTTCAGTGTAAAAGAATGGACTAGGGTCCACAGTTCACTAGATGTGTCTCTCCATAAAAGATAACTAACATGCTGGGTAAACAAATTATAGTTGGGCAATTGACAAATAGGGAACGCATGACAATGAAAATATATGACAAGATGATTACTATGAGATTTAATTGGGCATTACAACAAGATACATAGACCGTTATCCAACAACATCTATCACTAACAATCCACCGCCAGGTTAACATCCGTGTCCCCCGTTGGTATTAAGTTGCAAGCAACAGATAATTGCATTAGGCAAAGTGTGTAATGTAAACAATACAAATGACCTTGGACATAGCATTGTTGTTTTATCCCTAGTGGAAAGAGCACATCCACAATCTTAGATGTTTCTGTCACTCACCCAGATTACCGGAGGCACGAACCCACTATCGAGCATAAGTACTCCCTCTTGGAGTTAAAAGCATCTACTTGGCCAAAGCATCTACTAATAATAGAGAGCATGCAAGATCATAAACAACATATAAAGATAGATTGATAATCAACTTGACCATAGTATCAATATTCATCGGATCCCAGCAACACAACATGTAGCATTACAATAAGATGATCTTGATCATGTAGGGCAGCTCACAAGATCTAAACATGATAGCACAAAGGGGAGAGACTACCATCTAGCTACTGCTATGGACCCGTAGTCCAAAGATGAACTACTCACGCATCACTCCGGAGGCAGGCATGGTAGTGTAGAGCCCTCCGGTGATGATCTCCCCTCCGACAGGGTGCCGGAAAGAGCTATAGGAACCCTCTCGAGTAGGGTTTGGCGACGACGGCGGCTCTGGAACTTTTCGTGGAATATGACTCGGTTACTTAGGGTTTTCGGGGCAGGAGGATTATATAGGCGAAGGGGCGGCGTCGGAGGGCACCCGAGGGGCCACACCACCCCTCGGCGCGGCCAGAGGTGGGGCCGCGCCGAGCCCTGGTGAGGGCGCCCTCTGGCGCCTCTCCGGCTCTCCTTCGGTCTCCGTGATTGTCTCGGTGAAATATTAACGCCCGTCGATTTTCGTCCAATTCCGAGAATATTTCCTTAAGTACTTTTCTGAAACGAAAAACAGCAGAAAATAGGAACTGGCACTGTGGCATCTTGTTAATAGGTTAGTGCCAGAAAATGTATAAAAATGATATAAAGTGTATGCAAAACATATAACAACAGGCATAATAACAACATGGAACATCAAAAATTATAGATACGTTTGCAACGTATCAGCATCCCAAGCTTAGTTCCTACTCGTCCTCGAGTAGGTAAAACGATAAAAACAAAATAATTTTTGAGGTGACATGCTACCACACAATCTTGATCAAATAATAGTGTAAAGCACATGTGTATGAATGAAGTGATCCAAGTCAATGGCTTATAGTTTGCTACTAACTAAGCAATGAGTAAGCAACTGAATCATAAGAGCAAAACTTTTCATGAATAGTACCTTGGAGACTTGAATCCAAAAGTGTTGCACAAGAGTTAACTCACAAAGCAATAATCTCTAAGTAAAAGGCATTTGACCAACACAAAGGAAGATTTCAGTTTCAGCAATTGCTTCAACCTCAACATATTTATCTCATGGATATTATCAATACAAAGCAATATAATAAGTCAAATACACTATCAAATAACAATTGTTGTACCAAGGTTGACACTAGTGTTTGCTTGTGGAAGATAGAAGGAAGTAGGAAAACTGACTCGACATAAAAGTAAAAGAAAGGCCCTTCGCAGAGGGAAGCAGAGATTAGTCATGTGCTAGAGCTTTTTATTTTTTATAGAACAGAAGTAAAACAATTTTGAGATATGCATGCTTTCGTCAACGACTTCACAACAAAGAAACTAGCTAGTCCCCCATAACAAGCAAGGCTTTTAGACTTGTGAGAGCGGCTGGTTTTAGAGGAACGAGTACATTCCTCTTTCTCCTTTGTTTCAGCACTAACCAATGTTTTGAGCTGATTTCTCAGATTTTCATTGTGCGGAGGAGAATGGTGAGTTATATTTATATTTTGCTTAAGCCGCTCTCGGGTTGATTCAAGTGAGGACGTAAACCATCAACACCGGGTGAAAGGGGGGAATGACCTTGCTTGTCACAAGTTATAACCAGCTCTCTACTGCTTCCTCATGAGCTTAAAAACAGAGACACAAAAAGGAGTATTTTGAATATTTTAAAGGTAGCACATGAAAAATTTACTTCGTGTGGCAGGAAAATACCACATATAGGTAGGTATGGTGGACACAGATGGCATGGATTTTTGCTCAAGGTTTTGGATGCACAAGCTGCAAGGTTATTTTAAGCAAACACAAACTATAAACTGGTACAACAAAAACTTATATGACAACATATTAGAAACATTATAAGACTCCACATTGTCTTCCTTGTTAACCAAACTCTTTTACTAGAAAATATCTAGACCTTGAAATTACTACTTATACAAACCAAATTTCAACAAGCTTTGCAGCAGTTCTTCATTAATGGGTTTTGCTTACATTATACAAAATCTTAAACAAGTCTACTTAGTAACTCAAAAAAATTGACAAGTATCAAATTATTAAAGATAGTGATCTACAAGAGTATGTAAGCATTTTCCAATATGCCAATTACCACATGCAACATTTTCTGTTCCAACCAAACATCAATCAACTTATTTAAACAACTCTCCAAACAAATATAAGTGAAGCAAGAGATTACTTTCTTTAAAAGAACTAATAGCTCTGACAAGAGATACATGAAAACAGGAGCTAAAAGCTTAACAACGCTAGAAATAAATACTCAAAAAGTATAAGTGAAGAATAGGAGAGTATTCTAATGAAAAAACGGAGCGTGTCTCTCTCCCGAACAAGAATGCTAGGAACCAACAAGTTGTGACCGGAAGATAAAACATAAACAAACTGACAGTAAAAGCACACAGACGCTCCAAGAACAGCACATATGATGTGAAGGAATAAAAATATAGTCTCACTAGAGATGACCTGATATTTTGCCGATGAAGAAGGGGATGCCTTGGGCATCCCCAAGCTTAGACGCTTGAGTCTTCTTTGAAATATGCTGGGGAGATCCATGGGAGCCTCCCCAAGCTTAAGCTCTTCACTCTTCTTGATCTTATTACATCACCCTTCTCTCTTGCTACTTGAAAACTTTCTTCACCCCAAACTCAACATCATTCTCATTAGAGGGTTAGTGCATTAATAAAAAACTCACAAATTCTGTAAGGACGCAAACATGGCAATTATCTTAAACATTAGCTACTGTTACTAGCCTTAAGTGAAGCTCTTCCACCCAAAAAAGAATTCCACATAACACTTGCAATAGAGAAAATGCAAAACAAAAGACAGAATCTGTCAAAACCAGAACAGTCCGCAAAGACGAATTTTTTCGAGGCACTTACATGTCTCAGATCGAAAAACGTTGAACTAACGAAAGATGCGTACATATATCAGGAATAAGCACAAAATTTTGCAGATTAAAAACACGTTTCTATGATTTATGGAATTTCGTACAGTGAACAGAAGAAATCTGTCCCTGCGCAGTTATTCCAATATAGCATCATCTTATCATTAGAGGCTTTCCTTGGCACAACAAATACGAAAAAGCAAAGATACAAAGGAGTTGCTACAGAGGTAGACAAGCACCTTGACTCAATAAAAGAAAAATTGCAGAAAAATAAAATGGGTTGCCTCCCATAAGCGCTTCTCTTTAACGCATTTTAGCTAGGGAAAGAGCATGCATCAAGTATTATCAAGTGTAGAAACATCATAGTTTGTTCGAATAATAGAATCAAAAGGTGGTTTAATCTTCTTCCTAGGGAAGTGTTCCATACCTTTCTTCAATGGGAATTGATATTTTATATTCCCTTCTTTCATATCAATAATAGCACCAACAGTTCTAAGAAAAGGTCTTCCAAGCACAATAGGACAAGAAAGATTGCATTCAATATCCAAAATAACAAAATCAACAGGGACAAGGTTGTTGTTAACCATAATAAGAACATTATCAATTCTACCCAAAGGTTTCTTTATAGTAGCATCAGCAAGATGAACATCCAAATAACAATTTTCCAAAGGTGCTAAATCAAGCATATCATAAAGCTTTTTAGGAATGACAGAAATACTAGCACCAAGATCACACAAAGCATTGCAATCAAAATCTTTCAACTTCATTTTAATGATGGGCTCCCAACCATCTTCTAACTTTCTAGGGATAGAAGCTTCGCGTTTTAATTTCTCTTCCCTAGCATGCATGAGGGCATTAGTAATATGCTTAGTAAAAGACAGGTTTATTTCACTAGCCTTAGGACTTGTAGCTAGCTTTTGTAAGAACAAAATAACTTCAGAGAGGTTACAACCATCAAAATCAAAATTATTATCATCAAAAGTAATGGGACCATTATCTCCTACACTTTGAAAAATTTCAGCACTCTTATCAATAATAGTTTCAGTGTTTTCAGGCAATTTAAAACGTTTTGCATCAGGAGTAGAGACCTTTCCAACACCAATTATCTTGCCATTAATGGTGGGAGTTTTAATATCACTTGAGGCTACAACTTTTTCAGTGGTAGAAATAGTACAAACTTTAGCAATACTATTCTTTTTAGTAATTTCAGCCTCTCTTTCCCACCTAGCATGCAACTCGGCTAGCATCCTAACATTGTTATCAATTTTAATTTGTATAGCATTAAGAGTTTTGTTCCATTTAACATCATGAGGCATATCTTTATTTTTAGAAATTAAACATCAAGAGCAAGACTATCAACTTTAGAAGCAAGAGTATCAATTTTCCCAAGTTTTTCCTCAACAGTTTTATTGAAAGCAGTTTGCGTGCTAATAAAATCCTTAAGCATAACTTCAAGATCAGAGGGCACACTTTTATTATTGTTGTAGGAATTACCATAAGAATTACCATAACCATTTCCACTATTAGCAGGATAAGGCCTATAATTACTATTACCAAAATTATTCCTATAGGCATTGTTGTTGAAGTTATTATTATTTTTAATGAAGTTCACATCAACATGCTCTTCTTGAGCAACCAAAGAAGCTAAAGGAACATTATTTGGATCAACATGCACTTGACCATTTGAAAGCATAGACATAATAGTATCAACTTTATCACTCAAGGAAGAGATTTCTGATACAAATAAATATGAAGCCTAAAATTATTGGATTTTGGATAAATATTTATTTATACAAATATGAAGCCTAAAATCATAAATAAATATGAAGCCTAAAATTAACTAACTAAAACTAAAACTAACTAACTAAATTACTAACTAACTAAAATTACTAACTAATTTAAATTACTAACTAAAACTAACTAACTAAATTACTAACTAAAACTAACTAACTAAATTACTAACCCTAAAAGCAGCAGCAAATTCAACAATTTAAATTACTAACTAATTTAAATTACTAACTAATTTAAACTACAACTAATTTAAATTACTAACTAAAACTAACTAACTATGGAGTAACAAATAGTTCTTAACAACAATATTGCAACTAATTATGGAGTATTAATTTTGATTTCTAACTTTGCTAACACAATCATCAAATAACATTGCTTTGCTAAATTTTCAAACTTTGCTAGAAAATTTAACTTTGCTAAATTTTCAAATTTTCTAAAATAACAACCTAAATTTTCTAAATTTGCAAGATAACCTAAATTTGCAAGACCTAAAATAACAACCTAAATTTTGAACAAACATTAATAAAATAACTTTGCAAAATTTTCTAACTCTTCTAAATTTGCTACATTTTCAAATTTGCTAAAATTTCTAAATTTACTACACTAATTAATAATTTGCTACACAAATTAATAACTTGCTACACTAATTCCTAACTAAGCTACACAAAATTGCTAACTTTACTAAAATGAAAAAAAACAAACCTGCGGTGGTGGAGGCCGGCGATGCGGGATCGAGGCGACGGCACGGGAGGCCGGCGATGCGGGAGGCGGTGGAGGCGGCCGGAGTAGGGCGCGCGGTGGAGGCGAGGCCGGAGGAGCGGCCGGGGGAGGAGGCCGGCCGAGGAGCAGAGCGGCCGGCGGAGGAGGCTCGCGCGTGGCGGAGGAGGCGCGGCCGGAGGAGCGGGCGGCGGAGGGCGGCGCGTACGGTGGAGGATCGGACGGCGAGGGGCACGGCGGAGCGGAGCAGCCTGACGGCGTCGAGGGCGCGGCGGAGCAGCCTACAGTGCCTTAGCGAAATGAGGAGTTGGGGGAAGAAGAAGAGGCCGGCCAGATTTAAAGTAAAGACCTTTAGTCCCGGTTGGTACCCCCAACCGGGACCAAAGGGTCTTTAGGCCCGGTTGGAGGCACCAACCGGGACTATAGGCCTACCCTTTAGTCTCGGTTGGGGGTACCAACTGGACCTAAAGGTCATTTTCGGCGGCACCGAAAAGGCGCGCGCCAAA
This sequence comes from Puccinellia tenuiflora, assembly GCA_012064385.1. Taxonomy (NCBI): domain Eukaryota; kingdom Viridiplantae; phylum Streptophyta; class Magnoliopsida; order Poales; family Poaceae; genus Puccinellia; species Puccinellia tenuiflora. Next base: position 401,531 of record QRDG01001248.1, read on the forward strand.
ATACCCTTTAGTCCCGGTTCGTGGCATGAACCGGGACCAATGCCCTGAAAATTTTAATGCCCTGAAAATTTTCAGTTCTGAATGTTGTTCCCGCCTTTTTTTTCTTATTAAGGTGTTTGAATATGAATTTCAAATGGTTTTGAATTTGAAAAGACTTTCAACATGAAAAGTGTTTAAATTTGAATAAATAATCCAAAACCATTTTCGGTTTTCTAAAATAATTATTCTAACTATAGAAACTATTAACCATTTTGTCATTTTCGTTTGAGATTAGAGGTGAATTCATTTAATTAAAAATTTTGGAATTTGAACTTAATTAAGTCATTAAACTTATAAATTCAATATCTTTTCATATGTTTATCAGAAAAAATGCAATTAAAATATCAAATTGTTGATAAAAAATGTAATCTATCTATTTATGACAAATTCATTTTTTTGAGATTAGAGGTGAATTCATTTAATTAAAATTTTTGGAATTTGAAATTAATTAAGTCATTAATTAAATTAATAAATTCAATATCTTTTCATCTGTTTATCAGAAAAATGCAATTAAAATATCAAATTGTTGATAAAAATGTAATCTATCTATTTATGAAAAATTCATTTTTTTTTAGATTATAGGAGAATTCATTTAATTTCAAAATTTGGAATTTAAACTCCATTAAGTCATTAATTAAACTTATAAATTCAATATTTTTTCATCTGTTTATTCGAAAAATGCAATTAAAATATCAAATTGTTGATAAAAATGTAATCTATCTATTTATATAATTTATATATATTCATTTAATTTATATCTATTGAATTAATTCATATCTATTTTTGCCATATTATTGAATCTCACTAAACTTTCAACATGAAAAGTGTTTAAATTTGAGCTCCAACACGGTGCATTTGATACGGTACAGAATGACAATAGTGGATCAGTTGTCCTAACAATCTTAGTCATACTCCTGCCTAGGCCTATAATACTCGTACTCATAGTCGCCGTCATCGTCGTCGTCGCTGTCATCGTACTCATACGGCGCTCGTGGCTCGAACCTCGACGGGTGAGCACCCCCGGACTACATGTTAGGGTAGCGCAGGCGGGGGTTATCGCCAGCCATGATGTAGTTCATAACGCCCTGGAGAGTCCGGCCAGCCCACCACAGCTGACGGCCGGCCTCGTTGAAGTCCGAAGGAGGCGGGCCGTCCCCCTCGTACCTGGCGAGTGCCCTCTCACGCCGATTGATGAAGAAGGCTTCCCAAGTCGGGCGGTAGTCGGGATGCCAGCCCGGATCCATCCGCTGCTCCGGTGTGAGCTCGAGGTAGTAGTGGTTCATGATGGCCGCCCGGCGCACCACACCTTGAGGGACAGGAGGGACCGGCACGCCTCCGGTGCTCAGCATCCAGCCGGCGGGGACGCTATAGCCGGGCGGGCAGGGGTAGTTCGAGGCGGAAAGCTCCTCCGCTTGACAGTAGGTTAGTACGGTGGAAGCCATGGAAGAGTGATGAGGTTGCAGATATGAGTTTAGATGTGATATGGCAATGGCGGCCAAGCCTACATATATATAGTGAGAAATTGCGGGAAGACGCAGGCGGGAAGCGGTGGAAGAAGCACACGGATCGTGTGTTTCCTTCGAGCGCTTGTGACCCGTTGGATCAGGGTTGTGTTTCTTTCAAGTGCTTGTGAGCTGTTGGATCGTGTGCACACGGATCGTGTGTTTCCTTCGAGCGCTTGTGAGCCGTTGGATCAGAGTTGTGTTTCTTTCGAGTGCTTGTGAGATGTTGGATCGTGTGCACACGGATCATGTGTTTCCTTCGAGCGCTTGTGAGCCGTTGGATCAGAGTGTGTTTCTTTCGAGTGCTTGTGAGCTGTTGGATCGTGTGCACACGGATCGTGTGTTTCCTGCGAGCGCTTGTAAGCCGTTGGATCAGAGTGTGTTTCTTTCGAGCCCTTGTGAGCTGTTGGATCTCAAGTAGAAGATAAGGCACACATATCAACGCTCCTTTAGTCCCGGTTCCAGCTACCAACCGAGACTAAAGATGAAGATTTGCCCTGATCTTTTAGCTATAAATACCCACCATGAGGAGGATATGAAGAACAAGAGTACGGCTAGTCCGGAAGGCAAAGACCGAATACAAATCATTCGGATTCCCTGCATACGTCCTACGGTGCATTTGATATGCGGGCACTCTCTAGCCACTGTAGGGCTGTATGCAGGTGAAACCGTGTGTTTTGTTCTATCTAGAAATCCTTCAGTTCATCGACCGAATACAAGCCATCAACTGTGATGATATGTAACACTTTTGGGAACCAGCGGCAAGGGCTTCTTTAATGATCTGGTATATCCCCAACACTTGTTGGGACGGTTGCAGATCATCAGAGAAGTCTTGCCGCTGCTTGGATCGAATGCCCGTTTAAAATGGATAGGCTTCTCTCTCGATGGACCAAGGCGACGACGAACTTCTCACCAGTTTTTGTTGCAGCAGAAAGAGTGAAGTGGAGCCGGCACGATGCGCAAGTGGGCGCTCTCCTGCGCGCTGCTGCATGGCTGAGGATGACGGCGACTAGCTGCAGGCACTCACGAGCCACCGTTGGGCTGTATGCAGGTGAAACCGTGTGTTTTGTTCTATACAGAAATCCTTCAGATAATCGACCGAATAGAAATTACATAAAAGGTTTAATGCATTTGGGAACACTCGATCATACATATATTGTGTAATGCATTTGACAACACTCATACATAAAAAGTTTTTGAGAACACTCATACATAAATTGTTTAATATATTATTACACTCATACTTAGATCATGATCTCTATGATCGCTTCTTCGGCCGTAACCATGGAGTTTCTTCATTATGTAACGGGATGCTTGGCTTGTTATAGTCTGCTGACATGTCTGTCTTGTCCTCGACTCCCACAATGTTTCTTTTTCCTGAAAGAACTATGTGACGCTTTGGCTCATCGTGTGATGTATTTGTTTCCTATCTTTTCTTTTTTTTGATCTGGAGCTCATGTCCTTCACATAGAAAACCTGAGCCACATCATTGGCTAGGACGAATGGTTCGTCTCTGTATGCAAGATTCTTGAGATCCACTGTTGTCATTCCGTACAGCTGGTCTACCTTCACCCCTTCTCCATTCATGTTGACCCAACTGCACCGAAACAAAGGGACCTTAAAAGTAGGTCCCTAGTTAAGTTCCCATATCTCCTCTATGTAACCATAGTATGTGTCCTTTTGTCCATTCTCATCTGTTGCATCAAAGCGAACACCACTATTTTGGTTGGTACTCTTTTTATCTTGGGCGATCGTGTAAAATGTATTCCCATTTATCTCGTACCCTTGGAAAGTCAATACAGTCGAAGATGGTGACGCGGCCAATAAGTAGAGTTGATCTCCAACGTCGGTGTCATTCATGAGATGTAATCGCAACCAACTTCCGAAAGTCTCCATGTGTTTTTGGTTAATCCAGGAGTCAGGCTTCCCTGGGTTTTTGGAGCATACAATATTCTTGTGTACCTCGATATACGAAGCCACAAAGGTGGAACTTTGTAGAACTGTGTATTGTGCTTGAGTGAAAGAATGCCCGTCCCTACATATCATTGCTTTCTTTCCTAGCGTGCCTTTTCCACTAAGTCTCCCCTCATGCCGCGATTCAGGAAGACCAATCGACTTAATGTCGGGAATAAAGTCAACACAAAACTCAATGACCTCCTCTGTTCCATAGCCTTTGGAGATGCTTCCTTCTGGCCTAGCACGGTTATGAACATATTTCTTCAAGACTCCCATGAACCTCTCGAAGGGGAACATATTGTGTAGAAATACAGGACCGAGAATTGCAATCTCGTCGACTAGGTGAACCAGGAGATGCGTCATAATATTGAAAAATGATGGGGGGAACACCAACTCAAAACTAACAAGACATTGGACCACATCCTTCTGTAACCTTGTCAGACTTTTTTGATCGATTACCTTCTGAGATATTGCATTGAGAAATGCTCATAGCTTCACAATGGGTACCCGAACATTTTCCGATAGAAGCCCCCTCAATGCAATCGGAAGCAACTGCGTCATAATCACGTGGCAATCATGAGACTTCAGGTTTTGGAATTTTTTATCTGCCATATTTATTATTCCATTTATATTTGACGAGAAGCCAGCCGGGACTTTGATACTGCTCAAGCATTCAAAAAATATTTCCTTCTCTGCTTTCGTAAGAGCGTAGCTGCGTACGTAATGACGCCCTTTATCCATATGCTTGTTGTTTGGGTCTTTCATACGCTGCTGGTCCTCCCTTGCTTCCAGTGTATCTTTTATATTCCCATACACGCCGAGGAAGCCTAGCAGGTTCACGCAAAGATTCTTTGTCATGTGCATCACGTCGATTGAAGACCGACCTCTAGGACTTTCCAATAGGGTAGCTCCCAAAATATAGATTTCTTCTTCCACATGGGCGCATGTCCGGTAGCGACGTCTTTCGGAACAGATTGACCGCCAGGACCCTTTCCAAATATTACTTCTATGTCCTTGACCATACCAAATATAGCATCACCATCAGGGAGGTTAGGCTTCTTCCGGTGATCTGCCTCACCTTTGAAATGCTTGCCTTTCTTTCTTATGGGATGATTAGTTGGAAGAAATTGACGACACCCCAGGTACACGACCTTCTTACATTTTTCCAAATATGTACATTTAGTCTTATCTAAACAGTGCGTGCATGCGTTGTATCCCTTGTTTGACTGTCCTGAAATGTTACTAAGAGCAGGCCAATCATTGATGGTTACGAACAGCAACGCTCGTAGGTCAAATTTCATCTGTTTGTGCTCATCCCACACACGTACACCTGGTATGGCCCACAACTGCAAAATTTCATCAACTAATGGCCTTAGATACACATCAATGTCGTTGCCGAGTTGCTTCGGGCCTTGGATGAGAACGGGCATCATAATGAACTTCCGCTTCATGCACAACCAAGGAGGAAGGTTGTAGATACATAGAGTCACGGGCCAGGTGCTGTCACTGCAGCTCTGCTCCCCAAAAGGATTCATACCGTCTGTACTTAGACCAAACCATAAGTTTCTTGCGTCACCTGCAAAGTCCGAGAACTCTCTCTCGATTTTTCTCCACTGCAACCTATGGCGGGGTGTCTCAACTTCCCGTCTTTCTTACGCTCTTCTTTGTGCCATCGCAACAACCTGGCATGCTCTTTGTTTCTGAACAGACGTTTCAACCGTGGTATTATAGGAGCATACCACATAACCTTAGTAGGAATCCTCTTCCTGGGGGGCTCGTCATCGCCCTCAACATCACCAGGGTCATCTTGTCTGATCTTGTACCGCAGTGCAGTGCATACCGGACATGCATCCAAATTCTCGTACTCCTCACCGCGGTAAAGGATGCAGTCAATGATGCATGCATGTATCTTCTGCACATCTAATCCTAGAGGGCAGATAGCCTTCTTTGCTTCGTACGTAGTCTCGGGCAATTCATTATCCTTTGGAAGCTTCGGCTTCATTATTTTTAATAACTTTTCAAATCTCTTGTCAGATAAACCAGTCTCTGCCTTCCATTTCAGCAATTCCAGTGTGGTACCGAGCTTTGTGCTGCCATCTTCGCAATTTGGGTATAGCAACTTTTTGTGATCCTCTAGCAACTTCAGCTTCTCCTTTTCTGTATCGCATTCTTGTTTTGCATCAGAAATGACCCGACCAAGACCATCATCGGGCTCATCTGACGCCCGTTGTTCTTCACCTCCTTCTTCTTCATTGTCTTCCATCGCAGTATCACCGTATTCTTCAGGGAACATAGGATAGTTCTCATCATCCTTTTCTTCTTCATTGTCTTCCATCATAACCCCTCTTTCTCCGTGCTTGGTCCAACAATTATAGCTGGGCATGAAACCTCTCCGAAGCAGGTGGCCTTGAAGGGTTCTCGAGGAAGAGTGCTCCTTAACGTTCCGACAGTCCACACATGGACAAGGCATAAAACCATTATCTTTGTTTTCCTCAGCCACATGGATAAATTTATGCATGCCTGCAATAAAATCAGAACTGCGTCGGTCGCCGTACATCCATCGCTGCCGTTCATCCATCTGCATATCATATAATTAAGTTTATCAAATACAATTAGAATAACATATTGAATACTGAAATGACCACCGTACATCGACACATGCAATATTTCTGTATCAATTATAGATGAAAAGGATAAAGTTGCTAACCTCGGTCGAGGATATCATTTTGTGTGAACTTAAGTGTGGCTCGGGCATTTCATCGAACACATCTTGTGCGTGGCAAAGGAAAAAAAACTAGCACCCACTTCCCACCAATCCAAGCAAAAAAAAATAACAGAGGAGAGAAGAGGGGGGGTTACATATAGGCAGGGGAGGGGCATTAGTCCCGGTTCGTGGCACGAACCGGGACCAAAGCTCCGCGACAGCTTTGGTCCTAGTTCGTGCCACGAACCGGGACTAATGTCCCCAACCGAACCGGGACCAATGCTCCATGGGCTCCTGGCAGCTCGAACCGGGACCAATGCCAGGCATTGGTCCCGGTTTATCACTCAACCGGGACGAATGGCTGGTTCGGCTCTGTTTGAAAGGTGGTTTTTCTACTAGTGTTATGACGTGATCACACGTTCGCTGGGGAACCCCAAGAGGAAGGTATGATGCAGAGGAGCAGCAGTTTCCCTTGATTTACAAAACCAAGGTTATCAATCCAATAGGACTTGGAGAAGGCTTAGCAAGGTGTCAACGGCGCCGTTTACGATAATTGACGTGGACCTGTACACAATCACAAACAAACTACTTTGCCCCAACGAAACAGAGAGGTTGTCAATCTCTCCGGCTTGCTGAACACAAAGAATTAAATGTTTGGATATAAAATATGATGAGAGTGAAATATGACCAGCGAGCAAATGATGATGAAAAGCTAGTAAAACGGTTGTAAACAACGTTGGAAAATAGGACAGGGGTCCACATATCACTAGCGGTGTCTCTCCAAAAGATAGACATGATGGGTAAACAAATTAGAGCATGGCAATTGACAGAATTGTGGGCGCACAGCAATGCTATCATAAAACAATATAGTTCATTGTTTCATCTAATATGGGCATTACGTCAAAATACATAGACCGTTATCCAACTGCATTTATGACTAATAATCCACTCCGGGATCGCTATCCAGCATGTCACCCAAAAGTATTAAGTTGCAAGCAACAGATCATTGCAATAAGCAAAGTGCATAATGTAAGCAATGTAAATAACATAAGGAAATCACACCGCTGTTTTCTCCCTAGTGGCAACATCACATCTCTAGTCTTAATCGTTTCTGTCAACTCCAGCTCAGACAAAGAGAGGCATGAACCCACTATCTAGCATAAATACTCCCTCATACAACACTAATAATTATTTGGCCAAAGCATCCACTAGCATCGGAGAGCATGCAAGATCATAGATAAAACACAACACATAGATGAACAAAAGTAATGACTTCCACAATTCATCAGATCCATGCAAACACAATCATGTAGCAGTTACAGATAATATGATCTTGAACATGATAGGCAGCTCACAAGATCTAAGAAATGGAGTACAAGGAGGAGAGACAACCATCTAGCTACTGCTATGGACCTGTAGTCCCGTGGTGGACTACTCACACATCACTTCGGAGGCAGGCATGGTGATGTAGATGCCTCCGGTGTTGATTCCCTTCTCCGGCAGGGTGCCAGGAAGAGCTGCAGAACCCTCCCGAACTAGGGTTGGCGATGGCGGCGGCCTCGGACGTCTTCTAGGAAATATAATCGGAGTACTTAGGGTTTTCGGGATGAAGACTAATTTATAGGCGAAGAGGCGGCTCGAGGAGGCGAAGGAGCTGCCCAGGTGGGGCCCAGGCGCGACCTAGGGTGGGGCCGCACCTGGAGAACATCAAAAATTACAGATACGTCGAAGACGTAGCAGCATCCCCAAGCTTAACTCCTGCTGGTCCTCGAGTAGGTAAGTGATAACAAAATAATTTTTGAAGTGACATGCTACCAACACAATCTTGATCATGTAATCATGTAAAGCATATGAACTGAATGCATTGATCCAAAACAAAGGTTCATTGAATGAAACAAACAATGATTAACTAGGTGTAATATCTAAGCAAGAATTTACTAGAAAAGAGTACCTTGGAGATTTAAAAGTACAACACTTGACAATGATTGATATCTCACAAAGCAATATTAGTTCAACAAAGGAGTTTGGCCAACACAAAGGAAGATTTAAGTTTTCAGCAAAAGCTTCAACTTGCAACTTGTTTATCTCAAGATAAAGTTAATACAAAGTTTTCACAGTTAGACACAAAGATAACATGAAGTAAATATGAACCAAAGTTGAGACCAAGTGATTGCTTGATGAGGAGTTAAGAAGGAAGAGGAAGACTGACTCAACATAAAAGTAAAAGAAAGACCCTTCGCAGAGGGAAGCAGGGATTAGTCATGTGCTAGTGTTTTTTATTAATTTTTGATTTTTTTTGATAGAAGTAAAACTGTTTTGAGATATGCATACTTTCGTCAACGACTTCACAGTAAAGAAACTAGCTAGTCCCCCATTTCAAGCAAGGCTTTTAGACTTTTGAGAGCGGCTGGTTTTAGAGGAATGAGGTCACTCCTCTTTCTCCTTTGTTTCACCACTAACCAATGTTTTGACTGATTTCTAAGGTTTTCATTGTGCGGAGGAGAATGGTGAGTTATATTTATATTTTGCTTAAGCCGCTCTCGGGTCAAATTCAAGTGAGGACGTGAACCATCAACACCGGGTGAAAGGGGGAAATGACCTTGCTTGTCACAGGTTATATCTAGCTTCCTATTGCTTCCTCATGAGCTTAAAATCAGAGACACAAAAGGGGAATTTTGATAGTTTTTAAGATAGCACATGAAAAAATTACTTGGAGTGGCAGGGAAATACCACGTGTAGGTAGGTGTGGTGGACACAAATGGCAAAGATATTGGCTCAGGGAGTTGGATGCACGAGAAGTATTCCCTCTCAGTACGGAATTTTTGGGCTTAGCAGGATACCAAGAAAACACATAACATCAACTTGGTTCAATGAATGACTACAGATATACATCATGCATAACCACTAGATTTCACACCGTCTACCTTGTTAGCCAAACCAACTCTTTGCAAAAAGAATATCTAGACTTTGAGGGCTACNACTTGGTTCAATGAATGACTACAGATATACATCATGCATAACCACTGGACTTCACACCGTCTACCTTGTTAGCCAAACCAACTCTTTGCAAAAAGAATATCTAGTTTTTGAGAGCTACCAAGCATGACAAGCACCACAATTTTAAAGCTTTACAGTAGTTCTTTACTAATCCATTCTTACTAGATGATCCACAAGTTTAAGCATTAATATACTTCATATCTCTAAACAATTGACAAGTATCAAAGATTCAAGACAATGATCTACAGGATTATGCAGCACTTTTTACACTTCCTACATGATAATTTCTACTTACCCAAACACCAATCAACTTATTTGAAACAAAACTAAATGAAGAAACAGGAGCAATACTTCCTAAATACAAAATCTAACAACTCTGAACAAGAGATGCTTGAAAACAAGAGCTGAAGCAAAATAACAAAGGCTAAACACTCAACACATATAAGTGAAGCACATGAGTGTATAATGAAAAAGTGGAGCGTGTCTCTCTCCCAAACAAGCATGCAAGGATCCAAATTATTGCAAAGACCAGAGAACTAAACATAAAAAACTGAAAGTAAAAACAAACTGATGCTCCAAAACATCACATAATGTGTAAAGGAATAAAAATATAGTACCATGAGAGAAACCGATGATTGTTGATGAAGAAGGGGATGCCTTGGGCATGCCTTGGGCATCCCCAAGCTTAGACGCTTGTGACTTCTTGAATATTTCAGAGGAGGGTCCATGGTGTCCCCAAGCTTAGTCTTTTATCCCTTCTTGATCTTCCTTCATCACCTCGCACTTGGATACTTGAAAACTTCCTTCACGCAAAACTTATAGTAACTTCATTAGAGGGGTTAGTCCACAAAAACAATATCTTCCTTCAGTTCCAAAGCACATATCATGAACTTATCTTTTTACAACATTAGCTACTGTCACAAAGGTCTAAGTAAAGCTCCAGCTTTGTAAAAGAACTTCACTTTGCCCGTGAAAGATGCAATACAAAACTAAGGACAGAATCTGTCAAAAACAGAACAGGCTGTAAAGATGAATTTTTCGGGACACTTATGGACCTCAAATCAGAAAAATTAAAACTAGAGAAAGGTAGACAAAACCCTGATGCTAGCTGTCAAAACTTTTCAGCCACAAATGGCGTTCTGTGATTTTTTGGATTTTCGAACAGTAAAGAACAGAAATCTGTTTTCTGGACAGCAAACTCACCGATTAGTCATCCTCTCTTTAGAGGCTATTCTTGGCACCAAAAACCAAAACAAAAGGATACAAGGGAGTTGTTACAGAGGTAACATCACCCAAACTCAAAGAAACCAAAAAGAAACAGAAGGTAAAATAAAATAGGTTGCCTCCCATAAGCGCTTTTCTTTAACGCCTTTTAGCTAGGCAAAAAGGGCAAATTCAAGTTTTATCAATAGAACCATCCAAAGAAAGGTTGGAAATTTTTTCATAGATACATTGTATTTTACCTATGCATGGTTCAGAATTTCCCCTCTCACTACCTTTTGGTTGACTTCTCTCATCAAAAGGATTTTCAGGAACAACCCAATCAAAATTCTTTTCTAGAGCCTCATGCATTGCTATGAGCTTAAATGGTATGGGTATTTTTAGTTCCTTTTCACATTCAGTTTCACCCTCATACTTCATTGTTTTAATTTCAAATTTTTTTAAGGGTATGATTAATATTAAGGCTACATCCCAGCATATTATAATGGGCAAAAATCTTTGTAGCTTCTCTAGCAATGTCATCAAATTCCATAAGCAAGGTTTTAAACAGGATTTTTTTATCTTCCCCCTTCTCCATACTTTCAAGTTTAAAGAATAATTGTTGTATTGTAGGATGAAGGTGAATAAACCTAGCTTCTAATTTTTCCACCAGAGAAACTACAGCAGCCTCATAGTCATGAGTAAGTTCCACCAGAGAGTTTTCATTTAGATCATAAAGGCTATTAATGTGATTAAGAAATTCTTCAATATTATCTCTACCAATGATGGAACCACTCCCCACCTTAATGTCCTTCGTAGCAAATTCAGGTAAAAGCCCCATGACCACAACAAGCGACAAAACCAAACAAACCGAAAAAAGGAAAACTTGTTGGATTTTTTTTTTGTGTTTTTCAGTTTTAGAGCAAACAAAAGGCAAAACAAGACTAACAAAAAATATACTAAGCAAGACAATAACAAAGTAAAGTGGAAGGACGTGTGAAACTCCCCTAGCTGAAGCTTCCAAGTCCCCAGCAACAGCGCCAGAAAAAGAGCTTGATGATGTGGATCACACGTTCGCTGGGAGACCCCAAGAGGAAGGTATGATGCAACAAAGCAGCAGTTTCCCTTGATTACAAAACCAAGGTTGTCAGATCCAGTAGGACTTGGAGAAGACTTAGCAAGGTGTCAACGGCGTCGTTTACGATAATTGACGTGGACCTGCACACAATCACAAACAAACTACTTTGCCCCAACGAAGCAGAGAGGTTGTCAATCTCTCCGGCTTGCTGAACACAAAGAATTAAATATGTGGATGTAAAATATGATGAGATTGAAATATGACCAGCGAGCAAATGATGATGAAAAACTATTAAAATGGTTGTAAGCAATGTAGGAAAATAGGACTGGGATCCACAATTCACTAGAGGTGTCTCTCCAAAAGATATACATGATGGGTAAACAAATTACAGCCTGGCAATTGACAGAATTGTGGGTGCACAACAAGGCTATCATAAAACAATATAGTTCACCATTTCATCTAATATGTGCATGACTAATAATCCACCTTAGGATCGCTATCCAGCATGTCACCCAAAAATATTAAGTTGCAAGCAACAGATCATTGCAATAAGCAAAGCGCATAATGTAAGCAATGTAAATAACATTAGGAAATCACACCGCTGTTTTCTCCCTAGTGGCAACAACACATCTCTCGTCTTAATCGTTTCTGTCAGCCCGAGCTCAGACAAGAGAGGTATGAACCCACTATCTAGCATAAATACTCCCTCATACAACACTAATAATTACTTGGCCAAAGCATCCACTAGCATCGGAGAGCATGCAAGATCATAGATAAAACACAATATATAGATGAACAAAAGCAATGACTTCCACAATTCATTGGATCCATGCAAACACAATCATGTAGCAGTTACAGATAATATGATCTTGATCATGATAGGCAGCTCACAAGATCTAAACAATGGAGTACAAGGAGGAGAGACAACCATCTAGCTACTGCTATGGATCCGTAGTCCCGTGGCGGACTACTCATGCATCACTCCGGAGGCATGCATGGTGGTGTAGATGCCTCCGGTGTCGATTCCCCTCTCCGGCAGGGTGCCGGGAAGAGCTGCAGAACCCTCCAGAACTAGGGTTGGACATGGCGGCGACCTCGAACGTCTTCTGAGAAAAATGATCGGGTTCTTAGGGTTTTTGCGTTGAGGGAGAATTTCTAGGCGAAGAGGCGACGTGAGGAGCTGGGCCACCTGTCCAGGTGGCACCTCGGCGTGTGATACGTGTCAAACGTATCTATAATTTTTGAGTGATGCATGCTAATTTTGTCATGTTGTCACATGTTTCTATTATCATATCACATCATTTTTATGCATTTTGTTGGACTAACCTATTGACAAGATGCCCAGTGCCAGTTCCCTGTTTTTGCTGTTTTTGTGTTTCAGAAATTTACTTCTGGAAATATTCTCGGAATTGGACCAAAATTTATGGAGATTATTTTTACGCCAAGACGAAGACGGAGACCGAAGGGCGACCTGGGGGGTCACCCAGGGGCCACAGGCGGGTGCCTGCCGCGGCCCCCTGGACCCGCGGGTGGGGCCTGCCCCTGCCCCCTGGGCACTGCCTCGGCCCCCTCTGACGCCTATAAAATCCTAAAAACCCTAAAAACGATGGGGCGGCCATTATTTTCCAGAAAAGTCATCCCGAGGCGCCATCACCTCAAACCCTAATTCGGGGGTGATTCTGAAGCAAATCCCGGCACCCTGCCGGAGGGGAGATCGATCCCGGAGGGCTCTTCATCACCATGCCTTCCTCCGGGATGATTTGTGAGTAGTCCCACCTTAGACCTTGGGTCCATGGCAGTAGCTAGATGGTAGTCTCTCTCTCTTGTGCTTCATGACTTATGATCTTGTGAGCTGCCTAACATGATCAAGATCGATTATTGTAATGATATGTGATGTGTTTGCTGGGATCCGATGGATTATAAAGTTATGATCAGATTGTGCATGATTATGATATGTTGATTTATGTTCTTGCATGCTTTCCTATGTGCGTAGTTACTTTGGCCAAGTGATTGTGTGTATCTCCAAGTGAGAGGATTTATGCTAGATAGTGGGTTCATGCCCCCTTTTGTTCCTGGGCACGAGTGACATAAACGTCTAAGGGCGAGGGTGTGCTGTTGCTACTAAGGGTAAAACAGCGGTGTTAATGTCTATTTTGATATTTAATATTGCTTACTTCATGCGCTTTACTTAATGCAAATGTCTGTTGCTTGCAACTTAATACCGATGGGTGACAGGCTGGATAGCGATCCCACGGTGGACTTTTTAGACAAAGATGCAGTTGGACTCAATGGTCTTTGTTCATTGTCGTGATGCCTACTTAAATATTATCATGTTCTCTTTGTCATAGCTAGATTAAGTTTGTGTTATAATCTTGTCAATTGCCCAGCTGTAATTTGTTTACCCATCATATGAATGTTCTATTTACTTGAGAGACTCCACTAGTGAACCCATGGCCCTCGGTCCATCTTTTTACATTGATTGCAACATTTATTCATCACTTTTCACCATCATTACTCCTCTGGTCTATTTTCATAATTCACCTATTTCACTATACAATTAACCGCTTTGTTTTCTGGGAGACCGGAAAGATTGACAACCTTTCCGCTGTTGGGGGCAAAGTATTTTGGTTGAGTGTGTGCAGGTCCACGTTTATTGAATATTAAGCGCCAAAGATCTTCAACATTCACTTTGTTGTTGATTTCAAGGTCCTACTGGTTCGATAAACCTTGGTTCGTTATCGAGGGAAAACTACTGCTTGCTACATCTCCGCCTTCGCTTGGGGCACCACCCAACTCTTCATCAGTAGCAATCAAGCTCTTTTCTGGCGCCGTTGCCGGGGATCTTGGAGCTACAGCAAGGGTAGTCTCACACTCTCAATCACTTTACTTTGTTTTTGTCTTGCTTGTTTTATTTCTCGTTAGCTTATTTTTCTTGTTGCAAAATTTTAAAACCCCAAAAAATTAGTGTAGTCTTTATTCCTGTCTTGTTATTTTATTTTATCATTATGTCTTCCACTGAAAACACGAAGTTGTGTGACTTTACTAGCACTAACAACAATGATTTCATATGCTCTCCAATTGCTCCACCCACTACTAAAGCGGAATCTTATGAAATTAAGCCTGCCTTGTTAAATCTTGTTATGAAAGAGCAATTTTCTGGTGCTAGTACTGATGATGCCGCCTCTCATTTAAATAACTTTGTTGAGTTATGTGATATGCAAAAGTATAAAGAGGTAGGAAGTGACATCATAAAACTGAAGCTTTTCCCTTTCTCTTTGAGAGGGAGAGCAAAAGAATGGTTATTGTCTTTGCCTAGAAATAGCATTGATTCTTGGATTAAATGCAAAGATGCTTTTATTGGAGAATATTATCCACCTGCTAAAATCATACAATTAAGGAGTAACATTATGAACTTTAGACAATTTGATAATGAACATTTTGCTCAAGCTTGGGAGAGAATGAAATTTATGGTTAAAAATTGTCCCACGCATGGATTAACTATGTGGATGGTTATCCAAACCTTTTATACAGGTTTGAATTTTTCTTCAAGGAACCTCTTGGATTCGGCAGCGGGAGGTACCTTCATGTCCAGAACATTAGGTGCAGAAACTAAACTCTTGGATGAGATGATGACAAATTATTCGCAATGACATACCGAAAGAGCTCCAAGTGGTAAGAAGGTAAATTCTGTCGAGGAAATTTCCTCTTTGAGTAATAAGGTTGATATGATTATGTCTATGCTTGCTACCAATCAGTCCCATATTGATCCAAATAATGTCCCACTTGCTTCATTAGTTGCCCAAGAAAAGGATCAAGTTGATGTTAATTTTCTTAATAGAAGTAACTTCAACAATAATGCTTATCGAAATAATTTTGGTAGTAACAACTATAAGCCTTATCCTCCCAATAATGGCAACTCTTATGGCAATTCCTATAATCAAGAAATTAGTAATAGTAGACTAATTGAAATAGAGAAGTCTACCAAAAAGTTCATGCATGAACAATATGAGCAAAACAAAAATTTCTCTAGGCAAATGAATGAGAATTCTTTTATATTGAAAAACATAAATGATCAACTGGGAGAGTTAAATAAAGAAATATCTAAACTTCAATCAAGGCTTGTTAGTACTGAAGCTTGCATCTCGAATATTTCCCAAACTCAAGTTACTTTGATTAACAAAATGGCTGCTAAACCCGAATTGGTTGCTCCTGCTGAAACTGATGCTTTTGCTGTCTTTAAAGATGTCAATGCTCCTGTTGCTTCAATTAATATTGATGGGGATTATAAAACTTTGAATAGATATGAGTGCCCCACTGATCCTAAAATTGGTAATGAAACTCCTATCTTGCTTAAAAAGGATCAAGAGAAACTTGAAAGATTGGATAGACTTGTCTCTAAAGTGGAAGATCTTGCTCATGATGTTGAAATTTTAAAAATTAGAACCACTCCTCTTCAAGACAAGCCTACTGAATCTTTAAATTCTATTTCTATTCAAATTAATGAGAATGAAAGGATGATGGCTCGCTTGAAAGCTAGGTGGGCTAGAGAGAAAGAAGAAGCTAGAATTGCTGAAATGAATAGGAAAACTGTTAAAGTTTATACTATCCAAACTACTAATGAGGAACCTCCTAGCCTGTTTAAATATGATGAAATTGATTTTGATAATTGCAATCTTACTGAAGTCATAAAGTTCCTACAAAAACTTGCTAAGTCACCGGATGCTAGTAAATTAAATATTGCCTTCACCAAACATATTACCGATGCTCTTATCAAGGCTAGGGAAGAAAAGCTTAAGCTAGAAACTTCTATTCCTAGAAAATTAGAAGATGGATGGGAACCCACTATTAAGATGAAAATAAATGACTTTGATTGTAATGCTTTATGTGATCTTGGTGCTAGTGTTTCTGTTATGCCTAAAAGTTTCTATGATATGCTCAATTTAAATCCTTTGGAAGAGTGCTATGTAAATGTTCATCTTGCTGATTCTTCTAAAAAGAAACCTTTGGGTAGAGTTGATGATGTCCTTATTGTTGTTAATGATAACTATGTTCCTGTTGACTTTATTGATATGGACATTGAGTGCAATGCTTCTTGTCTTATTATTTTGGGGAGACCGTTTTTGAGAACCGTTGGTGCCATTATTGATATGAAAGAGGGAAATATAAGATTTCAGTTCCCCCTCAGAAGAGGGATGGAGCACTTCCCTAGAAAGATAAAAAATCTTACTTTTGACTCAATCATAAGGTCAAGCTATGCTCTTGATGTTGCAAAGGACTCCGAAAAAACTTGATATTTGGCATTGCGCCTAGCTAAAAGGCGTTAAAGAAAAGCGCTTGTTGGGAGGCAACCCATCTTTTAATTTTAGTTTGCTTTTTACTTTTCTTGAGTATTGAAGCTTTTGCCTCTGTAGCAACTTCATTGTATCTTTTTCTTTTGGTTTTTTATGCCAAGTTTAGCCTCTAATGCATTGAAAGTGCAAGGTGTTGTTTTGCTGTCCAGAAATAGATTTCTGTCCTTCACTGTTCGAAAATCCAAAAAATCTCTGAATTTTAACTTTTTCTGAAATATTTAGACAGCAAGACTGATACGTTTATCTATCTTTCGTTAGTTTTGAGTTTTCTGATTTGAGCTACAGAAGTGCTTCGAAAAATTCAATCTTTACAGACTGTTCAGATTTTGACAGATTCTGCTTTTATTTTGCATTCGTCTCTTTACTATCGTTAAATGTGATACTCTAGAGGTGGAGTGCCACATTGAGACTTAGTGAACAGTAGCTAATGCCTAATAAAGTTGTTTGCAATTTGTGTTGAGTTGAACACATGTGCATTTTAATTTATGAGCACTAACCCTCTAATCATTTTATGAGAAGTTTTGTGTGAAGGGAGTTTTTAAGTTTCAAAGTAGAGGATAATGAAAAATTGAAGATGTATCAGAGATCAAGCTTGGGGATGCCCCCATGGCACCCCCTCTGAATATCAAGAACTATCAAGCGTCAAAGCTTGGGGATGCCCAAGGCATCCCCTCTTCTTCATCGACTATCATGAGGTCGTCTTCGTTGAACTAAGTTTTTGTCACTTTACATATTATGTGATATACTTGGAGCGTCTTTTTACTTTCAGTTTTGTTTGTTATTTTGCTGGTCATATGCTTGTTTGATCCTTGCTTTATTTGTGTGGGAGAAAGACACGCTCCGCTTTTTCATTTGAATACTCCTGTGCTTCGCTTATATTTTGTTGACTTTTCTTAGCTACTATTTGTTTCCTAGTAAGCTCTCGCTTTTAGCTTTTATCTTATTTAGAGCTGCTAGTAGTTGTTGTTAAACTCTCTTGTTCTTCACTTATATTTGTTAGAGAGTTGTTTTTCTTGGTTAATGTGTTAGATCGGTAAAATGCTATGCATGTGGTAGTGGTATGAAGTAGAAAAAACCTGCATAGTCTTGTAGATCACTATGTGGATAATTTGATACTTTTCAATTGTTTTGAGACATTAAAATAACTAATGGTTAAAATATGTTGGTTAATGGTGTTAGAGCTGATTAGTGGAGATGTGTTAGTAAAGCGTGGAGCCGTACTTTTCTGAACTAAACAACCTAAGTCAACAATGCTAATGTGTCATGAATTCTCCTCAGTTGAAAATAAGTTCCTAGTGGGTAGTTACTGCAACGGCCGGGGAAGCCAACGGGGCACTTGTGTCGCCACCACGATCCCTCTCGGGGTGTCTCTAACCATTTGTGGAACATTGAAACTGCTAGTTGTTTGGAATATACGAAATGCATTGTGAGTTTTGGTTTTTTGGCACTTCTACTTCCATATTTTGCTAGCCTCTTTGGTGCTGCGCAATGCCCTCTCTCACATTGAGATTGGTGCATACTTCGCGAGTACATCCAACTCCGTGGGAGAACTTCATCCTGTTCTCCTACACATAAGCCAACTATCTCCCTAAAAACAGCACCGTTAGCACAACACACGTGCATTGAAGGCAAAACAAAAGCGAGCTCAATGTGCAAGCAATTCCTCGGAACATCCTCAAGATGTGAAAACACAAAATCTCCAAGAAAGTGTGAGAATGCTAGGATAGCTATCTCATTTTGAACTATATGATGTTCATCGCATTGAAAGCATCGGAAAGAGAGGTTTGTGAACCACACAAGGTGAGAGAGGCTCTTATCATCGCCATCATGGGTGCAAACAAAGCAAAGAGAAGAGCAAGTTTTTATCGATTTTGTTGCAACACCAATAAGACAACATCCAAAGGCCTCATGACAAGACATGCTCAAAATATCATTATGGTTGCAAATAAGCCAACAGAAAGAACAATTGTTCATCATACTTTTTGCAACACATAAATCATCTACAAGGAAGATCAAGAGAGCATGAATGTCAAAATGGAAAACGAAAGCACTCACATGTTTGCACACGAACCAAAGGAAAGAGCAATTGTTCAATTTGTTCGATGCAAAACATGAGAAAGGAAATAGAGGCGGAGTCGGTCCACAACTCTCATGGAAAATGCTCTCATGAGCTCTTTTGGTCAACTCATGCACATCACCAAACACACCAAAATCAAAAGGAATGTATGACATATGTGGGTGGTCAATATGCAAAAGGAAGGGTAAATTTTCAACATGGCAAAAGGAAGAATCTCCAAATTTTGAGAAAACTATGGGGGCGTTCTCATAAGACTTCATAGCAACATTATTGCAAATCAAGCATGTGAAAGATAAATTGTTCAACTTCTTGGATGCAACAATGGGAGAAAATTCGAAAGTTTCATAACAAGGCATGTATATGGAAAGATCATCACAAATAGGTAATTCCGCATGATCAATATTGGTTTGAGACAAGGTATCACATGGGAATATGAAAGAAGCATATGTGACATCAAAAGGATCATCCGTAGCATGCCAACAATCACAAGTCATCATGTCCACTAGTGGGATCATGGCATCATCAACACCCATATGCGTACCGTTGTAGTCCCGT
The DNA here is from genome assembly GCA_012064385.1 of Puccinellia tenuiflora. Classification (NCBI taxonomy): domain Eukaryota; kingdom Viridiplantae; phylum Streptophyta; class Magnoliopsida; order Poales; family Poaceae; genus Puccinellia; species Puccinellia tenuiflora. Next base: position 420,990 of record QRDG01001248.1, read on the forward strand.
TCATGAGAAGTAGGTGTTGTGGTCGAAGTAGCGGCGTCCATGTGGCCGACTTGCACATCTTCATGTAATCATGGGGTGGCATCGTCTTCATCCTCCATGTACATCTTCTCCATCATAGGCACCATCATGTCGAGGCTTGGCGTCTCATCATCCATGGGACCTAGTACAACATGAGAGAACACACTAGAGGTAGAGGGTAAGTTGTTAGAAATCGAAATGGCCTCACTTGACCTATCAACTACCTCTCCCAACTCAAGGTGTGTATCACTCATTCCCTCAAAGTGGAAGCACTCAACCTCACATATGGTGGAGGCACTCAACTCACTATCACTCTCACTCAAGTGGGCTAGGTGGCTCTCATTATCACATGGGATTGGTACCATCTCATCATTCAAGCACATAGGGATAGGCTCGGTATGCTCAACTCCGTTTGCCACCTTGGTTGAAGGGAAACTCCCATGCTCAACCTCCTCAACCTTCTCGCCTCCAAAGGTGAATGCCGTAGTGTGGGCATCATCACTCGACTCCTTTGTCGAAGGGAACATCCCATGCTCGGCATCTCCACTTGACTCGACGTCCATAGTGGTAGCATCCTCCATGCTCGCCTCCTTGGTCGAGGGGAAAATCCCATGCTCGACCGTCTTCTCACCAACGTCTTGGTCACCAACTTGTAGTGGAGTGCACAATGTGCTTGGTGAAGTCTCATGTGAGGGCTTGAAGAACTTGGATAAGCCGGCGATGAAGTCCTCACGGAAGGTCTTGAGCTCGGCTTGCTCGATCTCGAAGTTGGCCTTGAGCTTGGCTTGCTCGATCTCGAAGTTGGCATTGTCGGTGTTGAGCTTGGTCCCCCACTCGTCGAAGATGGCCTTGAGCTTTTCCAATTCCTTCGTGTAGCTTGATCTACGCTTAGACGTCCTTTTGGTTTTGGCACGCAGAGGAGACTCTATATGATGTGTACTTGCCGCCACCTTGTGTGTGGAAGTAGTTTCTTGATGGCGTGGCCTTGAGTAGCTTGAGTCCTCATAGTGGCGTCGATGATGATCATGAGTAGACGTACGCCGATGAAGATCCTTGGTGTTCCTTGATGAAGACTCATGTGCATAGGCACTTTGCGTTGGCCGCCGTCTCGAGGGTGATGAAGCTTGACGTCGAGGGGGAGGGTGTGTCTCCTTGTCCTCTAGGAGAAGATGCCTTGAGCTCCATCTCCTTGTGTCATCATCATGAGGTGCATAGCCTTGTCGAAGATCTTGGGACGATGTATGTGCTTGACGGCGGTGGCGCTCTTGAGTTCGTGGCCTTGAGGATCGTCTAGGTGGGGACTCATCGTCGGTGTCGTCATCCACAGGATGTGTAGCGCCTTGTTGGAGATCCTTGACGTGGTTGGTTATGTGCGCGAGCACTTAGCATGTGAGCGTAGCAGTCGATGTGCGGTTCCACCAAGTCATTGGAGTTGTAGTCGTCGTAGTGGTCTGCCATGGTGTTGATGCTTGTGGACTCGAAGTCGGTGTAGCTCTGCATGTCGTGGACGGTTGCGGAATCATAGTCGTAGTAGTGGTGCTCCGCCATGCAGGGGCGGAGCCAGGCCCCAGGCCACCCTGGCCATGGCCCGGGGCGCGACGACGGCGTGCAAGCTATACTGTAGAGACTGTGGCTATTTTAGTGCACTGTAGCTACTGTAGCTCTGAAGGTGGCCCGGGGCGTTCTCGTATCCTTCCTCCGCCACTGCCGCCATGTAGTCCATGCTCGTGGAAGAGTTGTCGATGACTTGGTCCACCATGTCATCCATGCTCGGGGCACCGTAGTCGTTGTCGCTCATCATGTCATCCATGCTCGGGGCGCCGTAGTCGTTCTCACTCATCATGTCATCCATGCTTGGCGCGCCGTAGTTGTTGTCGCTCATCATGTTCTCATCATCATGGCCTCCATAGGATGCTCCTCTCTCACTAGACATGGTCAATCACAAGACAAGTGTATATATATGTGGAGTGGAAGTAACTAAGAAACTAACCTCACCTATTAGATAGTATTGGAACTAGTGGACCATGCCAAAAGAAACCGATACACAAGAATGCGGTGACTTGGGTTCAAAGATCCAAATGCAACTCCAAAACACACATGGCTTATGAGTGGATAGGTATGGATTGTGGAAAGCAAATGGAACAACCGGAAACCAAAATATTGTAAAGGAAAGTAGAGAACCACGATGACCATAAAGCAAATACAAGTTGATCTCAAAAGATATGAGTTAAGCTCATACAAACACACGCTTTCGAAAAGTGGGACTCGTGCAACCAAAAATGAGCTAGTGATGGACCTAGCGAAGACTAAAGCTCAAGTTACACAAGTGCAAGAGAAACCAACTCGATTGCAATTTATTGGTGGGCTACAAGATTTGCACAAAGATACCACACCTATGAATTTTTCATCGAGCATGCGTGACCTACAAGAGATATGGCATTAAGGCTCTTTCTTTTATCCTCTTTTTTTTATTATTTTTCTATTTCTCTTTTGTTTTATTTCTCTTTTGCCTCTTACTCTCTTTTCTCTTTTGCCTCTTACTCTCTTTTCTCTTTTGCCTCTTACTTGCTTGCCAACAAGAACTATATCAACTAGCGCATACAACGTTTGCTCAAACACTATGAGGTATCAAGTGTGCAAAGCCCAAGCAATCATAGATGAGCAAGTCTCAATAGGATAGATAGGCACAAATGGCTTGGCTAACAAGTGATACAAGGTGGGAGAAGATTTGGGGATGTTATACCTTTTGCAGACGATCTTCAACCTTGGAGTGGAATGTCCCTTCCTTGATCACGAAATTTAGTGACAATATATGATGGATCAACCGATGTGGTGCTGTAGAGCTTGTCGGTAGCTTCGATTAGAGATGAAAATCACCAAAAACGGAGTCCGGATGTGAAAGTTATGGCCAAAACCGTGAAGCAGTTTTTTTCTGCTCGGGTAGAGGTGCGGAAGTACCGCCCCGAACCCGGTAGTACCGGCCCAAATCCGGTAGTACCGGACCTGTAACAGAGGCGAACTCCGGTAGTAGCCCGGTAGTGTCGGAAAACACGGGTTTTCTCAGATTTGAGTTCAGGACGACTTTGCATGCGATTTTGGGCGGAAAATAGCAACTTTAAGCACCAAATCGGAGGGGAAAACGGTGGAATTAGGCCATGGGAACGCAAAGGGAGGTAGATCAACAAGTATAGTAACAGATCTATGGATCAAAACTTGCCCAAACGCACTCAAATCTCAGATCGATCCAAAAGAACTTTGGGGCTATTTTTGGTGGAAATTTTCGAAATCACCCAAAATCAAAGAAAAATTTGGGTGGATTGGGGGAAAAAAAGGCAAATCCGTGGCAACCCTTGCTCTGATACCAAATGATGTGGCCGTGGCCCGATCTTCACGGATTTGGACGAACGAAAAGGGAGGAAGTGGAAGAACATGAAGAACGGAACGAAGAACACGGTGAAGAACACACACAAAGGGGGATAACTCGTGAGGCCTACGAGGGAGAATCACCCGGCAACCAACCCCCAATGGAGTAGGCTCCGGATCCCAAAACCCAAGTCAACAACACGCCAAATGAAACCGATTCCTCTTACCGGCCGGTCCACCGATCCAATAGAATCCGCTAGGGAAAGATGGGCTTGTTCTACTAGAGTCACCACGGTGAGAGAGTAGCTACAAGAAGACGTACATCATCCTCCACAGAGGAACCCCATCAAGGGAGGAGCCATGCTCATCAAGTCTAAACTCAAGTCTAACATTACCCTAGATCTGAGGAGGAGGGGTCCTATATATAGTCTAGCCACGAAGGGGTAAGTGGGGGTAGGTGAGTGGATGGGATTACAGGGCTCAAAGGCCAAGCTGCTCAGCCCGCGCCGGCCGGTAGTACCGGCCCACTTCCGGGCCACTGCCGGACCTCTAACAGAGAGCATCTCCAGTAGTTTGGCCGGTAGTTGGCGGTAGTACCGCCAGGTCGGTAGTGCCACTCCGAGGCCGGTAGTGTCGGGTTTTCCTGGGACTTCTCCACTTGATTGCTCTTCTTCTTCCTCCTCGTCCACGCATATCCCTTATATGATTGGAGTCCATGGAGTTCCTTGCCACCCTTTGAAGTCCTTGGTGGCTTGCTGTATGTTGGAGTGCTTGCCATGGTGATGTCGTTGGGTTGGGCTACATTAGTCCCACCTTGGACCTTGGGTCCATGGCAGTAGCTAGATGGTAGTCTCTCTCTCTTGTGCTTCATGACTTATGATCTTGTGAGCTGCCTAACATGATCAAGATCGATTATTGTAATGCTATGTGATGTGTTTGCTGGGATCCGACGGATTATAAAGTTATGATCAGATTGTGCATGATTCTTATATGTTGATTTATGTTCTTGCATGCCCTCTGATGTGAGTAGTTACTTTGGCCAAGTGATTGTGTGTATCTCCAAGAGAGAATATTTATGCTAGATAGTGGGCTCATGCCCCCTTTTGTTCCTGGGCACGAGTGACAGAAACGTCTAAGGGCGAGGGTGTGCTGTTGCTACTAAGGGTAAAACAGCGGTGTTAAAGTCTCCTTTGACATTAGTATTTCTTACTTCATGCGCTTTACTTAATGCAAATGTCTGTTGCTTGCAACTTAGTACCGTTGGGTGACAGGCTGGATAGCGATCCCACGGTGGACTTTTTAGACAAAGATGCAGTTGGACTCAACGGTCTTTGTTCATTGTCGTGATGCCTACATAAATATTATCATGTTGTCTATGTCATAGCTAGATTAAGTTTGTGTTATAATCTTGTCAATTGCCTAGCTGTAATTTGTTTACCCATCATATGAATGTTCTATTTACTTGAGAGACTCCACTAGTGAACCCATGGCCCCCGGTCCATCTTTTTACATTGATTGCAACCTTTATTCATCACTTTTCACCATCATTACTCCTCTGGTCCATTTTCACAATTAACCGCTTTGTTGTCTGCGAGACCGGAAAGATTGACAACCTTTCCGCCGTTGGGGGCAAAGTATTTTGGTTGAATGTGTGCCGGTCCACGTCTGTTGAAGATTAAGCGCCAGAGATCTTCAACATTCACTTTGTTGTTGATTTCAAGGTCCTATTGGTTCGATAAACCTCGGTTCGTTATCGAGGGAAAACTGCTGCTTGCTACATCTCCGCCTTCGCTTGGGGCACCACCCAACTCTTCATCAGTAGCAATCAAGCTCTTTTCTGGCGCCGTTGCCGGGGATCTTGGAGCTAAAGCAAGGGGAGTCTCACACTCTCAATCACTTTACTTTGTTTTTGTCTTGCTTGCATTATTTCTCGTTTAGTTTATTTTTCTTGTTGCAAAATTTTAAAAACCAAAAAAATTAGTGTAGCCATTATTTCTGTCTTGTTATTTTGCTTTGTCGTTATGTCTAGCTCTTTGCCTCCTGTTGAAACACCCGAGTCAGAAGTCCTCACCTTCAAACAAAGAGGTGGGGAAAGTCTGAAAGATGCTTGGTATAGAATTAAAGATGCTCATCGTAGATCCACTAAAAAGCAAGTAGCTACTGTCTTTCTAAGAAATTTTTATATTGGTATCACATGTTGGTATAAGTTTGTTTTGGACACTATAACAGGTGGAAACTTCTTAGGTGCTAGTGCTTCGCAAGCTTTCAATGCTATGGAAAATTTATTTGGAAATCCTCCTATTGATGATTCTAAGAAAATTACCTTAGAAGACATTATGAAAAAGTTGGAAGCAATAGAAAGTAATATGCCAAGCATAAGTAAGATAAATGATATGGATAAGAAGATTGATAACAACTTTAATAGGGTTAATAGATACATAAGGAATGCTACTAAAATGGTCAAAACACTCCATTACCCTAAAGATCATCCCGAAGGGATAGGTAAACTAGAAGAGACTTTTGATAACTTGGGAGCTACCTTTTCTTCACTTAAACCTAAAAGGGAAGTAACTCCCATAGTTAAGGGACCGAAATTTATCTTAGTGCCAAGGAATACTATTAAAGTTGATGCATCTTTTGTAGGCAATGAAGAAGTAAAAATGGTTAAAGAGGATCAAGTATTCAAGGGCTTGCTGGGTGCTGCCCCGTATGGTAAGGTTAAATTTTTTAATTCACAAGGTATTGCTGTTAACGAGTCTATTAAAAGTCCTCCTTCGAGTTGCACAATCCATGAACTTGATAAGAAGGACGATGCCCTTGATTTTGAAAAGACTTGATATTTGGCATTGCGCCTAGCTAAAAGGCGTTAAAGAAAAGCGCTTGTTGGGAGACAACACATCTTTTACTTTCAGTTTGTTTTTTGCTTTTCTTGAGTCATGGAGTTTTTGCCTCTGTAGCAACTTCATTGTATCTTTTTGTTTTGGTTTTTTGTGCCAAGTTTAGCCTCTAATGCATTGAAAGTGCGAGGTATTGTTTTGTTGTCCAGAAACAGATTCTATGCGCCTGTTGCAGAAAATCTCGAACAATTCCTGAATTTTATCTTTTTCTGATATTTTTAGACAACAAGCCTAATACTTTTATCTATCTTTCTTTAGTTTTGAGTTTTCTGATTTGAGCTACATAAGTGCCTTGAAAATTTTGATCTTTCCAGACTATTCAGTTTTTAACAGATTCTGTTTTTATTTTGTATTCGTCTCTTTTACTATCGTCAAATGTGATACTCTAGAGCCGGAGTGTCATATTGAGGCTTAGTAAACAGTAGCTAATGCCCAATAAAGTTGTTTGCAATTTGTCTTGAGTTGAACACATGTGCATTTTAATTTATGAGCACTAACCCTCTAATCAGTTTATGAGAAGTTTTGTGTGAAGGGAGTTTTTAAGTTCCAAAGGAGGGGATAATGAAGAAATTGAAGATGGATCAGAGCTCAAGCTTGGGGATGCCCCCACGGCACCCCCTCTGAATATCAAGAAGCATCAAGCGTCTAATCTTGGGGATGCCCAAGGCATCCCCTCCTCTTCATCGACTATCATAAGGTCGTCTTCGTTGAACTACGTTTTTATCACTTTACATATTATGTGCTATGCTTGGAGCGTCTTTTTGCTTTCAGTTTTGTTCTTTGTTTGCTGGTCATATCCTTGTTGGATCCTAGCTTTATTTGTGTGGGAGATAGGCACGCTCCGCTTTTTCATTTGAATACTCCTTTGCTTCGCTTATATCTTGTTGAGTATTCTTAGCTACTGTTTGTTTGCTAGTAAGCTCTCGCTTTTCGCTTTTATCTTGTTTAGAGCTGCTAGTTGTTGATGTTAAACTCTCTTCTTCACTTATACTTGTTGGAGAGTTGTTATTGATAAATTGCTTGAATTGTCAAAGTGGCAAAATGCTATCCATGTGATATTGGAATGAAATGAAAGCCTGCATAGTCTTGTAGATCATTGTGTGGATACTTGATGCTTCTCAATTGTTTTGAGATATTAAGATGAATGCTTAAACTTGCTGGTTATTTGAGTGGAAATTGATTAGTAAAGAAATACAGTTAAAAGCTTGAAACTGTGTGGTGTTTCGTAGTTGTTAATTCGTAAAGCTAATCTTTCCATCAAAAGAACCGTTTAGTCGACAAGGGAGACCGTGTAGAGTGTTTATGGTTATGATTGACTGATGTCTTATGTTACTCTGTTACCAGTTAATGTTGGATGTTTGCTTCAAATACCATTTTTGCTAAGCCAAAAAACTCTGTACTGAGTGTGATGTCCACTCGTGCATCCAAATCCCAAAGCCAAACTATCTTGGCAGCTGAGTCCATCATATCTACCTATGCATGGTATTTGCTGCCATTCCAAGTAAATTTGTCATGTGCTACCTTTAAAACCTTCAAAATATTCTTGTTTTGGTGCCTATGTTTTCAAGCTCATGAGGAAGTAAGGAGGGGGTTCGTTATAGCTTATGTCGAGCAAGGTTTTTCTTTCTTTTTCTTTTTCCACCTCTATTTCACCCGGTGTTGATGGTTTACGTCCTCACTTGAATCAACCCGAGAGAGGCTAAAGAAAAATATAAATATAACTCACCATTCTCCTCCACACAATGAAAATCTGAGAAATCAGCTCAAACATTGGTTAGTGGTGAAACAAAGGAGAAAGAGGAATGTACTCGTTCCTCTAAAACCAGCCGCTCTCATAACTCTAAAGACCTTGCTTGACATAGGGGACTAATGGGCTTCTGAGCTATGGAATCTCTCAAAATTGTTTTTTATCTCTGTTTTTCAAAATCAAAAAGCTCTAGCACATGACTAATCCCTGCTTCACTCTGCGAAGCGGCTTTCTTTTACTTTTAAATGTTGAGTCAGTTTTCCTTTTCCTTCTATCTCCACCAAAGCAAACATACATCATTGACCCTGGGTATCATTGATCATATTGCATCGTCATATTAAACATAAATCTTTATATTGACTTTATCTATAAGATAAGCCGTTGCAAGTTGAAGCTTTTTGCTAATACTTACATCTTCCTTTGTGTTGATTCTCAAACACTTTTGTCGTGGAACCATTAGCTTTGAGAATTAGTCAAATATGTGGGTCACATTGCTTTCATGTCTTTAACGTACTATTTACGAAAGGTTTTGCTTGAATGATTCAACTTGGTTATTCATTACTTTCTTGCTATCAACTATAGACAATTGTTTTGTATCACTTCATTCACGTCCTATGCTTTACATTACTATCTTGATCAAGATTGTGTTGGTTGCATGTCTCATAAAAAATTATTTTGTTATCACTTACCTACTCGAGGACGAGTAGGAGTTAAGCTTGGGGATGCTGATACGTATCAAACGTATCTATAATTTTTGATTGATCCATGCTAGTTTTGTGATGTTCTCACATGTTTCTACTATCTTATTACATCATTTTTATGCATTTTGTCGGACTAACCTATTGACAAGATGCCTAGTGCCAGTTTCCTGTTTTTGCTTCCTTTTCGTTTCAGAAACATACCACATGAAATATTCTCGGAATGCGCTGAAAATTTACGAGGATTTTTTATTTGCCAAGACGGAGTTTCAGTCCAGAGGGCAGCCCTAGGGGCCACCCACAGGGCAGGGACGACCCGCAGCCACGGCCTGCCCTAGGGCGTCGGGTGGCACCCGCCCCTGCTCCTGGTGGGTCCCCTCGGCTTCTCTGACGCCTATAAAATCAGATTAATCCTAAAAACGTCGAGGCGGCCATTATTTTCCAGAGAAGTCACCCCGAGGTGCCGCCACCATAAACCCTAGTTCGGGGGTGATTCTGAAGCTGATCCCGGCACCCTGCCGGAGGGGAGATCGATCCCAGAGGGCTCTTCATATCGCCATGCCTTCCTCCGGGATGATTTGTGAGTAGTCCCACGTTGGACTACGGGTCCATGACAATAGAAAGATGGTAGTCTCTCTCCCTTGTGTTTCATGTATTATGATCTTGTGAGCTGCCTAACATGATCAAGATCGATTATTGTAATGCTATGTGATGTGTTTGCTGGGATCCGATGTATTATGAAGTTATGATCAGATTGCGCATGATTCTTATATGTTGATTTATGTTCTTGCATGCTCTCCGATGTGCGTAGTTACTTTGGCCAAGTGATTGTGTGTATCTCCAAGAGGGAGTATTTATGTTAGATAGTGGGTTCATGCCCCCTTTTGTTCCTGGGCACGAGTGACAGAAACGTCTAAGGGCGAGGGTGTGTTGATGATACTAAGGGTAAAACAGCGGTGTTAATGTCTCTTTTGATATTAGTATTGCTTACTTCATGCGCTTTACTTAATGCAAATGTTGATGTTTGCAACTTAATACCGTTGGGTGACAGGCTGGATAACGATCCCACGGTGGACTTTTTAGGCAAAGATGCAGTTGGACTCAACGGTCTTTGTTCATTGTCGTGATGCCTACATAAATATTATCATGTTCTCTATGTCATAGCTAGATTAAGTTTGTGTTATAATCTTGTCAATTGCCTAGCTGTAATTTGTTTACCCATCATATGAGTGTTTTATTTACTTGAGAGACTCCACTAGTGAACCCATGGCCCCCGGTCCATCTTTTTACATTGATTGCAACCTTTATTCATCACTTTTAATCATCATTACCCCTTTGGTCCACTTTTATATTTTCATCTATTTCACTATACAATTAACCGCTTTGTTTTCTGCGAGACCGGAAAGATTGACAACCTTTCCGCCGTTGGGGGCAAAGTAATTGGTTGAGTGTGTGCAGGTCCACGTCTGTTGAAGATTAAGCGCCATAGATCTTCAACATTCACTTTGTTGTTAATTTCAAAGTCCTACTGGTTCGATAAATCTCGGTTTGTTAACGAGGGAAAACTGCTACTTACTACATCCACGCCTTCGCTTGGGGCACAACCCAACGCTAGGTGAACTATATTGTTTTATGATAGCCTTGTTGTGCGCATACAATTCTGTCAATTGCCATGCTGTAATTTGTTTACCCATCATGTATATCTTTTGGAGAGACACCTCTAGTGAATTGTGGACCCCGGTCCTATTTTCCTACATTGCGTACAACCGTTTTCATAGCTTTTCATCATCATTTGCTCGTTGGTCATATTTCGTCATCATTATATTTTACATCCACACATTTAATTCTTTGTGTTTGGCAATCCAGAGAGATTGACAACCTCTCTGTTTTGTTGGGGCAAAATAGTTTGTTTGTGATTGTGTGCAGGTCCGCGTTAATCTACAAGCGCCAGAGTGGATTGACACCTTGCTAAGCCTTCTCCAAGTCCTACTGAATTCGATAACCTTGGTATTGTAATCAAGGGAAAACTTCTTCTGTGCTGCATCATACCTTCCTCTTGGGGTCTCCCAACAACACGCCATCAGCCAGCGGTAAGATGCTACCACTGGCGAGTATACCACTGGCGAACACCCTGTTCGCCAGTGATAGGCAAATTAGGTTTGCCAACGGTAGACTTTTTCCTACTAGTGTCCACAACGCCTTCCATACTTCCTCCCCTCCAGATGAGCAGCTCGCTAACACAGTTTCAACAGCCTTCTTCTCCATCATCATACGATATATAGAATGGACAGAAAACACACCATTTTGCTCCCATGCCCATGCCCAAAAATCATCAAAATGGCCCCTCGGTCTAGGCATACGCATTATTGCCTCCGCATCCGAGGCTATGAATAGCCTACAGATTCGTTGTGCATCGCATGCCCCTGTATCTTCATCCAATAGATCGGATACCAACTGAGCCAGATTGTCATCAACTATCATTGCAATCGGCTTCATAGATGAAGTATCACTGATCCACTTGTCATGCCATATCTCGGTTGTTCTGCCATCTCCGATCCTTCTGACCAAGCCATCCTTTAAAACTTTTATGCTTCTAGAGATAGCCCGCCAAGTTGGAGGGGCCCTGCCTGGACATCCAGCCAACAATACATTTCCATCTGGGTAATACCGTCCCCGAAGGACACATGCACACAAGCTATCCGGCTTCTCCAACAACCGCCATGCTTGTTTTGCCAACATGGCATCATTAAAAACTTTCGAATCACGGAAACCTATTCCCCCACGGGGTTTAGGCGTCGCAAGTTCGTCCTATGATTGCCAATGCATTCCTCTCTTATCCAGTGAACCAGCCCACCAATAATTGGACACAATTGTCGTTAATTTTTTGCACAACCCCTTTGTGACCTTAAAACAGCTCATAGCGTAGGTTGGCAAAGCTTGGACCACTGACTTCAAGAGAGTCTCCTTTTCCGCACATGATAAATTCTTCTCACACCACCCTTGAACATGTGACCTCGACCGCTCAGTGATTGCGGATGATGATAGCGTTGGGTAGTGCCCCAAGCGAAGGCGTGGATGTAGTAAGTAGCAGTTTTCCCTCGTTAACGAACCGAGGTTTATCGAACCAGTAGGACTTTGAAATCAACAACGAGGTGAACGTTGACGATCTCTGGCGCTTAATCGTCAATGAACGTGGACCTGCAAACACTCAAACAATTACTTTGCCCCCAACAGCGGAAAGGTTGTCAATCTTTCCGGTCTGCTAAAAACAAAGCGGTTAAACGTATAGTGTAGTAGATGAAATTATGGAAACGGACAAGAGGAATAATGATGATGAAAAACAAGTAAATGAGGTTGTAAACAATGTAAAAAAATGGACCGGGGGCCATGGGTTCACTAGTGGAGTCTCTCAAATAGATAAAACAATCATATGATGGGTAAACAAATTACAGCTAGGCAATTGACAAGATTATGACACAAACTTAATCTAGCTATGATAAAGAGTACATGGTAATATTTATGTAGGCATCACGACAAAGAACAAAGACCGTTGAATCCAAATGCATCTTTGTCTAAAAAGTCCACCGTGGGATCGCTATCCAGCCTGTCACCCATCGGTATTAAGTTGCAAGCAACAGACATTTGCATTCAGTAAAGCGCATGAAGTAAGCAATATTAAACATAAAAATAGACTTTAACACCACTGTTTTACCCTTAGTAGCAACAGCACACTCTCGCCCTTAGACGTTTCTGTCACTCGTGACCAGGACAAAACGGGGCATGAACCCACTATCTAGCATAAAAACTCCCTCTTGGAGACATACATAATTACTTGGCCAAAGCAAATACACACATCGGAGAGCATGCAAGAACATAAATGAATATATAAGAATCATGCACAATCTGATCATAACTTCATAATCCATCGGATCCCAGCAAACACATCACATAGCATTACAATAGTCGATCTTGATCATGTTAGGAAGCTCACAAGATCATAATACATGAAGCACGAGGGTGAGAGACTATGATCTAGCTACTGCCACGGACCCATGGTCCAAGGTGGAACAACTCACAAATCATCCTGGAGGATGGCATGGCGATGAAGAGCCCTCCGGGATCGATCTCCCCTCCGGTAGGGTGCTGAGATTAGCTTCAGAATCACCCCCGAACTAGGGTTTATGGTGGCGGCGGCTCGGGGTGACTTCTCTAGAAAATAATGGCCGCCTCGACATTTTTAGGTCATGAGGCAATTTATAGGCGTCGAGGGAGGCCGAGGAGGCGCCCCAGGAGCAGGAGTGATACGTGTCAAACGTATCTATAATTTTTTATCATGCCATGCTTGATTCCTATCATTATTACATGTTTATGCTACATTATTATATCATTTCAAGGCATTTTATTGGACTAACCTATTGACAAGATGCCAGTGCCAATTCCCTGTTTTTGTGCTGTTTTTATTGCAAAAAGTTACTTCTGGAAATATTCTCGGAATTGGACGAAAATTTACGGAGATTTTTTATTGAAGAAATGAGGAAGGGAGCCAGAAGGGAGACTCCAGGGGACCCACATAGGCCAGGGGCGGCCCCCTGCCACGGCCTAGGGCCCACCCGCGGGTGGGACCCGCCCCTGCCCTGTGGGGCACCCCTCGGCCGCCTCCGACGCCTATGAAATCACATCCGACGCAAAAACCCTAACCCCCGAAGGATTTTCCCAAATACGATACAGAGCTCCGCCGCCATCGCCGACAAGTTTCGGGGGTCAGATTGCCTGTTCCGGCACCCTGCCGGGACGGGGATTGGCCCCCGGAGCCATCTTCACCGCCTCTGCTGCCTCCGGGATGAGTTGTGAGTAGTTCCCCCGCGGACTACGGGTTTGTAGCAGTAGCTAGATGGTACTCTCTCCCCCTTGTTGTTCAATACCATGTTCTCGTGAGCTGCCCTACATGATCGAGATCAATCCGATGTAATATGCGTTGTGTTTGTTGGGATCCGATGGGTTGGCACGTTATGATCAGATTATTTATGTTTATGAATTGTTGTTGCTGCAATGTTGTTATGCTTAATGCTTTTCACTAGTGCACGAGTGGCATGATCTTAGATTTGGGCGTGTTATGTTTGCATGAATATAATTGATGCTTAGATCATATCCACAAGTTATATGCACCTGTTATTAGTCCGGAACCGGAGACCTCGAGTGACAGAAACGGGGACATCGATGGGAATGGTTAGTAACTTGAGGATTACATGTGTTCATTGTGTGTTAATGCTTTGCTCCGGTGTTCTATTAAAAGGAACACCTTAATTGCCATTTGTTCCTTAATTGGCTCGGCTGAAACCGGATGGCAGGACAAAAGATGTTGTGCGAATTCTCATTGCGAGTAGTTACAACTATATATGGAATACATGCCTACGTATGATTGATAAACTGAATGCTTTGTCATAATTAATTAATTAGTGCAATTCTGTCAATTGCCCAACTGTAATTTGTTCACCCAATGCATGATTATTTGCTTAGGAGAGCCACCACTAGTGAAACTATGAACCCCGGTCCATATTTCTCCATCATTGCTTTTATCTATCTTTAGTTAGTTTTGACTTTTCTGATTTGAGGTAAAGAAGTGCCTCGAAAAATTTGATCTTTACAGACTGTTCAGTTTTTGACAGATTCTGTTTTATTTTGTATTCGTCTCTTTTACAATCGTCAAATGCGATACTCTAGAGATGGAGTGTCACATTGAGGCTTAGTAAACAGTAGCTAATTCCTCATAAATTTGTTTGCAATTTGTCTTGAGTTGAACACATGTGCATTTTAATTTATGAGCACTAACCCTCTAATCAGTTTATGAGAATTTTTGTGTAAAGGGAGTTTTTAAGTTTTGAACGACACGGTGATGTGAGAATGGAGAAAAGCTCAATCTTGGGGATGCCCCCATGGAATCCCCCTGAAATATTTAAGAAGATTCAAGCGTCTAAGCTTGGGGATGCCCAAGGCATCCCCACTCTTCACCAACAACCATCAGGTCGTTTCGTTGAAACTACGTTTTTATCACTTTACATATTATGTGCTATGTTTGGAACGTCTTTTTGCTTTCAGTTTTGTTTTGTTTGTTTGCTGGTCATATGCTTGTTGGATCCTTGCTTTATTTGTGTGGGAGAGAGACACGCTCAGTTTTCATTTGAATACTCCTTTGCTTCGCTTATATCTTGTTGAGTATTCTTAGCTACTGTTTGTTTGCTAGTAAGCTCTTGCTTTTAGCTTTTATCTTATTTAGAGCTGCTAGTAGTTGATGTTAAATTCTCTTGTTCTTCACTTATATTTGTTAGAGAGTTGTTTTGCTTGCTTGGTTAATGTGTTAGATCGGTGAAATGCTATGCATGTGATAGTGGTATGAAGTAGAAAAAACCTGCATAGTCTTGTAGATCACTATATGGATAATTTGATACTTTTCAATTGTTTTGAGACATTAAAATAACTAATGGTTAAAATGTGTTGGTTAATGGTGTTAGAGCTGATTAGTGGAGATGTGTTAGTAAAGCGTGGAGTCGTACTTTTCTGAACTAAACAATCTAAGTCAACAATGCTAATGTATCATGAATTCTGCTAAGTTGAGAAGAAGTTCCTAGTGGGTAGTTACTGCAACGGTCGGGGAAGCCAACAGGGCACTTGTGTCGCCGACATGATCCCTCTTAGGGTGTCTCTAACCATTTTTGGAACATTGAAACTGCTAGTTGTTTGCAACATACGAAATGCATTGTGAGTTTTGGTTTCTGGCACTTCCACTTCCATATTTTGCTAGCCTCTTCAGTGTTGTGCAATGCCCTCTCTCACATTGAGATTGGTGCATACTTCACGAGTACATCCAACTCTGTGGCAGAACTTCATCCTGTTCTCCTACACATAAGCCAACTATCTCCCTCAAAACAGCCACCATACCTACCTATCACGTCATTTCCATAGCCGTTCCGAGATACATTGCCATGCAACATCCATCATTACATTACATGACTTGATGTCGTTCTTCATTACCATATAGTTTGCTTGATCATTGAATTAGTGTGCCGCGTGGCTTGCCACATGTTTTACATTTTTTCCACACTATGCTCGATCATGCATATCTTCTTTTATACATCATGTATTAGTCTTATGAGTTATGAGTACCAAAAAGTGTGATGATCCATTTCTAATATAGAGTGTTGCTCCTACAGTGAGGTATAAAATAAATAAAAAAGAGAAAAATAAAAGAGCCCAAAGGAGGCCAAATGAGAGATCATTCAAAAGAGTGAAGAAGGCCACCCAAAATCCAAAAAAATTTAGAAAAAGAGAGAGGGAGCAACACTACTATCCTTTTTACCACACTTGTGCTAGTAGCACCTACACTTCAATATAGAGAGTTCTCATGTTGTTTTAGTAGTATAACTATGTGGGGGAATTGACATTATAGAACTTGGCTTGTATATTCCAAGGATGAGCCTCCTCAAGTGAGCTCTAGGTCTTCATGGGCCAGCAAGTTGGATGCACCCCCACTAGTTCCATTGGAGAGCTTTCATACACTTATAGCTCTATGTGCATCCGTTGCATGGCAATCACTACTCCTCATACAGTGTCAACTACGGGACTTCCTTCTGTCTTGTGGTTACCTTCTCCGCTGTTTTAGCCTTTCTTTTTGACCTTCCAAACCTCCATTATTGTTCTCTTTGCCATAACATCATGGTGCCAAAGACACTTCTTACTTGCACTAGTTGAGTAGACTTCGAAACAGTTGATTTGTGAAATAGATGGATTAGGATACTTGACTTAAGCTTGGCTATTTCCATGAATGACTAATTAGATGCTTTGAAGAATGATTGATACTTTACATTGGAGACATAATTTGCAATTCTTCTTTCTAAACCTTATGTATGGTTCCATGTCTCCAACACACTTATTCATGAAAAGTTTCCAGCATTTGTTAGCTAGCGTTTGTTAATCATTGTTTGCTTAATGTCAACTATAGACAATTGTTTTGGATCACCTTATTCACATCATGTACTTTGCATTACTATCTTGATCAAGATTATGTTGGTGGCATGTCAAGCTCAAAAATTATTTTTGATTATCATTTACCTACTCGAGGACGAGCAGGAATTAAGCTTGGGGATGCTGATACGTGTCAAACGTATCTATAATTTTTGATCATGACATGCTTGATTCCTATCATTATTACATGTTTATGCTACATTATTATATCATTTCAAGGCATTTTATTGGACTAACCTATTGACAAGATGCCCAGTGCCAGTTCCCTGTTTTTGTGTTGTTTTTATTGCAGAAAGTTACTTATAGAAATATTCTCGGAATTGGACGAAAATTTACGCAGATTTTTTATTGAAAAAATGAGGAAGGGAGCCAGAAGGGCGACTCCAGGGGACCCACACAGGCCAGGGGCAGCCCCCTGCCGCGGCCTAGGGCCCACCCGTGGGTGGGACCCGCCCCTACCCTGTGGGGCACCCCTTGGCCGCCTACGATGCCTATAAAATCACATCCGACGCAAAAACCCTAACCCCCAAAGGATTTTCCCAAATATGATACAGAGCTCCGCCGCCATCACCGACAAGTTTCGGGGGTCAGTTTGCCTGTTCCGGCACCCTGCCGGGACGGGGATTGGCCCCCGGAGCCATCTTCACCGCCACCGCTGCCTCCGGGATGAGTTGTGAGTAGTTCCCCTGCGGACTACGGGTTTGTAGCAGTAGCTAGATGGTACTATCTCCCCCTTGTTATTCAATGCCATGTTCTCGTGAGCTGCCCTACATGATCGAGAGCAATCCGATGTAATATGCGTTGTGTTTGTTGGGATCCGATGGATTGGCACGTTATGATCAGATTATTTATGTTTATGAATTATTGTTTCTGCAATGTTGTTATGCTTAATGCTTGTCACTAGTGCACGAGTGGCATGATCTTACATTTGGGCGTGTTATGTTTGCATGAATATAATTTATGCTTAGATCGTATCTACAAGTTGTATGCACCTGTTATTAGTCCGGAACCGGAGACCTCGAGTGACAGAAATGGGGACATCAATGGGAATGGTTAGTAACTTGAGGATTATATGTGTTCATTGTGTGTTAATGCTTTGCTCCGGTGTTCTATTAAAAGGAACACCTTAATTGTCATTTGTTCCTTAATTGGCCCGGCTGAAACCGGATGGCAGGACAAAAGATGTTGTGCGAATTCTCATTGCGAGTAGTTACAACTATATATGGAATACATGCCTACGTATGATTGATAAACTGAATGCTTTGTCATAATTAATTAATTAGTGCAATTCTGTCAATTGCCCAACTGTAATTTGTTCACCCAATGCATGACTATTTGCTTAGGAGAGCCGCCACTAGTGAAACTATGAACCCCGGTCCATATTTCTCCATCATTGCTTTCGTGTTTCTGTTACTATTGTTCTCAAATCACTGTTGCTTTCACCTCTCTCGTGTTACTTGTGCTTCTCCAGGTGTGGCTGAACTGACAACTTAGCTGCAAAGACCTCTAAGTATTCTTTGGCTCCCCTTGAGTTGAATCAATAAATTGGGTTATACTACCCGTGAAGACTATTGCAATCCCCTACACTTGTGGGTTATCAAGGGGCGGGCCCCACCCGCAGGGTGGGGCTAGGCCATGGCAGGTGTCCGCCTCTGCCCTGTGGGTGGCCCCCCAGTTTACCCTCTTGTCCTTAGGTGTCTTCTGGTGAATAAAAATTCCCCATAAATTTTCAGCGCATTCCGAGAATATTTCCTGTGGTAGATTTTCTGAAATACAAAAACAGCAAAAACAGGAAACTGGCACCTGGCATCTTGTCAATAGGTTAGTCCGACAAAATGAATAAAAATGATGTAATATGATATTAAAAACATGTGACAACATCACAAAACTAGCATGGAACAATCAAAAATTCTAGATACGTTTGACACGTATCAGCATCCCCAAGCTTGACTCCTACTCGTCCTCGAGTAGGTAAGTGATAACAAAAATAATTTTTAATGAGACATGCAACCAACATAATCTTGATCAAGATAGTAATGTAAAGCATAGGATATGAATGAAATGATCCAAAACAATTGTCTATAGTTGATAGCAAGAAAGCAATGAATAACCAAGTTGAATTATCTAAGCAAAAACCTTTCATGAATAGTACGCTAGAGACATGAAAGCAATGAGATCAACATATTTGATAATTCTTAAAGGTAATGGTTCCTTGTCAAAAGTGTTTGAGAATCAACAAAAAGGAAGATGCAAGTTTTAGCAAAAGTTTCAACTTTCAACGTCTTATCTCATGGATAAAGTCAATACACATAATCATGTTTAATCATAATGATATAATATGATCAACTGCACCCAGGGTCAATACAATATGTTTGCTTGGTGGAGATAGAAGAAAAAGGAAAACTGACACAACATTAAATTAAAAGAAAGGCCCTTCGCAGAGGGAAGCAGGGATTAGTCATGTGCTAGAACTTTTTTTTTAACAGAGATAAAAACAATTTTGAGCGGTGCATGCTTTCGTCAACGATTCCACAACAAAGGAACTAGCTAGTCCCCCATGACAAATAAGGCTTTTAGACTTTTGAGAGCGGCTGGATTTTAGAGGAATGAGCTCACTCCTCTTTCTCCTTTGTTTCACCACTAACCAATGTTTGACTGATTTCTTAGGTTTGCACTGTGCGGAGGAGAATGGTGAGTTATATTTATATTTTCCTTAAGCCATCTCCCGGGTCAAATTCAAGTGAGGACGTGAACCATCAACACCAGGTGAAAGGGGGGAAATGACCTTGCTTGTCACAGGTTATATCTAGAATCTCGCTGCTTCCTCATGAGCTTAAAAACAGAGACACAAAAGGGAAACTTTTGAAGTTTTAAAGATAGAACATCACAAATTTACTTGGAATGGTAGGAAATACCATGCATAGGTAGATATGGTGGACACAAATGGCAAAGATATTTGGCTCAGGTATTTGGATGCACGAGAAGTATTCCCTCGCAGTACGGAATTTTTGGCCTTAGCATGATATCAAGCAAACATATGATGTTAACCGGTACAAGAATAAACATACAACATCAATCAATCATAAGCATAAGCCTCCACACCGTCTCCCTTGTTGACCAAACATTTCTTTTGGTGGAAAGATTAGCTTTAGAAATTAGCAACTACGAAGTACTACACAGTTTCAAGCTTTTAACTGTGGTTCTTTACTAATTGGTTTCCACATAAATAACCAGGAAGCTTAAGCATTAATCTTAATATCTCAAAACAATTGAGAAGCATCAAATATCCACACAATGATCTACAAGACTATGCAGGCTTTTATTTCACACCATTATCACATGGATAGCATTTTGTCATTCCAACAATTCAATCAATCAATAATAACAACTCTCCAACAAGTATAAGTGAAGAACAAGAGAGTTTAACATCAACAACTAGCAGCTCTAAACAAGATAAAAGCTAAAAGCGAGAGCTTACTAGCAAACAAATAGTAGCTAAGAATACTTAAAAAGATATAAGCGAAGCAAAGGAGTATTCAAACGAAAAAGCGGAGCGTGTCTCTCTCCCACACAAATAGAGCTAGGATCCAACATGAATATGACCAGCAAACAAACAAAACAAAACTGAAAGCAAAACAAAAAGACGCTCCAAGAATAGCACATAATATGTAAAGTGATAAAAACTTAGTTCAACGAAGACGACCTGATGATAGTCGATGAAGAGGAGGGGATGCCTTGGGAATCCCCAAGCTTAGATGCTTGAGTGTTCTTGATATTCACAGGGGGTGCCATGGGGGCATCCCCAAGCTTGAGCTCCGATCCATTCTTCAATTTCTTCATCATCCTCTCTTTTTTAAACTTAAAAACTCTCTTCACACAAAACTTCTCATAAACTGATTAGAGGGTTAGTGCTCATAAAACAAAATGAACATGTGTTCCACTTAGAAAATTTGCAAAAACATGATTTAGAATTAGCTACTGTTTATTAATGCCTCAATGTGGTACTCCTCCAGAGAGTATCACACTTGACGATAATAAAAGAGGTGAATACAAAATAGAGGTGGAATCTATCAAAAACTGAACAGTCTGTAAAGATCGAATTTTGAGAAGCACTTCTGGAGCTCAAATCAAAAAACTCAAAACTAACAAAAGATAGATAAAAGTATCAGGCTTGTTATCAAAATATTTTAGAAAAAGATAAAATTCAGATATTTTTCTAGATTTTCTGCAACAGGCGCATAGAATTTGTTTCTGGACAACAAAACAATACCTCGCACTTTCAATGCATTAGAGGCTAAACTTTGCACAAAAAACCAAAAGAAAAAGATACAATGAAGTTGCTACAGAAGCAACAACTCCATGACTAAGGAAAACTGAAAGGAAAAAGATAATGGGTTGCCTCCCAAAAGCGCTTTTCTTTAAAGCCTTTTAGCTAGGCGCAATGATTTTGAATGATGCTCTAATAAGAATAAGAGTTGACAAAAGAGATCTTAAAGAAACAAATACCAAACATATTTAAGCCTAACCCACTTCCTATGCATAGGCATCTTGTATGAGAATAATTCATTGGAGCATAAAGCTAGTAGCATAGGAAGACAAAGCAAGTGCAACTTCAAAACTTGCAACAAAAAGAGAGGTGTCTTAGTAACATGAGAACTCCAACAACCATAATTTCCTCTCTCATAATAATTTTCAGTAGCATTATTAACAAATTCAATGATGTAGCTATCACATAAAAAATGCTTTTTATTATCATAAATATCAATTGGAGGCATAGATCAAGGAGTATCATTAAATTCATCACAAATAACAGTAGGAAAAGCATTTGACAGTTTATTTTTGTCTTTCTTGATCCATGGAAGTTGTTGCATATCATACAGAGTAAGAGTTGAAGAGTTACTTTCATAGAAGGTAGGTCCTCCTTTTGTTCCTCACTCTCCTCCTCTTTTTCACCTAATGGGATCTTAGTTTTAGCAATTTCCTCCTCCATAGGTTCCTGCAAAGCATCGGTCTCTCCTTTTGGAGGAGAGACTTTCTTAACATATTCAGTAATATAATAATTATAATTGTAATTCTAAAAGCAATATTTTAGTATAGTAAAATTCTCAGTTTGATAACGAGCATTATCAATGTTCTCCAGCAAAGAAGCAATTTTATAGGCACCCTTAAAAGCAACAAATTCTTCAATCTGTTCAACATCAAAGAAATCAAAATTTTCCCTAGCATAAGAATCTAAGGTTTCATTTTCATTGTCCTGACATTGGAAGGGGAGGTGTGGAGTGCGCCTCCCACAAGAACATTTTATATCATAGTGGAAACTTATATTTTCAGCATACAAGTTCACTTTTTTCAGAAATTCCCAAAGTTGTTTCCCTTTTTTTGACAAGCGGTGTTCCTTATAGTATTTTTGTTGATCTTCTGTAAAACCACAAAAAGATCTAGTTTCAAAGAATGTAGCCATTAAGAACAACCAAAGAACTAAGCATACTAATAAAACAGGATAAAATACTACACTAATTTTTTGGGTTTTAAAATTTTGAAACAAGAAAATAAACTAAACAAGAAATACAACAAGCAAGACAAAAGCAAAGTAAAGTGATTGAGAGTATGAGACACATCACATAGCATTACAATAGTCGATCTTGATCATGTTAGGAAGCTCACAAGATCATAATACATGAAGCGCGAGGGTGAGAGACTACGATCTAGCTACTGCCATGGACCCATGGTCCAAGGTGGAACTACTCACAAATCATCCCGGAGGAAGGCATGGCGATGAAGAGCCCTCCGGGATCGATCTTCCCTCCGGCAGGGTGCTGGGATCAGCTTCAGAATCACCCCCGAACTAGGGTTTATGGTGGCGGCGGCTCGGGGTGACTTCTCTGGAAAATAATCACCGCCTCGACGTTTTTAGGTCATGAGGCAATTTATAGGCGTCGAGGGAGGCCGAGGAGGCGCCCCAGGAGCAGGGGCGGGCCCCACCCACGGGTGGGCCCAGACCGCGGTAGGTGGCCGCCTCTGCCCTTTGGGTGGCCCCCAGGTCACCCTCTGGTCCTTAGGTGTCTCCTGGTGAATAAAAATTCCTCGTAAATTTCCAGCGCATTCCGAGAATATTTCGTGTGGTAGATTTTCTGAAATACAAAAACAGCAAAAACAGGAAACTGGCACTGGGTATCTTGTCAATAGGTTAGTCTGACAAAATGCATAAAAATGATGTAATATGATATTAAAAACATGTGACAACATCACAAAACTAGCATGGAACAATAAAAAATTATCGATACGTTTGAAACGTATCACTCAGCAATATGAACAAATTGTTGCTCTGTAATCCTTCCTGAGGTTGTCGGAAGACCAAGATACTTTTATGTGAGGGCTTCTCGCTGAATATTCAGTTCATTCCTCACTCCAACTCTTATAGATGTCCCTACATTCAGGCTAAAGAAAACCAAGCTCTTCTCCTTATTCACTTGCTGCCCCGAGCCCAAATGATATTTCTCCAGAATCTGGTTCAGACATTAAGCACTCCTACCATATGCCTTCATGAACACCAGACGGTCATCAGCAAATAAGAGGTGAGAAATCCATGGTGCTCGCACACTAACACGCAGCCCACGGTCCACCAACCTCCATCATAATTTTTCAACATGCATGATAAATCTTCCCCACACAACAGGAAAAGGTACAGGGAGATGGGATCCCCTTGTCAAATTCCCCTCGAGGGTTTAAAGAATGGCAGAAGTTCACCATTTACCTTCACTTGGAAAGTCACTGAATTAACTCATCTCATAACCAGTGACACCCATTCTTCAGCAAATCCAAGCTGCTGCATCATGCACTGTAAGTACTCCCACTCGACCCGGTCATACGCTTTCATCATATCGAGCTTTACTGCACACAACCCTTGGTTACCATTTCTCCGCCCCCATCGAGTATATACTCTCATATGCAGTGATCACATTATTTGTTATTAGTATCACTGGAACGAAAGCGCTTTGCTCCTTCAAGATCACCTCATCATGAATCTCACGCAATCGGTTGGCCAAAACTTTAGAACAAAGTTTATAAATAACATTACACAGCGAGATCGGCCTATATTGGGTAATATTTCTTGGATTTTTAACTTTCGGGATAAGGACGATTACCATTTTATTCACCACCTCTGGCATATGTCCACCATGAAGAAAATCGAGCACAACTTGGCTGACATCAGTTTTTATATCCATCCAATGATGCTGAAAAAACCCAGCGTTAAAACCATCCACTCTAGGTGCCTTTGATGGTTTCATGCTGAACATAGCTTGCTCCACCTCCTCGGCAGTAAACTGTCGGGTGAGCCTCTCATTCATCGCATCATTCACCTTAGATGGAAAATGATGCAGTACCCCATCCACTTCTATCACATCATGTGCGCGATACAGATCTGTATAGAAATTTTGTACCTCCTGATGGACTTCCGCCTTACTCACGCAGACTGAGCTATCGGCTCTTTCCAGATTTGCAATTCTATTCTTACTCCTCCTAGCTGATGCTTTTGCGTGGAAGAACTTAGTAGTACGATCACCTGCACTCAACCAGTCCACTCGAGACCGTTGCCTCGCCATCACCTCCCCTTTATAGAGAAGATCATTCAGCCTCCTTGCTAAATCCCGTTCTTTCTGCGACACACCTCTATAAAGAGAGTTTGCACGCTCTTGCTCGTACTCTTTTCTCAACTTCTTGATTTTCTTTTTCGTATCTCCAAATTTTCTTTGCTTCCAATCCATTAGGGTCACTTGCATTTGCATCAGCGCGTTGTTCAGCCCTACCAGACCCCCATCGCCTACACTTTGACACCAGCCATATTTTACTGTCAAGTCATAAGTCTCATCTCTCTGCCAAGCTTCCTCATACATAAAACTTCGAGGGCCCCTTTCTCCCTCCTCATTTGCTAATCTTCGTAGCCTAGAAATCACCACACAGTGGTCCGATTTGGGAGACGATACATGTCTGACTCCCGTTCCATCATAGATATCCATGAAAGCTTGGTCGGCAGGAAATCTATCGAGGCGCACTTTGACATTAGTTGTGCCCTCTTGCCTCTTATCCCACGTGAACGGGATACCTGTAAAACCCAGGTCATGGAACCCATAATGATCCACCACTTCCCAAAAACCTTCCATCTGCCACTCTGCTCTTTCATTTGCACCGAAATACTCCGAGTTGTCAATAATTTCGTTGAAATCCCCACCACACAGCCATGGTAAAGAAATCTGTGCACATAGCCATCGCAACAATGTTCATATCTGTGCACGCTCGCCTCTTCGAGCCTTGGCATGAAAGCCAGTAAATCTCCACGTCCTCATATCTCCTCCAACATTTTTTATATTTGCATCAATATGCTGATCAGATACATTATTCACCAACACCTCCACCTCCTTTGACCAAAATAAGGCCAACCCGCCACTTAAGCCATCACTGCTTACGGGCATACATCCAGCAAAACCCAACCTAGAAGTTAGGTCTGCTACTCTCTTCCCATCGATCTTCGTCTCACACACAAAGATCAATGCTGAAAGATCATGGTTGCCCCCATGTGTGGTTTTGGTAACTAATGACAATCTCTGTGGACTAATGTGTGCATTGAGCTATACTTGTAGGTTATGTCCATAAGCAATGCTTGATATCCACATGTTGGAGTCAAGGCTAAGGGAAGAAAATTATATGTTGATCAAGGCTAAGTGCGAGTTGATCAACACACAAGGCTAGTGATCTACCATGAGGGATATGATCTCATGGTATGGTAAGCAATTGTCCAATATAGCCTTGTGAACTAACCCATGATCTATGTGCTCGGTATCTCTATGTGGGGTTAGGTATTTCTCCATGAGCATGAATCAAGAGTAAGATCCTTTGTAGCTCATGGAGGATGGCGTCACATGGTGATCGTCGTCGTTAATGGCCAAGTGAAGATATGACGAAGAGTGCATCTCCCATGACGCCGTCGTCACCGGTTTGTCTCTTTTAAGAGAGGTCAAACTCTCTTCTTGTGGTTTCCTCCTCACATGATGGACTATGATGTGTATATGCATGATATTGTAGGATTTGTGATTATCTTCGAAACAAGCCTAAGATCATAGAAAACGGAGTCCGGATGAAAAACTTGTTGGGTTCTTGTTGTTGGAGGATTTACCGGTTGTTCTTTATACAAAGGTTTTACCTTTCTACATTTGGTTTTATTCTCCCTTGTTGGACCATGATGTTTCTCTATATATTCTTGTAGAGATTTTCGTTGCGATTCCAACGAGCCCAAGAACATCGAAAACGGAGTTCGGAGGATAAAGATATCTTCGTTTTCGTGTTGATGCTTCTGCAGTTTTTCTGTAGGCCGGAGTCTCCGGCCCTAGACCGGAGTCTCCGGTCTGCACAATCGATTTTTCGTCCCAAATGCGGCGTGGTACTGGTCCCTGGTCCGGAGTTGCACCGGAGTCTCCGGTGTAAGCTGGCTGCAATGGCTCTTTTTCGTGGGGACCTATAAAAGGCCCCCCTTCTTCCCCAAAATGTTTAGAACTTCTTCCAGCACGTTTTCCACTCTCTCCCTCACCATTATTGACCATGGAAAGCTTGCCCCCCCTCTCAATCCCTCCCATGATTCTTGCATATCTTTGAGGGAAAAGTGAGACAAGATCTAGATCCATATTTCCACCAATCAATCTCTCCTCTAAGTGAGGGGAACTTAGTGGATCTAGATCTTGGAGTTTTTTTGTGCTTCTCCTCTGTGTTCTTCCTCTCTTATTCCCTCATAAGCATTTGTTGCTTTGTTGAAATTTGAGAGTGAAGGATTTGAGCACTTGTGCTCTTGCCATTGCATTTGGTGCATCGGTTTGCTCTCTCCACGAAGATTCGTGGAAGTGAAAGTTGTGAGCTTGTTGCTCTTGGGTCTTTGGACCCTAGACGGCTTAGTGGTGATTCTTGGGAGCCTTCAATTCGGTTGTGGATGCGTGCCCCAATCTTTGTGGTGTAAAGGCTCCGGATTCCGCCTTGAAGGATTACGATAGTGGAAGGTGAACTAAACCTTTGTGGTGTGGTTCATCGGAGAATAGGGTGAGGCCTTTGTGGCGTTGAGTAGGCCTGTTGTGGCGAGCTCACACCCCTCCAAACGAGACGTACTCCCCTCAAAAGGAGGAACTCGGGAATACATCATTCTCTCCGTGTGCCTCGGTTATTTCTATACCCGAGCTCTTTACTTATGCACTTTACATTGTGACAGCCTTCATGCTTGAAGTATTATATCTTTATGTCACCCTGTTGTTATCTTTCTTAGCATAAGTTGTTGGTGCACATAGGTGGACCTAGTATATTAGGTTTTGTGCTTGATAAATTAAACGTTAATTTTATTCCGCATTTATCAAGCCATAAATGTAAAAGTTTTAAATCACCTATTCACCCCCCCCCCCCCCTCTAGGAGACATCCTTGGACTTTCAATTGGTATCAGAGCCTGGGCTCTCTTTGTTAGGCTTTACCGCCTAGATAGTAGAGATGTCGCTTAGAGAATTAGTGCATGATCCCACTTTTATATTCGATGGCACAAATTATGATGTATGGAAATTCGCATTCTTAACCTTCTTATGGACATGGATCCAAATATGAAGAGAATTGTAGATATGGGTTTTTCTCCTCCAAATGATTCCCAAAAGTTATCCTTAGAGGATGAGGAAAATTCTTATCTCGATGCTCTAGCATCTAATGGTCTTATTTGTGTTTTGAGCGATGTAGTTCTTCAGTCAATCATGCCTATTTGGAACGCTCATGAGTTGTGGACAAAACTTCAAGGTAAATATGACGTGTCCACCATTATTGAGGATGATTGTTCTCCCTCCACCTCCAGCCGTGATGAGTTCTCATCTTCTTCTACTTCACCAAAATGTGGTAAGCCACAAAATAATGTGATGATGAGTAGTGATAGGTTTTGCAATAATGATGGTGAGCTCATTGTTGATGATCCTTCTTCTCTATCTTATTACAATGCCTCATCTTTGGACTTAAACACATATAGCACTATAAATGACTTACATGCTAGTGTTGATAGTTCTTACATATCATCTAAAAATTGCTTGTATAAATCTCATGATGATATGCTTGCTTCATCTTGTTGCCATGATAAAAATGCTTGTGTTCCCTCTAATCCTTGTATTATTAATAATGTAGAGGAAACCAAATTATCTATGGAACAAGATGTGAACTTGAGTAGTTCCTTAATTAATTGTTCATCTTCATCAACCACCTTTTGCCTTATGGCTAAATCTTCAAGTAATGATGATAATGACAATAATAATGATGATGAAGAAGATGAGGATGATGCTTCCCTTCATAAGAAAGGTCTAATGGTTCTTAATTCTCTTTCAAAGAATAAAAATGCTTGTGATAACCTCTATGAAATCATGAGCACCCTTGCTGAGCATGGGCCTACCATCAAGGCTTTGGAAACAAGCCTTGAAGAAAAGGGAAGGATTGAAAGAGAGGATGCTGTGAAAAAAGCATCTTTAGAGAATGCACTTGAGGAAGAGCAAGAGACTCAGGTTGATCTTGAGGAGAAACTCGAATATATTGTGGAGTCTCACAATTAAATAATTGCTAAACTCATCAAAGAACGTGACCATGCTCATGCTAAATATAAAGTCATTAAAAAGGAAAATGCTAGGTTGAATGATGAGCTTGTCAAGTTGTCTTCTTCCATTCCTAATGTTAATGATGCTTGTTCTACTAACTCCACTTCTTGTGAAGCATCTATTTTGAAGGAGAATGTTTAGCTAATGGCTCAACTTGATTTGCTAACTAGCAAGTATGGGAAATTGGAAGAAAGTCATGAAAAACTCTCTAGCTCTAATGATGATCTTCTAGCATCCCATGCTAGGCTAAAGTTAGCTCATGAGGCTATCACTACAAAGGTAACATCTTGTGAGCCTCATGTGGACAATGGCACAATTTCTAGTAGAATTGCTATATTGCCTTGTGCTAGTCCTAGTAGTTCATACACTCATAATATTGGTACATCTTGTGATGAATTACTTTCCTTGCCTTGTTGCTCTAACAATGAAGTCTCTACTTCCTCTAGTGTTTTTGTTGATACTAACCATGTAGAGGAACTAAAAGATGTCAAGGCCCAAGTCACTTCTTTGAAGAAAGACTTGGAAAAGCGTCATAAAGGGAAGACCACACTTGACAACATGTTGAGTGTGCAACAATCCCCAAATGACAAAAGTGAACTTGGATACAACTCCAACAACAAGAACAAGTCCAAACATGACAAGAAGAAGGGCCATGTTGAAGTCAAGAATTCGGCCAAGATTACTTGCTTCAAGTGCAAGGTTGAAGGGCACCATGTTAGATCTTGCCCAATGAATAAGAAGCCTCTTAGTGAGAAGCAACTAGGGAAGCGGTCTATTGTTCAATCTCATGCTCAACCACGAGTTGAACAACGGTTACCTCCCAAGAAGACTCAAGTTAATGCCCTCAAGTTGAGGAGCCTATTAAGAAGAAAGAGAAGAGTCGTTGTTGCTACTTATGCCGTGAGAAGGGTCACTTGGTTTCGTCATGCACTAATGGTACCCTATCCAACCCTATTATAATTGATGATGTTTATTCTCTTAGGAAGGATAGGGTTGGCAATGTGTTTGACAAATATGTGGGAACTCAAAGTGGTGTCAAGAAAAGAACCATTTGGGTTGCCAAGCTTATTCTGACTAACCTCTTAGGACCCAACTTGGTTGGGGACCAACAAGCTCAAACTTGATCAATAGGTGTTGTTGGAGGGCATTGGCGACTTGGCTACATCATGAAGAATTAAGGGATCTTCATATATTATATCTCTCAAGCCAAGTCATTTGGAGTATATTGTTATGTCTCATATCCAATGTTCCTCTTTGCGGTGACTTGTATTTAAATCATATATACATTGAAAGTTGCTTGCACCCTTTCATGTGTTAGGTTTTGTACCTTGCTAGTGTTTGTATGTGTTGTGCTCTCTACTTACTTATCTTGGGTAATCAAGTATGTGTATGTTGGTTTGCACACCATCTACTTGTGTTGAGCCTTATTGCTTATGTTTGATATCTTATCTCGTTGGCTCTCACTTGAGAGATTAATGGAATATCCCATTTTGGGGGAGTGATATGCTTCGTGCACTTCACAATCCTAAAATGTGTATACATGAGGATTACCACTTAGTATTGATATATCTAGATTATCTAGCAACTATGAGGTATGTCATGCTCATGGGAAATTCGAATTCTAAAATGTTCATTAATTTCTCTAGTTGGATTTTATTTGTCTCTTGCTTAGATAAAATGGATTATCACTTTGTGGGGGAGTAATAAGATTTGTGCATGTTACAAGCCTAGAAAAAGTGAACATATGAGGTGTTGCCACTTAGTATTGATGTTTTAAATTATCTTGTTCCTATGTGGCATGTTGCTCAAACAAGTTCCATCATACTTAAAAATGCTTTCATTGCTCATCTTTTGGATCTTGTTTGTGATGGACATTCTTGGTACGGTTTTCCCCAAATATGTTCACATATATCTTTTTGGGGAACCGATTGCTTCAAGCGACTCTTTGTAGTTGCTTTGCATGACCACGTAAATATTTGAAGCTATCAAGAATATCTATCTATCCAAGCATTGTGTTTAACTCTTATCCTTTCCATATGCTTATTTGTTGTGAAGTTGGTCTTGAATATCATTCCTATATACCACCGAGAAATATCTCTATATACTCCTTGTCTATGACAAGTGATACTCATAATTGTGGTGGATTTTGTAGACCATCTTCATATTGGCTCTTGCATTGAATTGCCTTATTTATTGCCAAGTGTTTATTTTGACTCCCATTGTCTTCCTTGTCTCTTGTGTGGATCCTTTTGACTTATTGATCTTGTTTAGTGTTGTAAATGACATATGGAGAGTAATGATCCATGTTGTGTGCATTTTGTATTCAAATGCAAATCTCAAGATAATGCATGAATATTAGGGGAGCTTACCTTTATTATTTAGAACACTATCTTATCAATTAATATTTGATCTTTTCAATTGGTACTTAATTTCTATCCTATTTGTTTATGGAAGACAAACCTTTTTCCCTTGATGCTTTGTGCCATCATGAAAAGTGTAGAGAGTGTTTGGTTTATTTGTTGTAACCTTGCTCTCTCTCTTAGGAGTCTTGCTTTCTCATTTCTTGTTTTATGTTTATCCTATAGAATGAGAAAATCCATTTGAGCATGTCTCTTTCTTTTATCTTATATGCTCATTGGCCTTGCCTCGGTACCTTCAATTGGTATTAATTGGAATTTGATATCTCATCCATAGATATTTGTTTCAATTAGTATCTCTTATGGGGAGCTTTGATACCTTGCTTCTTGACTTCTCTTTTACTTGATATCTTTCGAGTAATATCCTTCTTTTGGTATCCTCGTTTCTAGTTGGTATATTTTTCAATTGGTGTCTTATCTCTCATGTGTTGTTTGATATGATTCCTATTGATATCTCACTTCATGTGTTGATGTGTTTTGGAATCAATCATGTGTTGATTTTGATTTTGATGTAATTTGGACAACCTTTTTGTGTCACACTTTGGTGTGCTCTCTTCTTGGTTTACTTGGTGTTTTTGTCCAAATTGTATCTCGTTTGGTTCTTGAAAGACCTTGCATGTGTATTCTCTAATATATATTATATGGCATGTTTGTCTTTCTCGTTCCAATATATAGGGTACACTCCACCGAATCCTAAATCGGCTAAGATGTGCATGAAATTCAATTTCATATACATATGCACATATTTATGTGGAGTGTTTCCTATGTATTGTAGTGTATCTAACTACTATGGGACCAATGAGTTTGGGAACCATTTTGTACTTGAATTTTGTTTTTAGGTACGATGGAGATGCATTGGAGGCTTGTCTAATTCATAAGGAAGGTGTTCTCACCATGTGATTATAGAAGTCAAGCTACGATGATTAGCAAACTCCTCATCTTCTTCATGACCAATGACATCTCGGTAACAAGTATCTACCTCTTGCATACCTTTCTAGTATTCAACCTTGTGTAGATTGCTTCTTGGCATGAAAGCTTTTATGTGCAATTGTTGTGGTTTTGGCTTATTTCTTTCACTTGGTATATCTTTGTGATATGTGTGGTGAAATTGCAAAAACTATTCCTTTAATTGATATTCTTTCTTTGTGATACTTGTTGCTTATCTCAAAGCATCTCCACTATCTCTTGTTCCCTTAGGGATTTGTGTGATGTCTTTGAAGTTCATTTATATACAATGAGATAAATTTGAGCTATGTGCTATGCTTTTAATAAATAATCTCCTTTGTATATTTATGACTTCCTTTTGGATACCTTAATCTCTCCCTCACGAACCATTGCGTATGTACATGTTCCTTTGTGAATATATATCTTCAACGATTTGTCTACTTAGAAACCTATACATATGTGAGAGGTCACCTCTTAGTTGGTATCCTATTTCTTTCGAGCTACCTTAATTTTATCTATAATTCTTTGGTGGCTCCAAATTTGTTTCATGAGTGTCTATCTTAATTTTATTTGCTTATTTGCACACTCATGTTTTATTGAAGTTTTTTGACTTCATGCTTATCATTGTGAGCATGTTGATTTTTTTATTGGCTAAATGCTCTCACTTGCTTTTGGTATTTTCAATTGGTTTTAGTTTCCAATTGGTATCCATGAGCTTGTGAACATATTCTTTTTAAAGATCTTCTTTATATCTCGGTTGGGCCTAGCTTATGTTGAGTCTTTTAAATTGGTATCTTCTTATGGCTCAACCATTTCTTTGGTGCAAGTGCTATGATTTTATTTAGCTTTATGCACTCTTACACTTGTTGCGTGTTCTAGATGATTTTGGGGGAGTGAGGATTCCATATTTGTGCACTCCTCAATAATGCATGAACATTGGGGAGCTTCTCCATTTTTATTTAGAATTCTCCTTTTGGATCTTTTCGATTGCCTATCTCCTTTGTGGAGATGTTTAGAATGACTTCATCTTATTTGCAATCTTTGGATACTCAATATAGTTTGATTTCCTCTAACTATTCATCATTGGATATGTGCATTTGATTTCCTCACATCTTTAAAAATGCACACCTTTTTGAGGAACTCATATTATATTGGCTTTCTAAATTTTCCTCCCATTTCGGTAATCGATGCCAATGGGGGAGAAGTTTAGAGGGTTTAAGGGAATTTGGTTTTATGCTTTTGTTTGGTTCTTAAGCATTTGCCTTTAATGCTCTTGCATCCTTGCTTGCTTGTCTTGCAAGGTTGCTTTATTCATTATATAAACCATCCTAAAAGGGATAGGCATCAATTACCAAAATGGGGGAGATTGAAAGAGCATGGTTGCCCCCATGTGTGGTTTTGGTAACTAATGACAATCTCTATGGACTAATGTGTGTATTGAGCTATACTTGTAGGTTACGTCCATAAGCAATGCTTGATCTCCATATGTTGGAGTCAAGGCTAAGGGAAGAAGATTATATGTTGATCAAGACTAAGTGCGAGTTGATCAACACACAAGGCTAGTGATGTACCATGAGGGATCGTATGATCTCATGGTATGGTAAGCAATTGTCCAATATAGCCTTGTGAACTAACCCAGGATCTATGTGCTCGGTATCTCTATGTGGGGTTAGGTATTTCTCCATGAGCATGAATCAAGAGGAAGATCCTTTGTAGCTCATGGAGGATGGCGTCACATGGTGATCGTCGTCGTTAATGGCCAAGTGAAGATATGATGAAGAGTGTCTCTCCCATATTGGTGTATGGGAGAGCAATATGTGTGTCTTCACCAAGCGGAGTGCAATCAAGAAAGGTGGTCCAACTTGAGAAGGCTAAGATCATCAACATCAAGCTCAAGTGGATTATGCGCAAGGCAAAGGTATGATCTTGATAGGTTTTCTATTTTACCGGTCTCATGATGTTAGTTGAGAGGTCGGGTTATGGGATAGATGTCGTACTATCAAGAGGGGCTCTCAAGTGAGTAACTTGATCGCATCTTTGTGGAGAGCTCAAACCTTTGCATTCTTCGCATATCATCTTTCCTAGTTGTTATTTGGCTTTTATCTATGTGGGGATTTAGATCTTGGTTGATCTCCATATCAAGCTCTAGTTCATCAAAAACGGTTTTCATGAATATCTTGTTGTGATTTTTATGTTGAAGGTTTTACCGGTTTGTCTCTTCTAAGAGAGGTCAAACTCTCTTCTTGTGGTTTCCTCCTCACGTTATGGACTATGATGTGTATATGCATGATATTGTAGGGTTTGTGATTATCTTCGAAACAAGTCTAAGATCATAGAAAATGGAGTCCGGATGAAAAACTTGTTGGGTTCTTGTTGTTGGAGGATTTATCGGTTGTTCTTTATACAAAGGTTTTACCTTTCTACATTTGGTTTTATTCTCCCTTGTTGGACCATGATGTTTCTCTGTATATTCTTGTAGAGATTTTCGTTCTGATTCCAATGAGCCCAAGAACATCGAAAACGGAGTTCGTAAGATAAAGATATCTTCGTTTTCGTGTTGATATTTCTGCAGTTTTTCTGTAGGCCGGAGTCTCCGGCCCTAGACCGGAGTCTCCGGTCTGCACAATCAATTTTTCGTCTCAAACGCGGCGCAATGCTGGTCCCTGGTCCCAAACTTAGTGGATCTAGATCTTGGAGTTCTTTTTTGGTTCTCCTCTTTGTTCTTCCTCTCATATTCCCTCATAAGCATTTGTTGCTTTGTTGGAATTTGAAAGTGAAAGATTTGAGCACTTGTGCTCTTGCCATTGCATTTGGTGCATCGGTTGGCTCTCTCCACGAAGATTCGTGGAAGTGAAATTTAGACGGCTTAGTGGTGATTCTTGGGAGCCTCCAATTCGGTTGTGGATGCATGCCCCAAGCTTTGTGGTGTAGGCTCCGGATTCCGCCTTGAAGGATTCCGATAGTGGAAGGTGAACCAAATCTTTGTGGTGCGGTTCATCGGAGAATAGGGTGAGGCCTTTGTGGCATTGAGTAGGCCTGTTGTGGCGAGCTCACACCCCTCCAAACGAGACGTACTCCCCTTAAAAGGATGAACTCGGGAATACATCATCGTCTCCGTGTGCCTCGGTTATTTCTAACCCGAGCTCTTTAATTATGCACTTTACATTGTGATAACCTTCGTGCTTGAAGTATTATATCTTGCTATCACCTTGTTGTCATCTTGCTTAGCATACGTTGTTGGTGCACATAGGTGAACCTAGTATATTATGTTTTGTGCTTGATAAATTAAACGCTAGTTTTATTCTGTATTTATCAAGCCATAAACGTAAAAAAATTAAATCACCTATTCACCCCCCCCCCCTAGGCGACATCCCTGTCCTTTCAAACGCGGGCGCTTCTAACCTCACAATATTGTGAAGTTCCAGAACTATCTCCGGGTTCCCAATCTCGCGACAGTTCCAAATAAAGCAACTCATTGGATCAGCCCCGCCTCACTTGTTGATGTATCCTCATCCGCACCTTTCTTCTTCTTTGAGTCCCGGCAATCTGCCCTTGATTCATTTGACAGTGCCTCTTCATTCAGCCTCTTCTTATTCAGAGTATCTTGGTCTACCAACATTAGGGGTTTTTCCGTCCCCTTTCTTCCCCCATCCGAGTCATTCATTGGAATACGCCGGTACACATCTTTCCTGCTTCTTTCTCTCCCCCTTTAACTATGGTTTCCTCTTCCTGCAAAACCACCACCCCGGGAGTTGAAATGGCTTACTACGTCTTTAACTTTGCTCGGGTACGACATTGCAGGAGAGGTAACTTCCTCTTCCTTCTCAACCTCCTCTTCTTCCCATTCTGACGGGAACTTGCTAGTCCCTTCCTGCCAGCCTTGGGGACGCTGAGGCCCACTACCCCAGCTTTTCTTCCTCAAAGGCATGTGCAACTTCTCACCATAAGGAAGGCGCCCAGACTCATCTCTACTTGCCAGAGTTGGACAGTACGTATCTGCATGTTCCAGCAGACCACACGAGAAACAAAAGTACGGCAAATTCTCATACTCAATTTCATAGAAGACATCCTCTTTTGTCTTTGCCGACTCTAAGTGCACACATCGCATCAGGGGCTCATTCACATTTATCCAAAGTCTAGCTCTGAGTGCTTCCCCACATGCAAAACCCTTCGCATCCACATCCACCCTGATAACTTTGCCCAGCAACTTTGCAATCCTCTCCGGCCATGGATGACACCGCAAGTTGAAGGGAAGATTCAACACACGAGCCCAGATCTGCATCTATTCAAACTTCATATCAGAGTGCCGCGATCTCGCATTGAAAAGCTCCAACACCACAGCATGCTTCCCCACCATCCATGGTCCTCCTTCCCAGATCCTATTTCGGTCTCTCTCTCTCTCCTTCAAAAGTTGCCACAAACATATTATCACCCACCGAACTAAAGGACAATCCCCTTGGATTTCCCCATGCTGGACGGAGGGCATCTGCAATTGTGTTTACATGCAGAATTCTACGATTCAATACCTTCCCTGCCACCGCCCAACAGATCACTTCAGCTCCATCCTCCGGGTCATCAACCACCAGGTTGGTTCTCTCCTTCTCAGTGAGATTCATCCTTTCCATCAACTCCTCCACATCTTCCCTCTCCGTTCCCGTCGCCGCGGAACTCGACATGGCCACCAACCTCGCGTGTGCCTAGCCTCACCTCGTTCAGCGTACACCAAGGGTGGGAAAGGACACAAAGGACCCCCCCCCCCCCCCCCCCCCCCCCCCCCGCCCCGCGCCCCCCTGATCACCCCGAATATACTACCTCACGAGGGAGAGATCAGCACAATGGAGATCACGGCTGAGAATTTTCTGATCTCTCGAAAACCTAGATCGCCTCTGTGCCGCCTTTCCACTCAAACCCTAGAAAACGGTTCGGGGTTCAATTCAGCCGGGGTACCTACGCACTACACACACCAATAAAAATTTCTAAACCGGTTTTATACACCAAAAATCCTTTTTCTACTAGGAATACAAGCTAAAATGGGTTTATACGACTTGAATCAACGATTGATGTTTACCCCTCTTGTAGCAAACCCACTATCTTCCTTTGAGTTATAAAAAGTCAATAACAATTATATGTCATACAATCTTCTCCTTATTTTTTCCACTAGATTTTAAGAGTTTTAAGATTTCAAAAGGATTATTCATTACCAAATGATAACAAGTGCAGGTTCACCTTTTGACAATTCTAGCGCACGCCCTAAAGTGGAAACACGCTTCACCCATCTGGCCAAAAAATTTAATAACAACTTCGGGTGCATACCATATAAGCGAAAACATGCCTCACTCGG